>JARQOC010000002.1:440451836-440503657 GCA_033576535.1 Allobates femoralis
TCTTTCTACAAATAAATAAAATGTCTACAAAATAGTCTGCCGTTTTGCTAAATTAACACAATGTGAATAAAAAAATTCAGATGAATCCAAATATTTCCTAAAATTTGCTGCACATTTGCTCGATTTACACATTACTTTATATATTACCAACATCTATTGCATTAAGTACGATGGTCTCTATTAGATAAGGGTATTATCTGTTAAGGAGATATAATTTGCCAGTGTATATAAATATAATAATCCATATAAAGTAAAATTTGATATGGAACTAATGTTGAGATGTTAAGGTTAGATGACTTCTGTCCCTTAATTTACATAGAACAAGTCAGTTCTTTTACTTATGACCCTCTTCAGAGCTTTGAAACAAATCTGTGCATAATACATTCAGAAACGCTCATAAATACATTCATTTAGTTTTTAGATTTGATAAGTCAACTAGGGTCGCTCCACTAAGATCTAACAATCCCTTCATCCACAGGAAGGAAGTACCTAGTTGTCACTTAAACAAAAGAATAATACACAGCCTTCTTTTATAAGTGTATACTTTACCTGTCATCCAACATCCCATTATCATGTCACAGCAGAGTGCACTTTTCCACAGGTCACTTTGTTTAAAATGACACGGATAATGCACATGTCAGCGAGATGACAGTCCTGACCGTCCTTCAGAGATAAAACCGCAAGACGAGCGCCTGTTCTTATCTCTGCTACATGCCTCGGTCTATCATTTAAGTGAGGCAGAACATGATTTCTCCAGAGACCACTTTTTTCATTTCCTGATTTTAAGGAAATCAAATAAGCACCATTTGTCTTCATCTGAATATGCTTGACCTGTTCAAATGATGATGTCTTCCATTTTATAACAGGCTGCATATGCTGAATACAAATGACATACATGAAATATGCTGCAGATATCTCGTTCGTTGATATCTTGTTCTTGTTTTAAGTTTTAAAAGTAAGAAATTATCATAATATTGGATATCAGATTATTTCGACACCTGAATACACACTAAACACTCCTTCACTTTTTAGTCTTGTGTTTTTTGTTGTTGTTTATTTTTTTGCACAAATTCTGTAAAATGGATTACAAAATTCATGAATTTTTCAAAATCAGTCTTCATTTTTGTATTTAACCCTTTCTGTGACTTTTTAGTATAAAAAGTCACATATTGCACAAAACAGTACAAAAATTGCACCAAACTAACTGGCTTAGGCTAGGGTCACAATAGCATTTTTTACAAGCGTTTTTGGAGACCTGCGTTTTCAAAAACGCATGTAAAAACGCACCCATAGGCCTCCATGTTAAAAAAACGCATGCCCTAATAGCAAAAATGCATGTGTGACAGTACCATGCGTTTTTGGTGCATTTCCAAAAACGCATGCGTTTTTTAATATGGGGCCTTATGGGAAACGCACGCATGTACAATTAGTGCCATTCAAAAACGCATGCGTTTTCCATAGAAGCCCATGTTAAAAAAACGCAAGCGTTTTAGAAAACGCATGCGTTTTTTAACATGGGCTCCTATGGAAAACGCATGCGTTTTTGAATGGCACTAAAAGGTACTAATTGTACATGCGTTCTTGCATGCGTTTTCCATAGGGGCCCATGTTAAAAAACGCATGCGTTTTCTACAAAAACGCACCAAAAAATAGTACATGCACTATTTTTTGGTGCAGATTTAAAAACGCAGCCAAAAACGCAGGGAGCCATCACACACCTTAAAAAACTCATGAGGAAATGAAAAAACACATGGAAAAACGCATGAGTTTTTAAAAGGCACTACAAAAACGCATGCCAACTGTGACCCCAGCCTTACATAAAATTGACAGAAATTTTGCCCGGTAAATATCGTTGCACCTAGCAGCAGGCTGATAGCTCCTCCAAGAGGCAACACAGGTGTCCGTATACGATGCTTAACCAAATACAACCCACAGATGGGGGCGGTTGTGGCACCAGCGTCCGGCCAAGCTGTCAGGTAGGTGACTGGTGGCATTTATAGACACAAGGTTACCACAGGGCTCTGCCACTCAGGTACATGTGAAGCATGGTGTCAGAGCAGCCTATTGGTCACGCCAATAGGGTTGTAGGTGATTGAGCATCGGTATATGGACACCTGTGTTGCCTCTCGGAGGAGCTATTAGCATGCTGCCAGGTGCAACGATATTTACCGGGCAAAATTTCGGTGAGTTTTTTTGTGATTTTATGTCCTATTCAGTGATTCTTACATAAAATTGGCGTACATAAGATGGATTACAAAATTCATGAGTTTTGCAAAATCGGTCTTCATTTTTGCATTTAACCTTTTCTGTGACTTTTTAGAATAAAAAGCCACATATTTCACAACATACAAAAATTGCACCAAAATAATTGACTTACATAAAATCTGTTTAGGGGATGGCCAAGGTGCGTTATTGACAAAATTTGTGACTTTTTGGAATCCTCTGGAAACTATGAATTTGATTACATTGGCGAACATAAGGAAAAAGTAAACTCACATAGAATAAATAAAATATATACATGAAAAGGTCTGAAAAGATCAATATGCTGCAAACAAAGAACAATGGCAAGGCCCCCACAACTAGACAAAACAAGAGACAAATGAAATAATGACTGGACACCGTCGTTTTTTAGCCATATTTACAAACAGTTGGCAATGAGCAAATCATTTTTCCAGAGTCCAATTTTTTTGTCATTCAATTTGCACAATTCCAGCAAAATTGCATTTATCCAGGTTCAAAAGAATTGGAAATTAGTTAAAAATGTTTTCTACCGGCTTATGCACTCCATATTTGTACCGCTACTATAAATCCTCTGATTAGCTTTTCTGTCTCCTATCTTCTTTTTTCATTATAAATCTCCAGACTATTCTATTTTACACATATTACACATATACCATAAATGTTGTGTGTGGCACCCCATATGACTACTTGGGGCCAAGTAAACAAAAAACAGAATGGGAAGTGGCCAGAGTCCTGAAAAGAAAATAGCATATACAGTCAAAAGTGTTGGCACCCTTGAAATTGTTCAAGAATATGAAGTATTTCTCCCAGAAAATTATTGTAGCTACACATATTTTGTCATATACATGTTTATTTTCTTTGTGTGTATTGTAACAACACAAAAAAACTGAAAAAAAGGTACCGTAAACTGGACATAATTTCACACAAAACTCCAAAAATGGGACAGACAAAATTGTTGACACGTTTCCAAAATTTTGAGCAAACAACTTTGCTGCAAGCATGTGATGCTCATTCAAACTCATATATGGCAGATAACAGGTGTGGGCAATATGAAAATGGAAAAAAAGCCCCAATTTATTTCCAAAGAAATACAAGCTGTCCTGCAGGCTCAGGGTGCATCAGTGTCAGCGCAAATTCTCTGTCAACGTTTGAATGAAATTAAATGCTTTGGCAGGAGACACAGGAGGACCTCACTGGTGACACAAAAACATAAAAAAGCTAGACTGCAATTTTCCAAAATATACATGAGTAAGCCAACATCCATCTGAGAAAGCATCTTGTGGACAGCTTATACCAAGACAGAGCTTTTTGGTAAAGCACATCACTTTACTGTTTACTGAAAATGGAGCAATTCCTACAAAAAAAAGACAGACCACATTACCTAAAGTCAAATATGGTGGAGGTTTAAAGATGTTTTGGGGCTTTTTCCTGCCTCTGGAACTGGGTGCCTTGACTGTGTCCAAGGCAGCATGAAATCTGAAGATTACCAAAGGAATTTTGGTCATAATTTATTGCCCAGTGTCAAAAGGCTGGATTTGGGACAAGAAAGAACAGTAGTTCAAAATTCCATATGAGAGGGGTAAGAAGTTTGCTGAATGTTATAGGAAGCGATTGACTGCAGTTAATTATTCCAAAAGGTATGCAACTAAATATAAAGTTGAGGAAGGCAACAATTTTGTCCAGCCCATTTTTGGGGTTTTGTGTAACATTATGTCAAGTTTGCCTGTTTTCCCCTGTGATTTATTTGTTGTTTCACATTACACTCAAAGTATATGAACATGTGCTTGGCAAAACATGTGTAATTGCAACAATTTTCTGTGAAAAATACCTAATTTTTGGAAACAATATGAATGGTGCCAGCACTTTCGACCAAAACTGTATAGAAAAGCTGATCATAGGACCGATTGTGGTGGAACGATTGTGAGCAGGAGCAAGGAAGGGTAAGTATGAGAGGGTTTTTTAATCCTTTACCTGGCAAATTAAATTCATAATGAACTTATTCTATCACTGACATGAATAAGACAGCATACCCTACGTAAGAGCCATAATCTAACGTCCCTTATTTCCTTGTTGCATGAGATTTAAAGTATTACATTAGATAAAGACAAGATGACATACAGTAGACCACAATGGACATCCTTCTACCAGTGTGAGGGATAGATGTTTGGTGCCTAAGGCATTAAACATACACTCTACCAAAGCTGTCTTAATGAATTGGATCCTCTTAGTCAATCCCAATTCAATATTTCTTTTGAAAATGTACCATATTTTTCAGATTATAAAATGCACTTCTTTCCCACAAAATTGGGGGGAAAATGAGAGAGCATCTTATAATACGAACAGTAGTTTACATGCAGAGGGGTGTGGAAGAGGTGAAGTGGAATTTCAAGAGGCAGGGTTGTAGTGTGGGTGTTGGCGGCACGATGGGGCAATGCGGCTGGGTGCCGAGGCTGGGAGCAACGGTATCCTGACAGATTATCAATGAGTGCTATTATTTTCCCTGCAGTTGATGCAATGGCCAAAAGAAAATAGCTGGCAAGGCAGTCCAGGCATAGATGAAAATCACGGTCACCCAAGATCTTCATCTGCGCATGTGCTGCTTCCGACATGATGGACAAAATAAAAATGGCAGTGAAGGAAATGTAAATGAAGAACTCAGCTGTCAAAGATCTTCATCTGTGCCTGTTCTGCCTCCACAGCCATTTTCCTTTTGGCCATCGCATCAACTGTGGGGAGATTAATGGTGCTCAGTGATAACCTGCCGGGACACCTCCTCCTCCAAGATTTGGGCCCCCACACTCCACCATGCCGTTGCTGACCCCTACCACCATGACACTTCATCCTGTGACCCTCTCCACCATCACTGCGGATACCCTACCAGTGTAAACCACACTGTTCATGAGATGTACTGGATTAAGAAATGGACCCCTTTTTTACATTAATTTTTTTTTTTCCTAATTTCTTCCTCTAAATTTGGAGTGTGTTTTATAATCTGCAAAATATAGTACTGTATGTTATGAGTTACAATTGTGCTTAATCTAATTACTTGCTTTAAATTTCAGAGGTTTTTTTTTGTACTTTTTTTTAAATATTTACCCACCTATTATAAAATACATGGAAGCAAATTGTATAAATATTAGGTCAGCTATATGGTCCCTACATACCATCAATCGTCCTTTTTATATCAATCTAAAGGTGTCGTCCACCACTTTAATATTGATGACCTATCCTTAGGCCTCCCTACAGCCTCAGCGTTTATGACCTCCAGTGGGAGGTGGAGAAACAGTACAAAGAGTGGAAAAACACATCTCCATACACCATTTAGAGGCATTGGGTATTGCAGATTAGCTCCTATTGAAAAGAATAGGAGAAGATCTGCAGTATGTAGCAGCAGCCAATGAACAGTATATGGAGTAGATATGTTCAACTCCATGAATTCTATCAGCTTTACTGGAAAAAAGAGGCAGCATGCTCATTATTTTTTTGTAAAAATGAAGGCCACTCAAACGGAAACCAATCAGGCCACATGAGTGCATACGGAAGCCCCAATTTTTTTCAGCTATACAAAATGTATAGTAGTGTCCAACTTAAGAATTTTTTTTTCAAGAAAAACTAATATAATCACATCATCTAACTATATAAACATTTTACCAGGTTTTCTGTTGGTATACTTTGGTAATGGCACTTTTAATAGTACAAAAAATGTAATTTACTTAGTTAGGCCTTTATTTATTCTGTTACCTTTATATAAATATAATTAAAACACATAATTTAATGCATGCTCAGTTTAAATTTGCTGCCATAAAATCAAATAAGAAATTATTAGCATTTCTTTCCAGAAATGTAAGGTTCCGCAGACAAAGTACTTACAGCAGAAGAACAAAGAGCAGCAACAAATGAAAATGCCAAAAGAAGAAAGAGCTTACCTTTTCTTCTTGATCACTGTCACTGTCACACTAAAAAAAGAACAAAAAACTCTTTTAAAGAAAGTATCAAATCAAATTAGAATTCATCTAGAACAAGAAAGCAAAGACTTTTTGGTTAAATTAGGATGTAGTAAAGAAACAAACATTGGAAACAATATAGCGGGATTAGAGATGAACGGATGTTTTATCTTTTGAAATTGTAATTCACCTGGTTAGATGAATACTCCCTAATAAATTGGCCACCAATCAAAAAAGAGAGAGACCAAATTAGCACTGAAGCATTTAACCCCTTCATGGCATCTGGCATACATGTATGGCATTGCAAAAAGTGCGTTCCCACAAATCCCTGTATATGTATAGCGCTACTATTGCAGTAAATCACAAGCAGAGCGAGCAAAATCATCAGTGGGTGTCAGGTATGTCATAGCTGACATCTTGCAGTAACGTCTACATTCAGTACTAGTACCAATTATGGGCATTTAACCTCTTTTATGCTGCTATCAATAGTGACTGCTTTGATTGGTGCAGCGCGATTGCGATCTCTTTGTGCCGATAGTCACTATGCTTGCACCAAGCTTAATAGTGGGGTCACTCATGTATGGAAGCCTGTAATGTCTTGTCTTAAGCAGGACCTGACATGTCTCCTGCCTGTATGCAAGTCACTGATCTAATGTCTAATATCTAATATAAAAGCTTTGCAGGGTACTGGATCAACAATCACAACAAAGAAAGTTGATAATCCATCCTGGGACTAGGTAAAAAATTGAAAATAAAATTGTAAAAAATTGTAAAAATATTTTTAAAAATCACAAAATAAAAAAAAAAAAAAAAACGAAAACACAACTATACAAATTATTACATATATTTATGGGTAAACTAAAATAACCAGAAAAGTTGACATATTTGGCTTCTCCATATTCAGAACCGCCACACTAAGTATACCCTTGAAGTGAATATCGTAAAATAAAAAATTAAAAATATGGATGAAAAATTATGCTTTTTTCATCAAACCACCAAACAAAATTTAAATAAAACATGATCAAAAAGTTACATTTAAATAAAAAAAATGAAATAGCTGAAAACTTCATCTTGTCCTGCAAAAAATACGCCCCCACTCAGCTCCATCTGCTGATACATAAAAAAGCTATAGCTCTCAGTATACAGTGACGCAAATACATTTCAATTCTAAATAATATTGCTTTTGTGTAAAAGTGGCAAAACATAAAAAATTACATAAATGTGATATCGCTGTAATCATACTGACCCGAAGAATAAACCTCTTATCAATTTTACCACACCATGAACAACATTGAAACCCTCAAAAAAACAATTCCTGAATTACTGTGGATCATTCAGCCTTCAAAAAACTGTAAAAAAAAGTGATGAAAAAGTGTTCTTGCTTGAACATGGTACCAATAAAAATGATAACTCATCCAGCAAAAAACAAGCCCTAAAATGACTAAATTGGTAAAAAAGCAAACAATTTACAGCTATAAAAATATGGTGATGCAAAAACTTGGGTTCTATCAGTGTGTTATTGTAGCCAAACTGAAAAGAAATTACAAAAATTACTGGTATTGTGATGGCACAGTCCAGAGGGATTAAGAAACACACCTAATCACGTATACCACACGATGAATTGAGTAACGAAATAAATAAAACCAATTATGGACTTGCTTTGGACTGCAGTCTTCTTCCCTAAGACTGCAGTAAGTCTCAGCTCACATTTATCCTATGCGCTATACTGAGCGCTTACACCGGGGTTTACTTGTAAATCTCTGAAATATGTAATTTAGACGGAACATCTTCTTTAAGATTCCTTAAAATGAGGATGTGAAGAATGTGATATCTAGACATGCCAATCAATCATAAATCCTAGATATCTTTGCATCCATACATTCATCAATTCACCAATTCTCTGAAAACAAATGTTTCCAATGGCAGATATGGAAGTTACAAAGTTAATCTCCATAGCTGTGCAGAATGCCTATCAGTCTCAAATTAATAACTAGCCACTGGAAGGCAGTACACACATCTTGTTTCCTATCTATGAGAGTAAATTCATAATAGGAAATATGACGTCAATATCTTTTGAATGGGACTCTCAGAGGTGAAGATATGAGGAAAGCTGACATTTCATGATTCTCTGTAGTTCTGAACCCATCTCACAGACAGCCCCCACATGAGTTCGCCAAGGGTCGGGTCAATTAAGGGGTTTAAAGGTGTCCACCATATTTTTTCATTCTTCTTTCTGTGGTGTGGTCACATTGTTTCATGTGCTGGAAGTAACCAAAAAAAAAAACCCTGGCTCTACAGCAATAGCCATGTGCCGAGTCAGCAATAAGGAATGGAAAACTGACTTACATTTGTCTGCATATACTTTTTTGTAACTAATACCTTTATTTGCATACCTGACTATAATATCTGTAAATCCATAGTGTAAACAGTGTTCTTATCTACTGTACTATTAAGGCGATTAAATATATAATTTAATCCTGGGATGCTCTTTTAACTTGATCCATGAATCCCTATGTCTGTGTTTTTGGTTTAATATTACATGCTACCTAGGTTGGATTCTGGCTCAATATAACCTATTAATGGACAGGACTTATACCTAAAGAGGAACTGATGGCAGGTCTACCAGGCTGACAAAACTCTATTTCACTGTGGTTAGTGAAAAGGTTTGCCCAGCCTATCAGGGTTGTGAATGAGTATGATACCATTCCAGTTGTTGTGGGAATCATTCTCTTTCACTCCCTGTGCCTTCCTGTGCCCATGGGGACAAGAGGGTATCAGTTAAAACTGTGCCAAACTGACCTTACGTATCCCCTAAGAGTGCAGAATGTCATGTGTTGGCGGAAATGACAAGACTGCATCATGTGACTGAAACATATTTGAGATGTCAATGCGGGGCTGCAATGAGCGTTTTGCCCTAGAGGAAGATGGAGTCACCCTGTCCTTATGATCCTTTGGTGCCCGTATTTTCAGTGGGCATAAAATCACAGTGAACCACAGTTTTATGTACTCTGGAAAACGATAATGCTTTACAGAGGCCAGTCAGTGTCCAGAGTAATTCTGCTGCCTCATTATAGTCAATGTATCTTTCAGGGGTTTGTCACCTGAATCACGTAATTCTAGAGATTTAAATGAAATCCCCTATGTATGTGCTCACCATGGAACACAGAATAAATGTGATACAAAAATTTATGTAAATTGTTCCCAATAAAAGCTTCAACTCAAACCATAACAAACATGCAAAAGAAAAAAAGTTCCCACTCAGGTCAGTCAACTGAAAGGGAAATATAGCAGTCTTTCATAGTACTGGTAGCACTGGTGTGTCCCACGAATGGAACAACCTGTTCTGTTTATTTCTCTGCATTGAGTATTTCCTCCAATTAGCAATTTTCTTTTTTGTTACCAGGTAAATTGGACTGTGTACTAAGATTGTTTCTATGTCCCTCCTTTAGTTTGCCTCTGTAGAGGGTGCTCCTCCCTTCTTCCTCAGTTTAGTTTAGAGAAGCCATTGCTGAAGACGCATGTCTGCAACCCCTGTACAGATTATTCCTTTTCACCTGCTGTTACATTGAACTTAATACAAGATTCTGGAAGAAAATTGCAGTGTTTCTCCTGTCTTACTACAAATCATCTATCTAGCCGAGTTCAAAGCTGTCTGTTTGCCCCTGATGGTGTGAGTACGAGCATACAATTATCTAAGGGACTGGTCATTAGAGCGCTTGGGAATTGCAGTCATCAGAAGGGGAAAGAATAAGCACAAAGGCTCTGGAAAAGCGCTATGGCTCCACCCGCAGACAAAAATCCAACAAAATCATTGCTCCCAAATCCAAATGTGCACTCCACATGTTAGCATTTCTGTAGTGAGGAAGCCCACTTTATTTACAGGGAGCATTTCTCCAGAAGCACAAGCTGTGCACAATATATGGGCTCTACAATGTATGGGCTCTACAATATACTAGACTCTACATTTTCAGATTTGAAATTTTCATTTAGCAACAACTATTGCTGCTTGTTTCTGGAAAACATCCATGAAGCTAAAATCTTCAGTACAGTTGTAGATAAATTCCAAGAAGGGAAAAATTTCCACAATGGGGTCACGAGGGTGAGTCTGCTTTTCTAGCACTTACGGGCTATTGTACAAAAATTTGTACTACAAGACCGAAATAGTACGCCTTCCCTCCTGAGTCACACCTAGTGGCTAAGCAGTACTGTTCAGCTACAAGTAGGTATTCCTACATTCAGCAAAAATTGTATAAAAATTTTGATGTAATTTTTACTCATTTCAATATTATTTTTTCTTCACCGCCCAAAAGCATAACAATTTGTGATAAAACTGTGGTATCAATTCACAGAATTAGATTAATACTCAGGGTAGAGACACATGTGAGATGCATACAAGATACTCGCATGGGTCTTGCATTACTCACCTGGAAAGGCCCCTGCCTCTCTGGATTGCAGCGCATCAGCTGTTCGTGTTTTTATGGAGCTGACGTGCTCCCACTCAGAGAGGGGGAGGTCGTGCAGGATGAGTCATAGTGTGTCTCTGCTCTCATATGTTCAATCTGCTTCAGCACTGCAGTAGTACAGGTACACCTCAAAAAGTTAATTTATTTTAGTAATTCAATACATAAAGGGAAATGCATATATTATATAGGGTCATTACAAACATTGCAAACTATTTCAAGTGTTTATTTATGTTAATGTTGATGATTATGGCTTACAGCCAATGAAAATCCAAAGGTCATTATCTCAGAAAATTAGAGTAGGGAGGATGAATGGTCAGAGAGATAAAATATTACTTAAATAGGTATCAGAGGCTTCACCTTGTGTGGTTGTGAGGGTCACAATCACCATAAATCATCCTCCCTACTTTAATTTTTGGAGTTAAAGACCTTTGGGTTTTCATTAGCTGTAAGCCATAATCAACATTTACAGAAATAAACACTTGAAATTGATCACTCTGTAATGACTCTATATAATATATGCGCTGAATTTTTTTGTACTGAAATAAATAAACTTTTTGATGATATTCTAATTCATTGAGATGCATCCGTATATCACAATTTAATCAGGCATTTTTCATTCCTATGTGGAATGAGTTGTGCACTCTCTACTACTGTACATACCGTATATACTCGTGTATAAGCCGAGTTTTTCAGCCCAAAAATTGGGCTGAAAAGTCCCCCCTCGGCTTATACACGGGTCATACGGTATGCTGTGGGGGGGGGCTGTGACCGGGGGCTGGAGGAGGCAGGAGGGGGGCCGCGGTGACCGCAGGCGGTCACGTGGGGCCGCCTCATTAGTGCAATGAATATGCACGGCATCCCCCCGTCCATCAGCGGCAGGGGGATGCCGTGCATATTGCACTACACAGCCCCCCCTCCTTAATATGGGTCCCCCAGAGTAATAAACAGCCCCCCCTCCTTATCATGTCGCCCCCCGGGCTGCGGCAGCTGTCAAAATAACAAACACTTTATACATCACCTTCCGGCGCAGCTACTCCGCTCCTCCGGTCCTCCGCTCCTCCGCTCGCCGGCTTCTTCTTCCTGCTTGTGCCAGTGTCATGTGACCGGGCGCAGGAGATGACGTCATTTCCTGCGCGCGGTCACTGAAGTCGGCACAAGAAGAAGAAGAAGCCGGCGAGTGGAGGAGCGGAGGACCAGAGGAGCGGAGCAGCTGCGCCGGAAGGTGATGTATAAAGTGTTTGTTATTTTGACAGGTGCCGCAGCCCAGGGGGGAACATGATAAGGAGGGGGGGGGGCTGTATACTACCACTGGGGCTGTATATACCTCTGGGGCTGCCGTATACTACACTGGGGCTGTATATACCTCTGGGGCTGCTGGATACTACCACTGGGGCTGTATATACCTGTGGGGCTGCTGGATACTACCACTGGGGCTGTATATACCTGTGGGGCTGCTGTATACTACCACTGGGGCTGTATATACCTCTGGGGCTGCTGTATACTACACTGGGGCTGTATATACCTCTGGGGCTGCTGTATACTACCACTGGGGCTGTATATACCTGTGGGGCTGCTGTATACTACCACTGGGGCTGTATATACCTCTGGGGCTGCTGTATACTACACTGGGGCTGTATATACCTCTGGGGCTGCTGTATACTACACTGGGGCTGTATATACCTCTGGGGCTGCTGGATACTACCACTGGGGCTGTATATACCTGTGGGGCTGCTGTATACTACCACTGGGGCTGCTGTATACTACCACTGGGGCTGCTGTATACTACCTGTGGGGCTGCTGTATACTACCTCTGGGGATGCTGTATACTACCACTGGGGCTGCTGTATATACCTCTGGGGCTGCTGTATATTACTACTGGAGCTGCTGCTGTATATACCACTGGGGCTGCTGCTGTATACTACCACTGGGGCTGCTGCTGTATACTACCACTGGGGCTGCTGCTGTATACCTCTGGGGCTGCTGCTGTATACCTCTGGGGCTGCTGTATACCACACTGCTGGGGGCTGTATACCTGTGCTGGGGTCCACCCTCGGCTTATACACGAGTCAATAGGTTTTCCCAGGTTTTGGGGGCAAAAGTAGGGGGGTCGGCTTATACACGGGTCGGCTTATACACGAGTATATACGGTACTTAAAATGTTTCTCCTTCACTAAAACCCACTTTTATAATGACTGAGACAGCCCAGCGATTGTCTGAGCAACAACCATGTTGATGCCATAGTTGTCAGGTATTAAGAGGTAGCCTTTGCAGACCCACAAAATGCCATGAACTGTCTCTCTGATGATTAAACAGTGTATATAATGGTACGGGGCATTTTTTGCTTTGTGATCCTCACAAGTAAAACTGCAGAGTGTTAAAATTCTCAGGAATCTACAAACTTTAGAAAACTCGACTAAAAATAGGTCCTCCACAGTATCATGCCTGTGACTCATATGGCTGGTTTGTACCATCAGAATCATTGCACGCACTGTCCTGTGCCTGACCAGCTTGACCTGTTGCTGGTGTGTCTCCTCCTGGCTATGGAAAGGCACAGTCAGACTTTGCATGTATGTTTTTATTTTCTAAAGAGTGTTTATTCTCCGACCTACCCTGCTAGTATTCTGTATAACAGGCAGTGCCTCCCTCCACACAGGTGCCTGATCTTAGAGCACCACTTCAGCATTTCTTTACATTGCACCAATGGACTGGTGCTTTAAATATACGCTTCCTGCCCCTAGTTTTATACTTACTTTTCTGCCGTCTTAATCCTTTTCCAGCGACACTCCAGTTGGTCTGCAATGAAAAATGGCCTTGTTCTGGCTTTCATAGAAATACACTGAGCACCTGTGACATAGCTTCTGGCTTCCAGACAGATAGAAGTTAAGAGGACAGGATGGCACCGTGGGACTGGAGCGGCAAAAGAAAGAGGTGAAGACGCAAGAAGTTGAGTGTAAGCGTACGGACACACTGGCGTGAAAGTCGGATGACTGCAATGCAAGTTTTTCTCGCATTGCAATCAGACCATTGTTAATCAATATCCGAGAGCACATTTGCGAGAGTCGGGTGTTTTTTTCTCGTCCAAGAGACGGACTAGAAAGCAGTAGCAACATGCAGCGACACTATGCGATTCACGTGAAAGACTCACAAATGCAAGTCTATGGGTCCGACAAAAATCACAGACCATTCGAGTCGGATGCGATTTTTCACTGATACATTATCATTCTGTAGCTCAGGGAACTGTAAAAACTGTTCCTGTAAATTATTCTACAGTAAATAGCTGCTAGAGAAAAAAAACGGATTGCACACGGACAGCACACGTAAGCCACACTGACCAAAAATCATATGACACTCGGACGACTCTCAGATACGTCAATTGGACCGTTTTTTTTACACCCAGTGTGTTTCCAGCCTAAGAAGGGGGAAGAGGGCTTACATTTAAAGCGCCACTGCTGTGCTGAAAAATGAAAGAATGCTGCAGTGGTGCTTTAAATTTAACACTTTTGTCTGTTCTCTTCATGGTTCTGTCTATTGGTCTTATTGTTTTATCTACGTCTTGGTTGCTGACTTTCCTGGTTGCCCTGCTGGACATATCCATGTTACATTGTTTTGGCTTTCCTGTTTTTGACCTCCTGTTTATCCTGACCTTCTATGGCTTGCCTCCCATTTATTCTGAACTCCCTTCTCCTGTCCTCACCTATGTTCCTGTACCTGTTCTCTTTGTCCTGTCCCTGGACTGTCTGATGATGTTTCTAGGTTTTGCCTTGTGTGTCTCCTGCATTTTGACCCACTGATCAGCTTCTACACATGTGGGGACAACAATGGAGTAGCACCTGTTGACTACCTGTCCTCACCATCAGAAGCTCTAGTGAAAACTGGGTAGCTGCTTAGTCATCACAGTCTGTGATGTAGTGTGCCCACATCCACCATCTATTACACACATAATGATCAACTCATCACTAATCAAGATGCAAAGTATTGACCTGTTTTTATGTATCCCTCTTCAACATTGAAATCCAAGTGTGAAAATCAGTGGAATTATAAAAATTAGAGGATTAATAATGCACTTGTTTTTAATATGTAAAGGATGAAAAATGAAACAAAATGTAAAAACCTTTAGATGATTTGTTTACTATTAGCATTTTGAGCATCACTTACAGAAATACACGCACTTACACGTTTTGTCATGCTATCAATGAGGTTACTAGTCATTGTATGATCGATGTTCTGTCATGATGAACAGGGGCGGACCTACCGTGGAGCAGCTGGTTCAGCTGCACCAGGGACCAGACCGGCTAGGGGCCCCTCAAGCCTGCAGGTGTGCCCCCAGCTGACCCCCATGAACCTGTGTAAGAGGAGAGAGGAGAGGAGGGTAACTGAGGGAAGCATCATGCTTCCCCTGGCTGATCCAGCCCTCCTCTCCTATGGATTCCCAGGACTTCAAGGCGCGGCACAGCAGGTAGGAGCCGCATCAATCACCCACAGCACCCCCCCCCGCTCCTCACCAACATCCACTAGCACCCCCCCTGGTTCTCACCAGCATCCACAAGCGCCCCCAACACCCCCGCCACCCCCCGCTCCTCACCAGCAGCTCTGCACCAGGGCCCTCCGGGGTGAAGGTCCGCCACTGATGCTGAATACACTTTGGTAAGCAAATCATCAGGATCTGCTGCTCTCAGCTCCATTTAAAATTGCCGACCAATGTTGTCCTAGATATATGAGATGGCAAGTAAGTCTCGTGACGCTGCAGGCCCGGAGTATGTGTCACAAATGTTATATTCCCTCATAAAAGTACATACATGCAGTGATAATGGTAAATAATTAAATTTAGCATCAATTTCATTACAAAAAACCTTTGTAAGAATAGTCTCCTAAGGAAAACAGGCAGGGTAAACTTAAATAATAAAATCTTTGCCGTTTAGTGCTATACTTTGAACTATCATATGTGTTGCAAAAATCAAGTTAAATAAAATGTTTTCCATCTTTGCTTTTAATCCAGTTACTTTTAACATACTGTTAAACATCTTGACTGGATGAGTGTACACTTCCATCAAAGTGTTAAGCTTCCTGACAGTCCAGTTCTAATTTCAAGGTCCACTTAATTCTGCATCAGGTAATTACAACTATACCCAGAAGCCCCTCGTCTCCAGAGTTAAGCATATGGCGAAGGACTGAGACCTACTGGTGTCCATTATGTAAGCAGTACGGCTGCCAAGACAATTAAAAATGCACAGGCTTCTTTCCCAACACACACAGTGATTGACAGAATCACGATTTGGCAAGTCACTGTGTCTGCCAACAGTTTCTTCTGTGCTGGGGCCACATGGCACAGCGAGGAAACACTTCTATCTCCAGCATTAAATTCTCTTACTGACCCGGGGACTGTGCCACGGGCTCAGCAGGAGCAGGGCTTCTAATTTACAGCTCCATCCAATAGATCCCTCAGTGCAGCCTCTGGCAGAGATTGATGACAGTCAGTCGTTTCAGCTTATAAATGATGCAAAAGCAATAAATGCACTGAAGAAAGAGTATAGACATTACTAGCTATGGATTCAGATTCAGGTTTATATGAGACGGCACACAAACAAGTGTACCATTGCAATTGTCCTTAAATACTGTATAACATGTATCTAAATTAATTTAAAGGGAAGAAAAATAAAAAAAAATAAAATACAATTCTGTCATTCTTAGGTACTCAAATACTAGTACAAACTATAAACCTCAGGGGTATGTGAACCACCATGGCTGTGATTAAGATAGGTATGGCATTGTGATCAAATTATTAAAGTCTTGGCACCAGTTTCCACCAGTATACATAGAGAGTTAAAGATACTACTCTTTCAAGTGACATTTTGGCACATATGCAATAAATAAATACCCCTTATACAGTTAAAGACATTAGAGGCTGAAGTAGATATGTAAAGGGGTTGTCTGGCACCTAAAAATTGATGGCCTATTCATAGGATAGGTCATTAATAATAGATTAATAAATCTGGAATCCTGAACAATCAGCTGAAATCTGCTCCAACATGGCCAGATTAGTGCAATTTTCAAGTGTTCGGTGAGAGTGCTGCATGCAGATCCCCAATGATCTCAGGTTGATGACCTTTCCAAAACTAGATCATTAGTTATTAGTGCCTGGACAACACCTTTAAAGGTAGAATATATCCTTAGGAGTAAAAGGTGTGGAATCATGTAATAATGCACTGTGATAAATTAAGCAAAAATAACATTTTCAATGAATTTGAATTCTTAAAACACTTAGATAAGTCATCTTTTCAGTTCTAGGAAATCAAGTCTTGAGTTAGAAATATGTACGAAAGTCTCTCAAAAACTACAGGACCATACTAATGCTAAAGACCAAAGAAATGTCAGACAAAAAGAAAAATAATAAATGGTGGGTACAAAGGGGTTGTCAGTTATGTCACAGTTTATTACAGTACATAAGTACTGGATTTTTCAGACTTTTAGATGCACCTTTTCCCAAAAGTATTAGAAAGAAAGTGGGGGGTGCATCTTGTAGTCCGAATGTAACTGACTGTAATTGTGGGGAGGGGGGATGGTGGAGGAGAGGGTCACTGGAGGCATGGGTGTACCCAGCGTGGGGCAGGGGGAGCAGGTGTCCCCCTAGAAAGGAGCAGGAAAGCCACCACATGGCTAATTAATATAAGATGCTCTACAGACTGCAGCCTGCAGAGCATCGCTTATCTCCTTTCAATGCTGAGGGAGGGAGTGGGGGCTAGAGTGCAGGGGGAAGTGAGGGATGGGCTGCTCTGGGAGGCACTGCTTTCCATTACATGTGCCCAGCCACATCACACTTCGGTGACAATGCCACGGTCTCCTGTGAGGTCACACATCCGCCCTGTACTTTCCTTTCCTCCAGAGAGGATCATCACTGGTAAACAAGGAACAAAACACTGCTAATATGTGTGCATGTGTGCATATGTGTAAGTCTGTGCTTATATGTCTATGTGTGTATATATATGTGTGTGTGTGTGTACAGTGTGTATATGTGTATATATGTGTGTGTGTCTGTTTATATGTGTGTGAGAGTACATTGTGTATGTGTGCGTATATATATGTGTACAGTGTGTATGTGTGTATATATATGTGTGGGTGCGTGTACAGTGTGTATTTACTGTATATATGTGTGGGTGTGTGTACAGTGTGTATATAAATGTATGTCTCTGTGTATATATGTGTGTATATATAGGTGTGTGGGCGTGTGTGTACAGTATGTATATGTGTATATAAATGTGTGTGTCTGTGCATATATGTATATATGTGTGTGTGGGTGTGTGTGTACAGTGTGTATTTGTGTATATATATATGTGTGGGTGTGTACAGTATGTATATGTTTATATAAATGTGTGTGTGTGTATATAAGTGTGTATATATGTGTGTGTGTGTCTGTGTATATATGTGTGTGCGGGTGTGTGTGTACAGTGTGTATATGTGTATATAAATGTGTGTGTATACATGTGAGGGTATATGTGTGTGTATATCTGTTTATATGTGACTGTGTGTGTGTATATGTATGTGTGTGCGTACAGTATGTATGTGGTGTATATATATATATATGTGTTTATGTGAGTATGTATATGTGTGTCTGTGTTTGGGTATAAACATGCCTGTCGTACATTATATTTTATATATCTGTGCATGTATCTGTGTATATGTTTGTCTATGTATGTGTGCGTGTGTCAGCACAGGGCTGTTGTCAGCACCTGGGCAAGATTTAGGATCCTGGATGACCAGGTGGGCCCACTTGTTGTCAGGGACACTGTCCATGCTGCTTGTCGATGGTGTCCACTGCCCTTCATGTTTCTTCTTCCCCCTGTGCACTCTGTCTCTTGCCCCCCCAATTCGCTACCTTCTCCCCACGTGTGCTGGACTATGATGAGTGTTTGACTTACCTATAGTAAGCTAGATCTGCAGACGGCTTGCTAGTATTCATAAGCTGCCAGAGAAGATAGCACAGGGGGGCAAGAGACATAGTGCACAGGAGGAGAAGCCAATACGGGGGTGGTGGGGGGAGACAATGTACAGGAGGAGAAGACAGCTCAAGGAGGGAAGAGACATTGTGCACAGGGGAGGAAGACAGCACATAGGAGGAGAAGACAGCTCAAGAGGGGCAAGAGACACAGCACACAGGAGAAAGCACACAGGAAGAGAAGACGGCTCAAGGGGACAAGAGACACAGCACACAGGAGGAGAAAGCACACAGGAGGAGAAGACGGCTCAAGGGGGCAAGAGACACTGCTCACAAGAGGAAGACGGCGCACAGGAGGAGAAATCAGCTCAACGGGGGCAAGAGACACAGCACACAGGAGGAGAAAGCACACAGGGGTGGGACAAGAGAGACAGCATACAGTAGGAAAAAGTGCACAGGAGCAGAAGACAGATCAGGGGGGGGACAATAGACACAGCACATAGGAGAAGACAGCTCAAGGGGGGCAAGAGACACAGCACAAAGGAGGAGAAGACAGCTCAAGGGGGCAAGAGACACCGCTCACAAGAGGGAGATGACGCACAGGAGGAGAAAACAGCTCAAGGGGGGCAAGAGACACAGAATACAGTAGGAAAAAGTGCACAGGAGGAGAAGACAGCTCAAGGATGGGCGAGAGACACAGGAAACAGGGGAGAGACAGCGCACAAGATGAGAAGACCACTCAAGGGGAGACAAGAGACGTCGCACAGGGGAGGAAGACAGCGCACATGAGAGAGACAATGCACAGGGGGAGAGATAGCACAAAGGGTGGAGACACTGTGCAGAGGGGGGAGAAGTCAGAAGCTGCTCTTACAAACCCTCAATGAAAGTCTGAGAGCCTGATCGAGGACTGAACGAGGCTCTCCGACTTGATCTGTTCATGGTGTGGCAGTATTTCTCCTTGTATATGGTATTATTTGGCCACTGTGGTAATGTGCACTCTGATCATGGTGTGAAAAAAAAGGAGAGAGTAGAGTCTACCTTGTCGTGATGTCAGGCTTTAAAATATCTTTGGGGCAAACAAAATCTGATAGCTATGTTATGTGATCTGGTGTTTGATGAGAACTGTTAGGCTATGTTAAGACAGTGCATTTTTATAGCATTTTTGCGGCGGTTTTGGGATGCATTTTTACCATGGTTTTGTGTTAATGTCTGCAAATATAAAACTGCGTTTTTGTTTCCCTGTTAAATCAATGTGAAACAGGAAACTCTGTCCACACACATTGGTTTATTTGTTGTGCAGAAAATGAAACCAGCGCAGGTTTTCCTGCATTTTGAAAAAAATTAGCATGTCAGTTCTTTTCAAAACGCAGAGCTGCGTTTTACCATAGGATTAGTGTTGTCTATGGGTGAGTGTAGGCACAGTGTGAGTTGTGAGGGGGATGGCTGCGGCACAGTATGTGGAGTGAAAGGGGAATCGGTGTAGACACAGTATGTGGAGTGAGGGGGATGGCAGCGGCACAGTATGTGGAGTGAGGGGGGGGATCAGTGTAGGCACAGTATGTGGAGTGAGGGGGATGGCTGCGGCACACAATAGAGTGTGAGTAGTGTGGGGTCATATGGAGATGAGGCAGCATGCGGGGACAGTATGTTGAGGATGGCGAGTTTGATGAGATAGAACAGTATAAACAGTGGGCAGTATAGAGGGATACAGTGTAAAGGACAGTGTGACCAGGGGGCCCAGTATGGAGGGAGGAGAGGGCAGTGTGGAGGGCATGTGCCATGAGAGGGATAGTGTGTAAATCATATTATGTGCAGGGAACAGTGAGGAGTAGCATATTTATTCTGGGGCACAGTGAAGGGCATATATTTTTACTTAGGATAATTTTGACAATTCTGCTATTTTTAAGGGTATAGTGCCGGGATGTCCTGCAGAGGACTGGAGAAGATGGATGTCTCCAGAGATGAACTGTGGATGTGAAAAGTCATCAAGGTGCCTGGACAAGATGAAGAAAAGAAAAAGATGACCCCGAACTGAGACAACGTCATCTAGAAGGTACCTGGATGTAAATGATTATTTGTGATAATGACTAATTCTCATAAGTACTGTGGTTCCTGTATACTTTTATTGACAGCTGGTAACGACAACTCTCAGTACTCCTTACCATTGCTAATGATGTAGTAGATGTTGTAGGTTCATGCAGTACAAATGTGTATGGGTCTGACCTGACATTACAATTGTTTTACCAAGTACTGATGGTGGTTCTGATGCTGAATTGTTTTACTGATGAAGGTTCTATTTATGTATTTCTATACCTTTGGTGGGTCTGGTGATGTATTGATAACGGTTTTGACATAGTGCTTCTGTATTGATGGGGGTTATATGGATGTATTTCTGTATTGAGGAGGGTTTTGATGTGTTTCTGCACTGATGAAGGTTCAGGTAATGTATTTCTGTACTGAGAGTTTTGACATGTTTCTGTACTAGAGGGGGGTATATGGATGTATTTCTGTACCTCTGGTGGGTCTGGTGATGTAGTGTTGTGCTGTAGTTTTGTGCTCGCGAGCCTTGGTCACAGGTGCGCTTGCATTGAGCATGGAGACCTGCACCACTGTGCAGGCGCAAGAGCAATGTGACGTACACTGGAGGGGTGGCCTTTTCACAGGAAGAAGGCAGGCATTTCAACCAGCAGGGCAGCGAGGACCAGATTGAGCAGATTCTCCTGGACCATTTTCAGCTAATTTCCATACCGCGCGGGAGATATTAAAAGTTCATTTTTGAGGTATGCAGGTAACCTGCTGGGCATATAGAGTGGTCACAGGAGCCCCAAATACATCATGTATAAGGTGGTGGGCAGGGGTTAGAATGACCAAAGGGGGTGACAGGTTCCCTTTAAAGGGAATCTGTCAGCACTTTTTGAAATTCCAGCCTCCTGTGGAACTCTGATGCGCCAGCCAGAACTTCATATCCGGCCTGGTGCATTATGGGGGCTGATCACGTGTTCAGCCCGGCTTCAATATGCACACTGCGCATGTGCCAGAGCCCGACCAAACTCGTGATCAACCCCCATAATGCACCAGGCTGGATATGACATTCTGAACGACCATGGCTTGCCCCCCCCTAGTTTTGATCCTGGGTACACCCATGGGACATATATACCAGGATGGGGGATATATACCTGGAAGGGGCCCAGTACGGGGGGCATTAGTAATAGTGCATCATGCCCATATGTTTTGCTTCAATTTTTTTACCCTTATTATCCTCCTCTAAAACCTAACTGCATTATTTGGTCCTGTCCGTCTTATAGTCTGAAAAATACAGCATATCCTAAACACAATAATTTTGTTCTTTATAGAGAGTTAAGAAAAAAACTAACTTCAGATATTACAGCAGTCTCAATAACATATTAAATCTCCATCATTTTAAAAACAAATGCAAATGTCATGCATTTGGGATAAATGGCTGTTTCACATAAATTGGCACATAAATAGGTTGTTTTTATGTATATACTATACAGGCCCACATTATGAAAAGTATGTGAATTTCATTATACTGGGCTTACATGACCCGCAAATCCCTGGCTCCTGCAAATAGGTGATTTGTTTCAGTATGGCATTCATAGAAACAATTATACTATACAAAATAGTCTGTGTTGTGATTACTGTAGATTCGGTTGGGCGATTAAACACCAAGCTTAGCTGTTTTCTGTTCCACCATTTAAAACCTATGTGGTTAGATAGGAATTTGGTGATTTAACTAAAATAAAACTTGGTACTGTAACTGTTTTATTAAATTGTGAGCCCTCAAATGGCATTTCAAATCGTTTATACCAATCCTGCTGGAAAAGTATACATTACGGCCCCATACTGCTTTATGCTTTCATATACTTCTATACAATGGCAATGCTTTACGGAAGGATAAAAACTATACAATGTTATTTTTGTATAAGTTATTTATATCTAATACATTTTATATTCATGTGACCATTAATGAGTGTTGCTCATGTCATGGCCATGGCAAGTTGCAGATATGCATTGGCGCATTTGAGGTGTTACTACTGTCATGCAGAGAAAATTCGATGAACCTGACTGTGTGCGTTCATAAGCCTGGGTTCTCCATGTCCTGTGGAGCCCATCTTCAGCATTCCAGTGAGGGGACACAGTGACACATGTTTTTTCATGGACTTTTATTAGTAAATGTGCCAAGTCATAATATTAAATTTGTACGGCCAGATATTAACTTGCAATTGAGGATTCGAAAACATGTTGTGTTCAAGTGAATTTATTTTGTCCATCTCAGTTTAAATAGTGAGTGGGGCAGGTGGGTGCTATGTAGCTGGTGATGAATAGTCCAGCATGTCTGAGTTAAGATAAGCGTAGCCTTGCTTTTGCCAGAAATTGCTTCATTCAAACAAGGAGTACATTGTCTGGCGAGTGTGGCAGATGGTGCATGAGTGGGACAGCGCGTCTGATTAATTGAGAGGCGACTTGCCTTGCCAGAAATTGTCAGCACCATTCGGAGTATCTTGGAAGTAGGACAGTGAGCTTGCAGAGGGGGGAAGGGGATGAAACAGGGCGCATGATGTCGGCACGTTGAGATGGTTCAGGGTTTGCATAAGCGGAGCCTGAACAATTGCAGTATCGAGGCGGGAAGATAATGAGGACGGTTGACAAGCGTTTTGGCAGTGTCATGGTCAAGAGGATGGATCTGAGATGTTTTTAAGTGAGGTGCAGAGGTGGCGAGGGCCTGGATGTGTGGCTTGAAAGGAGAGGGCAGAGTCAAGGATAACACTGAGGCACTTGGCGTGGGGGACAGGTGAGAGTGTGCAGTCATTGACCGTGATGGTTAGGGCGGATAGGGGGGAAGAGCAACTTGGAGGGAAGACGATGTAACTCGGTTTTATCCATGTTGAGTTTGAGGAAACGAGCGGAGAAGAAAGATGAGATGGCGGACAGGCAGTGTGGAATTTTGGATACCAGGGAGGTGATGTCATGGCCGGAGAGGTAGAGCTGGGTGTCATCGGCGTAGAGGTGGTATTGGAGGCCGTGGGACTCAATGAGTTGGCCTAGGCTGAGGGTGTAGATGGAGAAGAGTAAGGGTCCCAGGACGGAGCCTTGGGTAACTCCAACAGATAGGGGGTAGGGCGAGGAGGATGTCTGGGAGTGGGTGACGCTGAAGGTCCGGTCTGTTAGGTACGAGGAGATCCAGGAGAGCGCTAGGTCAGTGATGCCAAGGGATTCTAGAATTTGAAGCAGGAGGGAGTGGTCGACTGTGTCGAAGGCAGCAGAGAGATCGAGGAGGAGAAGGATGGAGTAGTTTCGCTTGCTCTTGGCAGTCAGTAAGTCGTTGGTGACTTTATTTAGAGCTGTTTCGGTGGAGTGGTGGGCACGGAAACCGATTGCAGGCGGTCAAAGAGGGAGCACTAAGAGAGATGGGAGGACAGTTCGGAGTAGACATGTTGCTCAAGCAATTTTAAGGCAAAGGGGAGGAGAGATATGGGACGATAGTTGGAGACTGTTGCGGGGTCGAGGGAGGGTTTTTTGAGAATGGGTGTGATGAGGGCATGTTTGAAGGATGAGGGGAAGACACCGGTGGTAAGTGATATGTTGAAGAGATGGGTTAGGGCGGGGATAAGGACAGTGGTGAGGTTAGGGATGAGATGGGAGGGGCGAGGGTCGAGGGCACAAGTAGTGAGGTGTGATCGTGCTAGAAGGGAGGAGAGGCGCACTATTATACAGTATTATGTCTGTCAGATTGCATAAGGTCAGAGGAGGTAGGTTATCGGAAAATGGCAGGAACAATGCATGTTGTTAAGTGATGGTAAGCAAGTTCCAGCTCCTATTCAAACAGAGAAAAAGGCACTTATCGGGGAAGTAGAATTTAAATAAAATTTTATAAATTCTGGGCACATATTTTACCTACTGTACAGTCAACATTATCTGGTCTCCTATATTAAAATAACCTTGCTTCCAAATCATGGTGCTTTATAACAGAATTTGTTTTTCTCCACCATTGTGCAGAAGAACAGCTTTATTAATATACACATAGTAGTATTAAAGAACAATGAAGAAATAGCTTCTACACCTGTGTACTGTAAACTACATAATCTCTAAGCTATATCATAATACAGTGTGTGTATATGATATATGATTATTGCTAAATCGTTTGTAATTAAAATTGTGCATGCAAGTTACATTTCATCTTAACTCAGAATGAGACAATGGCAAATGATTGTCCGGCACTTCTAAGCTCCAATTAATGTCATTGTATGACGCAAACTAGGCATCTTCTAATGAAAATAATACGTCTTATTCTTCTCTGGTTCTATGTTAAATTCTGCTGAAAACTAAAGCTCATTATAAATGAAAAGAATTCCTCCTTTAGGTATTAGTGTAATGTAATGTAATAGGCCTTTATGTTTTGCATCACTAGTAATACCGTTCTTGGATGTAGAAGTTAAATTCCTATGCATTGATTGCATTACGGTTGAATAAGTCATGCATAGTTAAAATATTTACCTAGATTTATTTGCCTATATTATGTTTATGCTCGCATACCTAGTTGCTTTGTATAAATTTAAACTTCTATTTTAATCTAAGCTCTGACTCGATTTAATACCGGTTGTCTAACACCTGCATAAAACTGTGGCATTTTATTCTCGCTGTATCGCGCATTCACAATGTAAATCAGCTAATTTTTTTTAAATGATCTTACTATATTATGTACTGAATTTCTATTACCTAGATTCACATCTTTCAATTTCCTCACTCTATTACGCCCACAGTGTGTAACTGACAATCTTAATGGATTTCTCTAAACAATATTTACCAGTTTTCAGAATGCATATTAAATTTGCTTTGGAGGTTAAATAGTCTATATATCTGTTAGTAGATAAAAATGTGGAATAGAATGGAGTGGAGTAGTACCGGTAAATTGGTATTGCTCATATTAATTAATGGTAGCAATCTATCTTTAGCAGTCATTCTGTGTTCTGTAAATTGTTACATTTGTCATTAATTTAAAGAGGTGTTCGAAGGCAAAGTAATTTTTTTTCTAAATTACTATCTATTTAATGCCATAATCAAAAACTATTTTCTAATATACTTGCATGAAAAATTCCCGACCAATCCCTAACTACATTATCTGCTATTATATTTTCCCTACTTACTTTCTGCTGTATATCCTACATCATTTTTGATGACGCTTAATTTGAGAATCCTATTGCATTCTGGGATACTCAAACAAAGCGTCATCAGGGGTCAGAGACAGTTTCTGCCCATGCCCCCGCTCTGAAATGAAGCATCATCAGTGACTTTCATTTCAGTTGTTGGGTTAGTCAAGTGACGTAACTTGAAGCTCATGGCCCTGATGCAAAAGCTCCAACTAGGCCCCCAATTATTGAAAATCTTTAATAGCAATAATCTTTTTTTATAGGTCAAAGGGACTTTTCGGGGCCTCTAGGCTCCAGGGCCCGGGTGCGATTGCAACTCCTACACCTACTGTTGTTAAGGCCCATGGGTTAGTCCCTGTGCACTGTGCATTGTGCACAAATACAGCACGGATCAGCAGTAACTAATCAACGGCACAATGAAGTCAGAATATTCGATATGCAAAAACTAGCGCAAGCCCTGCATTTGACATCACTAGTCTCCATACGCCAGCAATTTTGACACTGCTCTGTTGCCAGCTCATTATTGCTGATTTAAGCTAGCAGCAGAGTGCACTGTCATTGTGCACATTGTGAAGAGACTAGCCCAGCCCCTGAAACAAGCATACAGATGACACTTCATTCCAGAAAGGGGGCAGAGGTTGCTGAAGTGACCACAGAGTCTGCTCCCTCAGGATGATTTATATGAATATCCTAGCAGGTACTTGGATTCTTAAATGAAGGGTCATCAGAGAGGAAGTAGGGGAAAAAATACAAAAACAGTTAAGACAGAGAATTTTTAATGCAAGTATTATTAGAAAATTGTTTAAATTATGGTACTTAATAGACAGGGATTTAGAATGAAAATTACTTTACCTTCAGACCACTCCTTTAATTAAAAATGAAATCAATAATAATTGTTATATGTATCAAGAAACACCTTAGTTGTGAATAATTAAAGGGGCTATCTCATGAAGAACAATCCTATTTAAAGGGACACTGTGAGGTCATTTTTCAGTATGATACTGATATTACCCTTGAATAGTTCCTGGGCAGACCTTTTAAAAAGACGTAAAATCATTATTCTACCCTTTGTTGTTTCCATGTTATCGGCATGTTTAGACCCTGCAGGGAGCTCCTGCATTGTCCTCTCCATTATATTCACAGAGGATTAGTCCAGCTGTGTTATAAACTGTCATGTAATTATGCACCCCCTCTCAGCACTTCTCTCCTCCCTCCTCTCTCCTCCCTCCTGCCTTTGCTCTCAGTGCAGAGTGGTTTTAGTTTCTATTAGCAGCATATGTTCTGTTGAAGACAAAGAGGGAGAGAGCTTTTGCAGGTCTGCCTAATCTGATCTAAACTCTATTTGTTTCTGTAAGCAAGAATCCCTGCTGTGCTGTAACAGATTCTGTGTTTTGTTTGACCTCTTGGTTTTGCTGTAAAGAGAGCAGAGGTTAGGATACAGCACCCCACTGATCTCCCGAGCAGTAATGTGATATGAATATGTAACATGAATATTTATCCTATGCGGTGTGGACAGCAGAGAACTAAGTGGATCATTCAACATGATTGACAAAATCTCTTTATTTGAAGTTTACAGAAGATAGGAGGGAAATATAAATAAAAGAAACACATGAATAGAGAGAGCTAGAGAGAGCTAATTCGAAAATGATAGCAGTTACATATGGATTTTTGACCTGACAGATTTCTTTAAAGGGTTAGCCCCATCATCTTATACAGGAGTACACTGCTCTCCAGGCTCATGACTTACTGGTTACTTTGTCCACACTCCTGAATGAGTGACAGTTCAAGCCAGTAGCAAAGTTATTCAAGTGGCCTGATGTGTGTAGGCTACTAATGGTACTGTATGAGACAGTCATGTTTCTGCAGCATCATGAATTAGGTGGGACTCAAGTTAGGTGGCTCTCCATCATTCCCAGTGGCATCAGTGAAGTGCTTACAAGCTTAGACTCAAAGAGCTTGTAAGCTCTGTCCCAGTTTAGCTAATTCCTGTAGACAGCATCAGTGCCTGGCCTTGGCAATGAGATGTAAAAACAAAATTAAAAAATAGTTATAACAGGAGAATGAGGGCAAGTTTTAATAACAAACGTTACTTATTAAGATTCTTGTTATTACAAACCCTAACCTAACATAGCCTTCTAAGATGGGAATAACAATTTAGGAAGAACCCAGCTTAGACCCCTTTCACATCAGCGTTTTTCGCTGATCGCGGCAGTTGCGGTGAAAAAAACGCAACTGCCGTGATTACCACATAACGGCCACGATACAATGCCTATGGGGCTTGCGGTAAGTGTGTGGCAGGTGCGGCAAGTGCGGTTTCGGCACTTGCGGCAGGTGCAGCTGCGGAAAAAACGTGGTATGCCACGGTTTTTTCGCAGCCACACCTGCTGCAAGTGCCGAAACTGCACTTGCCGCACCTGCCGCAAGCCCCATAGACATTGTATAAGGCTTGCCGCAAGTGAACCGCAAGTGCGGCCGTTATGCGGTAATCGCGGCAGTTGCAGTTTTTTCACCGCAACTGCCGCGATCAGCGTAAAACGCTGATGTGAAAGCAGCCTTAGTGACATATCCAAAACTGGTCATACACATTAGAAAACTATTGGCTGGACTATTGTTTTGCCAACTGCTACCTTCCTAGTCTTCCAATGGCTCTGTCAAAAGTTGCTGTGTTCTCTACTGTAGAGTCACTACCAGAGGTTTATTTCCCTGCTAAGCAAAATGAACATGTGACTAAATTCCAAGACTCCCTAAAAAATGTGATGTTCATCTGATCCTAATAAAATTAGTGGGTTCAGCTGACCTATTTAATGTGTGTAGGGGCCATAGCATTCATCAGCTTCCTATGACCAATGTTTTAGCTCAGTAGTTCATATCCTCTATAGCTCAATTCACTAATTTCCTCACATATAATACTATACATCATTAATTGGATGGATGAGACTTTAAATACATACATATGCCATAAAGCTGCCACATGTGATGTACATGTGATATGGGACACAGTAGACTAGCAGTAAATTAACCTGGAAATTGTGCTCATGATGCCATTGGCAATTATTGATTTAACATATAGCATGATTGACTGTTATTAATAATGGCAGATAAAATCTAAGAGTGACCATATTAAGGGTTAAAATAAAACAAACCACAGTTTTGTCTTTACCTTTATCTACATAAAAAAAATCATACTGAGCCCTTTTCTCTTTCGTGTCTGCCTGTGAAGCCAATTGCTTTGATTGCGGTGATATGAGCATGCTGAAATGACTTGCCCTTGCTTGTGAGGCAAATGGAACATGCTAATAGAACTCATCGCATTACCCGATGCACAAGTGCCATAGCTCATTACCTTAAGATAAAAGGATATCATTGCAGACGGCAAGCAGAATTGACTTTCTGAGGCCCGACTTGATGATGATTTAATCAACTGCTCTCTTTCACTTCTCATCCCTGTGTCTGTCTGTTTCACAGGTGCCTTTAAATGAGACACTCAGAAAGTGAGCGAGGAGTAAGAAATTGCTGTCATTACTTTTCAAGAAAGAAGGTATGCAAATATGCGACAGAAAGATTGTGTTCATAATTGGCCTGCTAAGATACAACGATCACGCTTGACAGGTGAGGGCAAGTCATTTGTATGTCCTTAGAGTGAAGCAACCATTCTTATTTATGGATGCCCAATTCAATAAGCAATGAAGGAACTTAGAGGAGAAAAGCTTGCTGCTCAACCCTAAGCAGTATAATATACTGGACCTATGATAAATCACAATATGATGATGTATAGGCTGTTTAGGTGTACGCTACATTCACATTAGGACACAGCATTATATAATAAATCATATCTGCTGAAAATAATACATTTATGTTCATTGCAAATGAATCTCCTTGAAACAAAAGCTAATTATGTTCTGACGTTGGACCTCCCAACAAGTCTACCGCTAAAGTCTACCTTGCCTAAGGTCTACTGTTTTCAAAGTTGTGGATGGAATTAGAACGTTTAGACTCAAAAAATGTAAAACATTATGTTTACGAGTTGGATATGTAGGTATACAAAATATTAATTACAGACAGGAAAAATATGTTACAAGTCACATGCACCAAAAACTAATCAGTTACTGAGTCTGCAGTAAAGTGAATAAGATTTCGAATTTGCTGAGCAGACGTCAGCGTTTTTGACTGCTGCATTAGTGGTACAGATCCAGGAAATAATAAGCATGTCAATTATTGTTCCAAATTTTCTGGTGCGCTTTCTGCACCATTAATATCCAACTAATTACCCTCACTGGTGATCCCAAGGTTGGCTCCAGTGATGTCTCCATTTTGGGCATCGCAGGACCTGTGGGAAGTCAGTATGGTATGTCCAGGACCTGGCACCATGTGAGACAGTTACATGGGATACCATGTGACTCAGTCACATGGGGCACAGATCCTGTATTACCATACCCCTGGCTACCCACAGGTCCTGTTGGTGCCCAGAAGGAAGACATCACCGGAGCTTACCGTGGGAAGTTAAGAAAGTTTGTGTGTGTCTGTCTGTGTCCCCTGAAAATGCAACAAAAAAGCAGCACAAAAGGATAATGTGTTTGTGATGATTTTTTTTGCAAAAGAGGATCTGTTTTTAGTTCAGAAAGTGCACCAATAACGGATCAACAAAAAAGGAGAACAAATGCTCTGTCTGAATTCAGCCTTAGACTCGCTGTCACAAAATAATAAAATACCCTGACCAACCTTTTTATTCATTGACAAGATAATAGCAGGAGCTGAGGCTGGCACAGTTTGGAGGGCATATATCACTACTTAAGAACCACATATGCTATGAAGGGGGAACTCCAACAATAAACAACAATCTGGTACAGTCACAACCTTTTATTTTTGTTGCATGTTATATGCACAATTTATAATGACCTTGGATATATAATCTAATATGACTAAGGCCCCTTCCACACTAGCTGGTTTGTCTTGATCCGGCGGAGCCGGACAAAAAAACGCATCTGCCGAGGGTCCCGCCTAACGGCTGCACTTGTGGCACACCTGCGGCAAGCTCCATGCATTGTGTACGGGGCTTGCGGTAAGGTGCGGCAGTGCAAGTTCAGTTGCAGCAGATGTGGCAGGTGGGGTCGGAAAAAAAATGCAGTCAGCAGCGTCTTTTTTTCGCGGCTGCAACTGCCGCACTGCCAGAACCGCACCTGCCGCACACTTACCGCAAGCCCCATAGAGACTACATTGTGCAAGCAGCAAGTGCGGCCGTTAGGCGGAAAATACGACACATGCATTTTTTTGTTTGGATCTGCCGCATTTTTATAAAAACGCCAGTGTGAAAGCACCCTAATAAAGGTGGTTTATATAGAAGAATTGTTCCTGAGGAGGAAGGCACCAAGATGTTACATCAGTCTGTAACTATTCATATTCCTTGCATGTAGCAGCTCCATGTAGACATGTGAATTGACTTACTGTATATACTCGAGTATAAGCTGAGATTTTCAGCACAATTTTTGTCCTGAAAAATGCCACCAATGTCAGTGGGAGGAGTAGGAGTAGATTTGGAAGGTGGCTGGAGGCTGGATCAGAGGTAGAGGCGGTGGTGGTCATGTAGGCCAGCTCATTAGTGTAATGTAATATGCACTGAATCCCCTAGTCCGTCACCTCAGCACTGAAGCCGGCGCTGAGAGGTGGGCGGGGAAGCAATGCACTTTAATATTACACTAAGTATACTCACCCCCATCACTGTATAAAGCCCATCCATCACAGCATATAGCCACCATGCTGGCGTACACATGAAAAAAAATATTTAACTTACTTCTACATCGCTCCCCAGCAGCACTGTGACGCCCTCCTATCTGTGTCGGCATCATATCATTTGAGGACACTGCTGCGCACTCTGCTTACATGACAGATACTTAAGACAAGACAGAAGGATACTGCGGTGCTGGGAGCGATGGAGAGGTGAGTTAAATTGTTTATTTTTTTGTATGTGCACCAGCATGGAGGCCATATGCCATGATGGGGGGCTATATACCAGGATGAGGGGCTATATCACATGATTTGGGGGGACTATATACCAGAATGGGGGCTACATACCATAATGGGGGACTGTATACCAAAATGGTACCAGGATGGGGATCACATATACCAGGATGGGTGGGTCTGTGTAATACGATGAGGGGGCTATTTACAAGGATTGGGGGCCATGTACTAAGATGAGGGGGCTATATACCAGGATGGGTGGGCTGTGCACGAGGATGAGGGGGCTATATACTAAGGTGGGAAGGCATGTACTTGGATGGGGGGCTATGTACCAGATGAGGTGGGCTATATACCAGGATGGGGACAGATATACCATAATAAGGGGCCATGATACCATGCTGGAGAATTATAAACAAGGATGGGGAGCTATATACCATGAAAGGGGCTGCTGCATTTCCCACCCTAAGCTTATACTCGAGTCAATACGCTTTCCCAGTTTTTTTGTGGTAAAATTAGGGGCTTCAGTTTATATTCGGCCGGTTTATGTGAAATCTATATTCTGTGTGAGTCACTGCTACTATAGATGGAATTGGACCATATATTTATATAGGGTGTATACTCCTTTAACATATTCCATCAGTCTACATTAGCTCAAGATATGTACTTAATTATATTGTCCTCAATTATATGTACATAATAATAATGTTATATTGTGATGCATATAACTTGTACACTAAGCGTTGAGATTGTATTGTTAAGAAAACCCAGTCACTGTGGAGCACTAATGTTTTCTTGTCTCCAAAAATGCATATGGGGGTAATCATAGATAACATGCAGCTGCCAGCACACAGAATGTCTCTCCAGACTACAAGGGTGAATAAAAGAGACTCTTCGAAAAATGAAAGAGAATTCTAGACTTAATCATTTCTTTCAAAAGCTAACAGAACAATGGTTTGCTTAGCTGGCATCCACACAAAGAAGCCATCTGTGCCAATAAAAACGAAACTATCTAATCATTCACCTCTGTATGTATAACCTTCCAAGTGTAATCAGGGACGCGGGCTTAAAGTGCCGCAGAATGGCAATACAAGATGGTAAACCTGACTACCATCTCATTAATGTCTGCCATGTTATATTTCATCTTATTGCATGCAGAAGGCCATTTTCTTTGCTGCTTACCCTGTGTTGGCACACCCTGTAGCGTTACACGACTTCATCACAGATCAGCCATGTAGACATATTTGTTTTTCCTTCTAACTGATGTATTTAAGTAGCGGTGCCTGCTATATTGTTTTACATTTACGCTATTTTTCGTTATCTCTCTCTGCTGCAAGTGACACTTTTTATGTAAGCACTTAGCTCCACTCTGTAAGGTGTAATCTATGCCGGTGCATTATGTGATCATGCTAATTAGATTTTCATATTACTCCACCCATCAGTGAATTTTATGCCTGAGGTGTAAGTATCACGCATGTTATAGCTGTTTACTGTGTAAATATCACTTTCTCCGCCACTCAGCAAGTCTTTATGAAGAACCCGGAGATAGTATTATATACTGTGCAATGAGGCTAAACGTAAGGAAAAGCCAATCTAAGATACATAATTTTAGCCTTTACTATATTAGATGATTACAGATTCACAAGCCTTTTAAAATGCTGATAGTCTTTAAATTTGGATTGTCTATTGCATGAAAGTTCATTCCAGCCTGAAATGTATTTTTCATTGATTTCTCAAGATTTGTGATCAATCACTGAGATTCAAAGCAAATAACAAACCAGGTAAATCAATTATATGCAAAAGTGCCTACAAAAGGGCACCAGAATTGGACCCATGAAGCAATGGTAGAAGACAACCGGCCCCTTTCCCCTTCTACTCCTTTCTGTTCTATCTCACAACCTTCATGACAGTGTACGTTTGAGGAAGGTCTGATTGACTGGTATGTTACATTTGTACACCTTGTACCTTATCAGCTGGATCACAAATAAATATATGATTTTTGACTCTTCACCATTCAAGTTGAGTGCTGGATTCCTTTATTCTATTGGTGCAAGTGTGCCACTTACCTGAGAAGGAGATGGCTCCAGGTTGCACTCTGGGAAGAAGGTCGTTGATTGGAGCAATGTAATGCTCCGGACCATGCCCTAGCATTTATGTGAATGTTGCATTGACACTCGCCATTTTCCTAAACATTATGGCAGGCCAAGTAAACTCTTTTATGCCAACAGTATTCATTAATGTCAGTGGCTGTTTTCAAGGTGATAGTGTATGCTGTTACACTGTAATGTTCAGAAATGGTTTTAGGAGCATTCACATGACATCAAATTTTCCATATCTCAGATTAAAGGGGTTATCCGGGATTTAGAAAAAAATGTGTCTAACCATTAACAGGCAGGTAGCTGACATCTACCCACCTGCTGTGCCCAGCGCCATTAACTGCAAACACGGAGAGGTCTTAGACTTCTCCTGTTGGTGATTTTACTGCTTCCTCTGATGTTACATTGACAGAGAGGCTGCTTCTCCACTCTGTTGATGAGTGTCATAACCAACATCATGCTGATTGACAGCCAGCTCCCCCAATTAGGTAGCAGGAAGCTGGCTGTCAATCATCAGGAGGTTGGCTGTCCTGCCCCCTTCCACAGAGCAGAGTGGGAAAAAAAAATGCTGCTCTGATTACACAGACATTTTATCTTTGACAGGAGCAGTCTGTTCCCCTCTGTGTTGGCGGAGCATGTATATTTACGATCAGTATGTCTTTGATGTGTGGAAGGAAACTGGAGTACTCAGAGGAAACCCATGCAATACGGGAGAACATACAAACTCCTTTCATATATAATCTTTGGTGAGATTTGAACCCAAGACGCCAGTGCTTGTGGAGTGCAGTACTAAACACTAAGCAGGTTTGCTGCATTGACTCTCATGGCGTCAATGCCTTAAACATAACCTTTCAGCCGATACATGCTGCCCAAACTGTATAAAATGCTGCAGCATTTCAGAGAAAACAATACTTTTAATAGCCACAAGGCCGATCTGCACTGTGCACTAGTCGAACAAGGAGGTCCTCGGTGGCTTCTTTTCAACCACTGACAATGACTGACAAGTATCTCCCTTCATTTGCGTATAGGCAGGGACCTTCAGTCACTGTCAGTGGTAAAGTACAGCTGTCAGGGACCGCTGTGTCCAATAGTCAATCCTCAGCCCATGGTTGGGCAGCTGTTATGATAGCACAAGTGAAACCTATACAATGTGAAGCCAGTGACTATGATATATAGACTGATCTTAGCTATATATATAAAAAAAATAGTATTGTATATAAACTTTAAAATAAATACATGATTTTTTTTAAATCTAAAACCTTCTCTTTAGACTTACATTTCCATTTTCTTGGAAACGCCATGTATACTGCATATTGTCTAGAGAATGTGTTTATCTATCATTCTCTCTACACACACATGCATTTCACAGATATTCGTTCGCAATGTATCTGCTGATAAATGTTGCATTTACCAGTTGAATATGTGCCTCTTGGGACAGTATGAACCATGGCTGCCATTTCCACAGTTAAAATCTAAACAGTGCCAATTTGATGTACTGCCATCAAGGACTTTCTAAGAGCTGAACACCCTGATGGTTTTGAGATGCAAAAATCTCATTGTAAAATGGGTTTCCTCTCCCCCTACCTCTGCTTCCATCTGCTGCTGGGCCGAGGCACAGCCGGCTGCCTGCCTGTCACAGCATGTATTAAAATTAGCTGGGGAGGAGGTACTCAGTTGTGCTAATTACATTTTAATCATTGGAAATGTGTTGGCAAATCAAGCCTTGATTGCCATCTCCGAGTCTGACTCTTCCAGCAGAGTGAAGGGGCTGTCTGCATTAGCTAAGACCTGCTGGGCTTTCTCCTTTCATAGAAGATAGAATATGGTGCCTGCTGGCTCACCACAGAGACTGCTTTGGCACATTATTAAAAAGCCACAAGGCTTGTTGCAAATCAGCACTGTGTGAGATCTGCTCATTCTCAAATCCCCAGGTATCGGAAGCCACTTGGAGCTTTTAACTATATATTTAGTACGCTGGTTTAACTTGTGGGCTTGTAGCACTTTAGAATACAATATAAATGAATCAGATTTTCAGGACGTTGGGAGGGAAGGGGGAGGATACGTTCGTTAAAGCGATTAATATAGGTATAACTCTCCTAGCAACAGGCGGGGGCTTAATATTTTATGCTAATGCTTAACATGAGTGTTCAAGTATAATAGGCAAAAATATAAGATATTCCTTTCATGCTCATATTAACATGCTTTGGGATTATTTTTTTTTTCTATTTTACAAATAATGATTGAGAAGTGAAAACAAGATATAATCCTGGCACAAAGTTGTAGTGTATCTTGGTTAAATGCTTTTTTAATAAATTAGGTATACATGTAAAAATGTGAGCACAAATGATTATGCAAAACATATACTGTAGGTCATCGGGACTGAGACATTTGATTTGCCAAACCCACAAAAGTGTATATGTTAGGCATTCTAACTATTCTCAAAGACAGTTGCCAGGCTGCACTCAGGCATTTTGGAGTTAAGCTCATCATACCCCTTGTTTCCCCCAGCTACTCAAAAAACATGCATGCCAGGTAGAGTATTCATGTTTATCTACAATGCCTTTTACAAAGTGTTCATACCTCATGAACTTTTCCATATTTTTTCACATTACACTCACAAACTGAAAGCGTAACCGCCGTTTAAATTTTTATTTAATAATAATGTAGAGCAACTGATTTTAAATCAACTTTCAATTATACTTTATTAGAGAAATCTGGTTGAAAAACCATTCATAAACCTTCCACAAGGTGTCCCCACAAGACTGTGTCTGAAGTAGACATGTGTCCATTTTCAGTCAGATCCATCTTCACACTGAATGCGGCCACATAAACATATATGGGTAAAGGGGGCGTGGCCTACACAGTATGCAAGCTCCTGACTGTAGCTGATGAGTTGACAATGTATCAGATTACCTCAGGCTACAGCACAATGCTAAGCAATGTCAGAATGTAAGGATCAGTGCAAACTTTTGATCTGTCATCTGGCTCCACACAGCTCAGTCAGGATCTGCTCCCTATCAGCCTGCTCTCAGAAGCTATGGAAATACACAGACAGTGCTGTCAGACACTGAGGGACAGTGGCCATGCCCACAGAGCCATAAAATGAAGTTTTGATAGAGCACAAACAAATGTGAGAAAATAAGTTCATATGGCACAAAAAGCATTATCTTAGCTGCTATGTAACCTATCATTAACAACCAGTGCAGTATTGTGTTTGCTTTTTTTAATGAAATTACATTTAAACTTTAAATGTATTTTATTGGGAATTTTTTATAACATACCAACACAATATAACAAGTATTTCTTAAGTGTAAATGAAATTTTACATAGTTGTCTAAATATTTCAAAAATATAAATATAAAAATTGTGACATGCATTTGTATTCAGACCCATGTAAGACTAATGCTCATCTGTGTTTTGATCCGTGTGGCATGCAACTGCTATGCGAGTGTCCGAAATTTTCTCACATCACATCCGAGTGGTGTCCGAGTGTAATCCGTGTGTTGTCTGTGTGCAATCCGCTGAACTCATGCGATATTTTTGATTGATTTGCCTGTAAATTGCCTGCAATGTGTGCCAATTGTGATTTAAATGCTGTGTGCCAATCAGGGCTCTTTGGAGGCTATATCCCATGGACATATGTGTTCAGTGAGCTGACCATCTATCCCCTCAGTAAACAGTGTTGTGTACATGTCCAGCTGCTTAGACAATGGAGAATAACCTAACCCTAAACACCACAGAGTGGGTGTTATGCCATTCGGTCATTTCCAGACGATATGGGACACCATACCCAATTGATTTAGATCCGAGAAGGCGGCGTCGAATGTGGGTCCATCCTCCCCTCCCTTTCAGCGTAGCTCTCATGGCCATTTTCAGAGGCTGTATATCAGTTACACTGTCATCCAGATAAATTTTACGCATATACCAGGATGACCATACCCACATTTGACCTACTCTTGGACATTCTGCAGCCTGGCATCACATTTCAAAATACCCAAAAGAGGCCAAGTATTACTGCGAAAGAACGGCTTCTGTTGACACTGAGGTTAGGTTTTTTTGTGTTTATTTTTATGGGGTGTCATTTCAATAGGATTTTGAGACATGCCTGCATACACGTGCCATAGACATTTACCCATTTCCAGATTTGGTGACTGTGTCCCTTATGTGGGCCAGCATGGATACTGATATTTTTTTGAGGGGGGTTTGGCCTGTTGTGTTGGTTGTGGTTCTAATTCCTATATGTATGTTTTTAGGTTCCTGTCAACTGTTGTTTCCTTTGCGGACTTACATGTAGAGTTCCAACTGGGCAAGTCCACAATTGGAAAATTGTGCACAAACACCTGTGAGGAGATGTGGCGTCGTTAGGAGCCAATTATCCTTCCTGAACCCACAGAAGCCAATTGGTACCGGATTGCGAATAGATTCCATCAAACCTGTAATTTAATTAACTGCATTGGTGCGCTTGACGGAAAACATATCCAGATCAAGAAGCCACAGAATTCTGGAACCCTTTTTGTCAATTTTAAACATTATTTTTCCATTATGCGTCTGGCTTTAGTTGATAGCACCTATCAGTTTATTGCGGTGGATGTTGGTTCATATGGGCGAACAGGTGACTCCAACATATTCAGGAATTCAGTTTTGGGTAGACACCTCATTAATAAAGATCTGAATGTCCCACCATCCACACAGCTTCCACACAGTTCTCCTTAGGAGAACCTCTCCCATTTGTGGTTGTAAGTGATGAGGAGTTTCAATTGAGGCGGGAGGTTTTGCAGTCATACCCCAGACGTGATTTAGACTACCGCCTCCGTGTCTTTAACTTTAGGTTAACACATGCTAGACGAATGGTGGAGTGCACATTTGGGATTCTAAGTGCCAAATGGCACATACTGATATCACCCATTCAACTGAGTGAGACACATGTAGATTCGGTCATTAAAGCCTGTGTCATCTTACATAATTTTACTCGCTTGCATGACCGGCCTAATGAAGAATCCTCATGTGTCCCTCCTCAAAACAATCCGTACCCTCCGGTATTATTGGTTAGTAGGCTGAGGCATGAGCCATCAGCACTCCGAGTGCGTGAACAATTTGCAAATTTTTTTCTGTCCCACGAAGGCTCAGTAACATGGCAAAATGAATACGTCACTGGACCATAAATGTGTTCGTTGGTGACGCATCATCTATCAAGTTATTGTACCTTAGTTATTTTTGTTGGTAAAAAATGCAAGGAAAGCATGTTTTTTTTTATTTTTTAATGTTTTTTTTTTGTTTACAAACAAAGAAAAGCCACAGCCACAATAAGTCATTATGTACATTAAACAATGCCTATGCTCACACAAATCACCTTTACATGTTGGTGTAGGTTGGTTGGTCATTGTTTCTGGGTGTAAAGGAAAAACAACAACAGCTTATAGTGCGCCTGTACACATGGGGTTGTTAGCAGGCGGTTCTTTTGCGTTTAAACTCACCTGGTCTGGTTCTAAACCATAGCCCGTAGATAAGCTTATTAAAATCAAGCAACGGAATCCTCCGGTTCCGTCCTCGTGTTTCCTACGAGGTCTTCTCCGGGGAAACACTAGTGCCGGGCGGCGTCACGTGGCTAGTAAAGGGGCTGATCCAGCTGACGTCTTCTCAGGTACTCTCCCTCCTCTGCAGCTCACTCCACCACTCTCCCCATAGGGAGTCAAAATGATACAAAGGGATGGAAGCGTGGTGTATGTTTGGGCGCTGAGGTAAGGAAGATCTCTGGTGCTGGCTTCTTTTCCGGACTTTATTAAAATAATTACAGTTATAATTATTCAAGCTTAAGGCTCTCAAAACCCACGATGCATTTCGACGTGCACACTTGAGAAAGACGTGTGTGCACGTCGAAATGCATCGTGGGTTTTGAGAGCCTTAAGCTTGAATAATTATAACTGTAATTATTTTAATAAAGTCCGGAAAAGAAGTCAGCACCAGAGATCTTCCTTACCTTAGCGCCCAAACATACACCACGCTTCCATCCCTTTGTATTGTTTCTGGGTGGGCTCTGTACAGTTCCCTGGCTACAATGCACATTAAGGATTTTGAGAGAGTGGTGTATGTCGTCTCATAAGCTCCTATTTAATGGCTGTGTTTACCTATTTTGAGGCAATGTGTGTTCCAAGGTATCCTGGTGGTGTATGGGTAGAGGTATTTCTGTGGCCTGTCTACCACTTTGTGGTATGCGCACAAAATCTCCCCTCTGATGACCAATATGTTTGCCTTTGTTGGTGATATGCTGGCCCATACTGTGGTTGACTGTGCCAATCACTGTTGTCTTCGGTGGATTGAGGCCCTTGTGTCTCCTGTGATTGGGTCATAGTTGACCACGATCCAGAATGGTTGTGTGTGGACCTCGTATGTTGAGGTATGTTCACGAGGCCTACTGGAGGGGCATGTTGCATAGGCAGCATATCTCTAAATGGTGGCCACAGCAGACAAGGATTGGGAGGTCTTGCAATACTGTGCGTGGCCTGTGAAGATGCTGATGCTGAGGTTATTGCAGTGTGCTGGATGTCAGTCCAGCCCAGTAAATTATCGGACGAGTTTTGCTACTGCTCCAGCATGTTGAACACCAAACAGGGATGATTTGATGGCACACATGCATCCAGCACAATTTGGACTGCAGCCCTTGCACGCAGCCTCAGTGGCCACGGTATCTCCAGCAAACAACTGCTGAGGATGCGTCTAAAAGCTTCCGAACCATCATCATTTACATTCCTTGCATGGTGCTGAGAGACCCCCGTGTCCACACTGCGATGTAGGTTGGAGGATGACAATTGCCTACGACACCTTGCCCTACGTGTCACAGGTGAGGAAGGGGGAGATCTTGGCTTAGGCAAAGTGGGTCTGGCACTTTATCCTTGTTCCCCTGGTGACTAAGATTGGGTAGTGGACAAAGTTGGCTCTTGTGATCACAACGACTCAGGGACTTCTGCGCTACATGATGCCACAGGATTTTCTTGGGACACTGAAGGGCCCAAGCCCTTGTCACCAGTCTCGCCAAGTTCTTCTACATGGTGCTCCAACTCTGAGGTAGAAGGGTTTCTCAAGTTGCTGTCAGTTCTAGAAGTCAACGAATAACAACTATGACTAAACTACTGTTCAAAAATAGAAACATATCATGAACACAGATTTAGGCTAGGGTCACACATACGTTTTTATTTTGAAATCCTGATCCGATTTTGAGCTTTTAAAAAGCTCAAAACCGGAGCAGGAAACGCTCCTCATAGGAGCCCATTATGGTAACCAGATTGCTTTACAAGCAATCCGGTTTCCGGCTCCGGATCTGCAGCCTGCGTGAAAAATCATGCAGGCTGCAGGTTTCGGAGCGGTTCAAGCTTCCGCAATGCGGTAACTGCATTGCTCAGGATGTGTAATCCTGAGCAATGTGGTAACCGTATAGTTTGCTCATCCCTGCTGCTGCAGGGATGGGCAAACTGTTAAATCTGTGAAAAAAGATTAAATATTAATAATAATTGTGGGCAACATGTCTCTAGGGGGTGCCCACCCCCCTAGAGACATGCTGCCCACTCAGGACGGCATGTCATGTGTTAATTTTCCCTGTACAGTTAGCCAGCTATTGTCGGACTCTGTACATTTTATTCAATGAAGCCGCGGCTCCCTCTCAGCTGCGCACATGCTATACGTAATGTACGTATAGTATGTGCCGCTGTCCGAGTTGTGTAGGCATTTACAGTAGATCTATGGCGGTGCGCTCCCCATTGTACCATGCATTTTTGCATGTGTTTTTGCTTGCGTTTTTTAAGGCTGCTCCAGACTTAACATAAAAAACGCAGCCCAAAAACGCAGGCCGCCAAAACATCCTCAAAAACGCAGCCAAGTGTGACCCTAGCCATATACTGTATATAGAAAAGAAATAAATAAGGCAGCACTCCATAAAATTCCAAAAACAGACTTTATTGACCCTTATGGTGTGATGGCAACGTTTCCTAGGAAAAAGGTGCAGTAACATTGCCATTACACCAGAAGGGCCAATAAGGGTGTGTTCACACACTGCGTATTTGCTGCATATTTTTACTCAAGTAAGTTTTTGTAGCCAAAACCAGGAGTGGAACAATCAGAGGAAAAGTCTAATAGAAACAAGTGCTCCACTTCTGTATTTAATCAGCCACTACAGGTTTTGGACCCAAAAACTACAAGAGCACTCGAGTAAAAATATGCAGCAAATACGCACGCGTGAACGCACCTTAAAAGTCAATTTTTGGGAATTGAATGGCATTCTGCCTCCCTTATTATCTATCATCTATCTATCCATCTCTCTTTCTACCTTTCTAATTATCTGTGTTAGTGATGTGCGAGTCCTAAATTACTCGAAATCGCTTTGAACTACTAGCGAGTTCCGAGCCGACTCGCTACTCGTTGCGAGTCTAGCGAGTCCAATGTTAATGAATGGGGAAGCGAGTAATAGCGAGTAATGTGCAATTTACAAATCGCAAATGTGTCTCTGACAAAACTAGGATTGCCATTGATTTGCATTGGACTCGTTACTGTGCGAGTAATCGCTGGGAAACTCACACAGTAACGAGTCCCTTACTACTCGCAGAGTAACGAGTCCTAGCGAGTAGACTCGCCCATCCCTAATCTGTGTGTATTAACATATACTGTTTTTACATATATAGTATATATATACTGTGTATACATACACACACACATATATATACAGTATATACACACATATATATGTATACTTATCTATAAAAGACTAATTGGTACAAACAATGAAATAAAAAGAAAAAAATATATATATTTTAAAAATACAGATACAAACAATACGATACGAATTATATTTAATGCTGAAATTCTACTTTCAAGGGCTGCATGTTTACGAAGGAATGTGGAATGACAATTTTTCTGAAGGCGCTTACATCTAAATGTCATCCATTCTGTGACCATTTTCATCGAGTACAATGGGAAATTGGCACAATATGGTGTTATTTCCTTGATATCAGAGCAACACAGTGTTTATGACATACAACATATTCTCCAATTCCTGGTTTAAACAGGCCAGTTGGAAGAATCATGACATGCATGAGAATGAGTGGATTCGCTAATCTGGAGAGAATTCCCTGTCTGTCTCCAGGTGATTCAGAAAAATATGCCCACAGCACTTCTATGAATCATAAATCTGTCCAGGTTGGTTCTGACCATGTTGCAGAAGTAATTTCGACTGGCACATCTGATGAAAGAACAGATTTGAAAACAGTAGTGTGCGGAACCCTAGAGGGTTTTTTTTCTTGGCTAATATTCCATGCACCTTATGGCACTAGCTTATATCTCTGAACATTACAAAAAAGTCATGACATGTGAATGTGTTGTGAAAAGAATTAATAACCCTTTGAGCACTGAATTTAACCTAGCTACGTTTCTTATATTACTCAGCTTTTGCAAAGGAAACAGAATGCCTTTAGCACAACGAAAGTCATAAAACTAGAAGAATATGGTTTCCAACATAAAATAAAATAAATAAGTGAAATTTGTTATTGTGCGCATGAAAAAAAATATTTTTGTCTAAAATCCAAACTAATGCCCTTGTCATCCATGGCCGTGTCAAAGCTTACTTCTCAGCCTTATTTGATTGAATAGGACTGAGATGCAATACCAATAACATAGAACTTATAGTATGCTTCAAACATGAGTACACCCCTCACATAAATATTTTATTATATTTTTCATGGACAACACTAAAGATATTCCACTTCGATACAAAGCAAAATAGTTAGTGTACAGCTTGTATAAGTGTAATGTTGGTGTGCACTCTAAATAACTCAACACACAGTCATTAAAGTCAAAACTGCTGGCAATGAAAGTGAGTATACTCCTAAGTGAAAATGGTCAAATTCTGCCCAAAATGTCAATATTTCATGTGGCCATCATTATTTTCAAGCACTGCCTTAACTCTCTTGGACATGAGTTCACTAGAGCTTTACAGGAGCACTGATCCTCTTCCACTCCGCCATGACAACATCTTGGAGCTGGTGGATGTTAAAGATCTTGCCCAATTGAAGATGCCCCACAGATACACAATAGGCTTTAGGTGTGGGGACATGTTTGGCCAGTCCAGCATTTTAACTCTTAAGGTACCGTCACACGCGGCAATTTTGCTAGCAATTTCACTGGCAACTTACTGGTTGCAGTGAAATCATGGACACATTGCTCTATTTTGTTGCCGTGTACAAATGGAACAATGTGTCCATGATTTCACTGCAACCAGCAAATTGCCAGTGAAATTGCTAGCACGATTGCCGCGTGTGACGGTACCCTTAGTTTTTTTTAGCAAGGCATTGCTTGACTCAGAAGTGTGTGGGGAGGCAATTATCATGTTGCAATACTGCCCTGGGCTCAGTTTCAATAAGGAGGATATCATTCTCTGTTTCAATATGTCAAAGTACATGTTGGCATTCATTGTTTCATCCATGAACTGAAGCTCCTCACAGCCAGTAGCACTAATACAGGCCCAAACCATAACACTCCCACCACCATGCTTGACTGTAGGCAAGACTCGCTTGTCTTTGTACTCCTCACCTGGTTACCCCCCACACATACTTGACACTATCTGAACCCATTAAGATTATTTTGGTCTCAAAAGACCACAATGTAAGGTTTCAGTAATCCATGTTCCTTAGTCTGCTTCTCTTAAAGCGAACCTGTCACCCCCTCCAGACATCTAAAAATACCATAGCCATCTTCTGCAGCACTAAGGCTGCATTCTGAGAAGGTGGCTATAGCATTTATGCTCCCTTGATTCACTGAAATAAAGACTTATATAAAATCTGTTTCAAACCTGATCCAAGACCGGGAGGCGGGTTTTCAAGTGTCTGTCTCCTTCCTCTGTGGTGTCAGTCATCCCTCTCTGCTCTCTGTGCACCGCCTCCAGGGCCATCTCCCTGCATTACAGAGCTTTGTCAGCTCTGCTACAACATAGAGCTGCTGTTATAGGAGACCCCACAGTAGTAAATCTAGCAGGAGGATCGTGAGCAGAACAGCAAACAAAGCACTGCCTGCTACGTAGCTTGAGCTGAGCAGGTTTCACTTTCAGTTTCTTGTACCCAGCAACATTGCTCCGTCCTCAGCCCCTGATCTAAAGCACAAACTCAACTCTGCTGCACTGCTGACAGCTCAGCTCAAGGGCTGCAATGTAGCAGGCAGTGCTTTGTCTGCTCACGATCCTCCTGCTAGATTTACTACTGTGGGGTCTCCTATAACAGCAGCTCTATGTTGTAGCAGAGCTGACAAAGCTCTGTAATGCAGGGAGATGGCCCTGGAGGTGGTGCACAGAGAGCAGAGAGGAATGACTGACACCACAGAGGAGGGAGACAGACACTTGAAAACCCGCCTCCCGGTCTTGGATCAGGTTTGAAACAGATTTTATATAAGTCTTTATTTCAGTGACTCAAGGGAGCATAAGTGCTATAGACACCTTGTCAGACTGCAGCCTTAGTGCTGCAGAAGGTGGCTATGGTATTTTTAGATGTCTGGAGGGGGTGACAGGTTCGCTTTAACAAACCGTTTGTGGGCTTTCTTATGCACCATCTTTAGAAGAGGCTTCTTTATGGGATGACAGCCATGCATGAAGACCAATTTGATGCAGTATGCGGTGTATGGTCAAAGCACTGACAAGCTGATTTCCCAACATTTAACTTCTGCAGCAAGCTGCACTCATATGTCTATTTTGCAAAGTTAACCTCTGCATAGGATGCTGAGTACATACACTCAACTCCTTTGGTCCACCACGATGAAGCCTGTTCTCAGTGGAACCTGCCTTGTTAAATTCCTGTATGGTCTTGGCCTTAATCTTGCAGCTCAGTTTTAGGGCGTTTACAATCTTCTTATAGCCTGGGCCATCTTTACGTACAGCAACAATTTATTTTTTCAGATCCTCTGAGAATTCTTTGTCATGAAGTGCCATGTTGAATTTAGAATGTCAAGTATGAGAGAGTGTGTAAGGCCCCGTTCACACCACAATTTTTGCCCTTTCAGGCTGTGTCCGGTGCTTTGCAGGAGGCACCGGACACAGCCTGAGAGCTCCAGACAAATAGAACTGGAGGGTTAATTTGCCCTCCGGTCCTGTTTGTAGCCAGAGTCTGCAGAGCGCAGCTGAGGGAGCTGTCCCCTGCTGAAATGGTGCTGAACCAGATTTTTTGCCCCGGACACAAAAATGTTGCTTGCAACATTTTTGTGTGTGGGAGAAAAATCCGAATTGTCCCGCATCCTCCTAGACAGATGGAAACCGGATGGCAGATAGCTGCCATCCAGCTCCATCCGGCCCATTGGAATACTATGGAGCCGAAACCGGATGCGGGGCTGTCTGGTTCACACCGGACAGTCCCGGAACCAGAAAAACATAGTGTGAAGGGGGCCTAAGTGACAACACCAAATTTAACACATCTGCTCTTCATTGACACCTGAGACCTCGTAACACTAATGAGTCACATGACACCGAGGAGAGAAAATGGCTAATTGGGCCCAATTTGAACATTTTCACTTAGGGTTGTGCTCACTTTTGTTGCCAGTTTTTTAGATATTAATTTCTGTGTGTTGAGTTACTTAGAAGACACACCAAATTTACACTGATACAATTTATAGTCTGACTACTTTACATTGTATCAAGGTGTCATATCTTCAGTGTTGTCCCACAAAAAGATATAGTAAAATATTTACAAAATTTTGAGTGGTGTATTCCTACTTTAGAAAAGTGGCACTGTTTATTCCAAAGAAAATCCCTTTTTTAATGTTATGATTTATAGAAAAATCTTTTGACAATACATTTCTAAGAAAAAAGTCTGATAATAACCTGCCGCTTATCTTTATTATCCTGGCAACTCGTTTGACTAGGTAATGTAGAAAAACTAAAGGGCCTGTCACACGCGTCAATATCGCCTGCACGATATCGGCTGCACGTGACGTTGCAGCGATATTGACGCGTGTGACATAGTGAATCAACCAGCGATAAATCGCTGGTTGATGATCGCCAGGTTTTAGAATCAGTCCTAAAACCTGGCGATTGTCGCCCGGTGGACACGCAGCATCGCTGCGTGTGACACCGGAGCGAGCGATATTCAGCTCCCAGCGCCTGTCACAAGCGCTGGGAGCTGGTATCCAAGGTACACTGCGGGTAACTAGGCAGCGCGCGCTGCCTAGATACCCGACGTGTACCTTAGTTACCAGCATCCTCCGCTCACCCGGTGAGCGGAGGAGGCTGGTTAACTAAGGTACACGTCGGGTATCTAGGCAGCGCGCGCTGCCTAGTTACCCGCAGTGTACCTTGGAGACCAGGCTGCTCCCGCTTCCAGCAGGCTGGCAGCGGGAGCAGGACATCGTGGAAACGATATTTAAATCGTTTCCATGATGTCACTGGTCAATTGATCGCTGGTGAGTCTGCCTGTGTGACAGCTCACCAGCGATCAGCCGTCAATGTCGTCAGCGATCAGATCGCTGACGACATTGACGCGTGTGACAGGACCTTAAGACACAGATGCCCTTTCAACTGATCAAGTCAAAACTTGTCTTCTTGTAAGGCAGATTGGAAAATTGAAGCATTGACCTGACTGATTGCTAAGGGCATGCCTTTCATTGAGCACATTTTTCAATGTGACATTGGGTAATATATCCTTTATAAAATGTAAAGACAGATGGGAGCGCACACAATGCATAAATGAAAATCAGTTTATTACAGTCAAAAATTACTGAATAATGGGTTTCACAGTAGATTGGATTGGTTGATTTATTATTATTATTTTCCTATTTGTAACATAGCTCTGACCAAATTAGCTCCTTATATTGAATACTATAATGTCAGTACCTTAGCTCACCTATATTACACATACACTGGGGTTAACTTCATAGGAAGCCAATTAGCCTATCCGTATGTTTTCAGAATGTGGGAGGAAAACTGAAGAACCCAGAGGAAATCCGTGTTAGCATTGGGAGAACATACAGACGGTAAGCAGATGTTGCCTTGGTCGGACGCTATCCCAATGACCCAGTGGTGCAAACCAGCAGCGATATCCCCCAGTCTACATATAGGTCAACGCTAGAACAAAAATAGATAATAGAGGATAATATTTAGAATATCTGAAAGTTTCCTATGTAAAATGTGCAATAAAATGTTACACTCTCATTCAAAGATTATCACATTGCCAGTCTTCTATCATAATGTGCTCAATGTCAGCTCCTTCCACATAATCTTCATGTGACACACCATGTCATAAAAAAGTAATGGGAATAAACATGAGTTAATCCTGTGACTTTCTGAAGTCTTGTGAAGTAAATGATAACGATGAATGCCTTTTATTGAGGCCGGAGCAGCTATTATACAGCAATTGTAATGTGATCACAATGAAGGCCTTCAGTGTTTAATAGTTTCCAGATACTGAATATGATCTTAAGGCTTTTATTGAATCTTTTGGGTTATTCGCTTGTTTCTATAGAAACTTCATTGGTCCCTTAAGTAAATGCGGCACAAGATCCCCAGGAGGACTCAATTCAGATAATGGAGACAGGGAAATGAAAATCCAAATAGGAAACCAAGAGGCAAGGTGCTTTTTAATTTGAGTCAGATGTGATTCATAGTTAAAACATCTGCCATAAAACATAATTGACCTTGTAAATAGCTCCATTCACCTTCAGGTATGGTAATGCTTTCTTAATGCTCACTGTTCTACAGGGTATCCAATGTGTAACAAATTAAAACTATTATCATAAATATTAGATGCTTCTAAGCTGACATTTTGATCCAGAAACAATTGGCATACTAGATATATATCTGTTCCTCATTTTATAATATTAAAAGAGCTTGTAATATTTACTATAATATGCTTGTCCTCATTTATATTCACTCAGCCCTGGATATTATGATATCTAATTCTGGATGTGTTTTCAGATACATCCAATCCCATTGACCTCAAAGAGATATAAGTCTGGATTTGAGACAACTTGCTGCTGCAGTAGCAAGTGCAAAACAATCTCTCCGGGTGTGCACTACTCCTGGGCCCTGATTCATTAAGGCACCTTTCACATCAGCATTTTTCGACATTCGCGGCAGATCCGGCAGTTTTACCCTATCTGCCGCCTAATGGATCACTTGCAGCAAGACTGCATTCAACCTAATTCGTTCCCTATGGGACTTGTGGACATATGCGGCACTTACGGTTTAGCTGCAATCCAGCCAATCTGGCACTTGCGGCAATGGAAAAGAAAAAGAAGGCAGCGTTTTTTTTCACGATCGCCGCAAGTGCAAAACTGCAAGTTCGACACATGTCGCAAGTCCTATAGGGAGTGAATTAGGCCAAATGCAGGCTTGCCGCAAGTGATCTGCCGGATCTGCTGCGAATGGCGAAAAATGCTTATGATAAAGCAGCCTAAGAATGGTACTTTTCTCAGTAGCCTTGGTCAGGTTATGTGATGGAGTCCGATGCACCTGAAGCATAAAAAGGTCAATGCCTTGTTTGGATGTGTTACAAAATTGAACCCACGACACTAGTGAAGGGATGCACAACCTTTTATGGTTTGTTAAACTGAAAAATTAGCAAAACTAAATTTTTGTCTATTCCCCCGAAAAACTACAATAAATATGTTTGCTTACATTTATGGCCACACTTCAACTCATCCACCACTTTCTAAGGTGCAACATAACGCCGAAGTCAAAAATTATCTAAATTGTTCTAGTCTCAACATAACCTTATGTAGGTCATCGATATTATAACAGGTGGTGGGTGAATCCTAGTCAGGGGTCAGATGTGATCAGTTGCCAATTGGGACACCACAGTACAGATAACAGTTTTTAATTGGGTGAACATGCATTACCCTACTGTGGCCACTATACAGTTCATGGAGCTGTGCTGTACAGATCTGCAACTGATCGCGTCCATTGGTACAGTTGATAGGTACGGGTTCTGGATGTCATACCCACATCGATATGATGTTAATCACCTTTCTGAAGGAGAAACTGTTAAGATAAAGTACTCAACAACTTAAGCACTTCATAAAAAAAAAAAAAAATTGTAGGAGTCCAACTATAGTCAATGACAATTTTACTTCTTATGCAAAGTTGAAAATAAAATAACTTTGAAAATGTAACTTTACATTGAATTTAGGCATAAATTCTTTGATAATTTATTATTATTAGAGATGTATGTTGTTTCCTGTACTTACCATTGGAACTCTACTGTTATCGTTTTGGGATACCTCTCCCTGCCGCAAGCAAGGTGACAACTTAATAAATTAGTAGCTGTTGGCTACTTATGGACTGAATGGGAATGCACCAGCTGCTTGTCTTATTGGATGGAATGCATGATTAATTTATTTGTTTTAACATACAGCGCACAGAGGAGGTTTGGCTCCTACAGTTTTGCTTTGCTAGCAAGAGTTACAATATATCAGCCACTGGCTGATTAATGTGAGATGCTCTTAACTGCATGAGCACACAACACAACGAATCTGTCCATGCCCTGCAAAGTAAATATAAAACAGTTTTCTTTCTTTATTCTTTTCAACACTGTCCATACCTGCTAGTTTTCTTAATCAACAGTAATTTACCATAAAGTACTTTAAAAATAATCCTATGAATTGCCATTGCTCTGCTATCACAAACCCCAGCACTCTCCAATCATATAATTATATTCCTTCTACTAAACTCATCTGCTGACCTGCTCCAAAACCCCAGATCTAGCCTACTAAAACCCCACACATGTCGGTCGCTCTCCTACTCCCATCTCCTCTGCCTTTCCCCGCATCTCCTCACTGCTGGTGATATATCCTCTAATCCTAGACCCCCCCAGCTGATAGTTTCTATTAATATTCCTTCTGAATGCTTCCAACCTACTACCTCTCTCTTGAATACTTTGAAATGCTCACTCTATCTTCAATAAACAACTTGACATTTGTGACCTCTTTACCTCTTGCAATCTTTTTTTCCTGTGCCTCACCAAAATATGGCCGACACCCCTTGACACAGTGTTACCTGCTGTGCTTTGTAATGGCAGTCTTCACTTCACCCACACTCTTCGCCCTGGAAACAGACATGGTGGAGGAGTGGGCTTTCTGCTTTCTACCAATGGCACCTTCAACCCAAATCCAACACTATGAACCTTTATCCTCTTTTGTTTTTAAGTGCATTCTATCCGTATCTACTCCTCTGCCAACTCTCAAGTGGCCATCATACACTGACCCTTGACCCCTGGGCCTGGCTGCTGCCTTTATTAACCAATTTTCCACCTGGCTTCTTCACTTTCTCTATGCTGACATTCCCATTTCACCAACCATACTGACACCTGCAATGCGACAACCTACAATCTCCTATTGCCGTCTTATCTTTTGGTCTTATTCAGATTTAGTGGTCCTCCACAGTCACCCACACAGATGTATATATATTAGACCTTATCTTCACCCACCTCAGCTATTTATCTAACCTCACAACTTCACTTGTGTTGGTCTCTGGCTGTCACACGAAGCGATGCGTGCTGACCAGCGGGAGCGCAATGCTAAAAAAATGACCCAGAGCACTTTGCAAGCGATCAGCGATCTCACAGCAGGGGCCTGATCGCTACTAAGTGTCACACATAACAACATCGCTGGAGAGATCGCAGTTACATCACAAAACCTGTGACATTGAACTATCTCGCTATCAATCTCGTTATGTGTGACGGAGACTTTAGGCTATGTGTTGATAACCCTGGGGTAACAATTGCAGTCTATTAAAGAATTCTTAGCTAATATACCTGGCATGGCACATCACTGGCAAAATTACTGGGATATATCTAATTGGTGGATTTAGTCTTACATATATTGTGATATAGATAGATAGATAGATAGATAGATAGATAGATAGATAGATAGATACTTAAAGAGTACACTTCGAGATATAGAAGGCAGAATATTTCACTCTCAAGGTGAGACAGGCTGAATAACATTAAGCAGACATTGATAGTAGGAATATGTTTGAAGCAAATGCTTTGTTTTGCATAGCTGTAAAAGGGAAT
>JARQOC010000002.1:442303757-442641721 GCA_033576535.1 Allobates femoralis
GAACGGTCACCAATCAATAGGAAGTGTGCAAGCCTTTAATTTGAATGACTTCTGCACATCTGCAGCCATACAACATCATTAGTCTCTCACACTGCTCTGCAGTGATTTTGATCAACTTTTCTTCAAGTCTCTTCCACAGTTCTGTGACTGTTGTGGGTTTTGTGGTCAAAACTTTGTTACCAAGGATTTTCCAGAAGTTTTCTTTTGGGTTTAGATCAGAACTCTGGGCTGGCTATTTCATTGTTTCAATTTTTTCTGTTTCAAGGAATTGCTTTACTTATTTTGCTGTGTGACAGAAGGCATTGTCCTGCATGAAAACAGCTGGCTGATTGAGTGCTGAACGCAAATAAGGAACCACGTGTTGTTGAAGAAGGTTCTCATACATACTTGTATTCACACAACTGTATGAGAGGTCCAAGCCCTGTAGCAGAAAACATTCCCAAAAGCATGATGTGACAAAATCGATTCCTTTAATATATAACATATGATGGTTTCTTATGTAGCCAAACAGTTTTTTTATTTTGTTTGTTACTTTGTGATAAGCAACTCATTGCTCCTACAAGTCTTGTAGATGCCTGGTGATGTTGAACGTGTGTAACGTAATTATCTTGTGTCTTTGTCAGGGAAGGTCATGACACACAGAAAACCTAAGTATGCTGAACGTTCATTGAATTACTATGTACACTGTTAGGTGCTATGTAAACGATCTGTCTTTGAGTCTCCCTTGCCAGGACTGCAATACTACTAGAGATATTTTATAGACAGTTTGAAATCCAGCCAATGAGAAAACAGTCTTATTCCACCAATCGTGACGTCCCCAATATCCTGCAATGAGTGATCAAGGGGATATAAGCAGACCTGTTCACTATCCAGGGAAATTATGTTTAGTGACCTTGGTCTAGTGTGTGAGGCACAGCCGGCATGGTCCCCATGGCCGGAGTGCATCACATGGAGGATCAAGGTGTGATACTGTCCACACTAGCCGGGTGTTACTGTGATGATGCTGTGTTAACCTACCCGGAACACAATGAGTTAAATCTGAGAGTGAGTGCGGTGGTTCTGATACATAGATGAGCTGGATGAGCGGCTGTATGGGAACTGTGTGTCCTAATTGGTAGCAGCCCAGGTGGGTGTGTCCTGAGTAATAGCAGCCCAGATGGAGGTGTCAGCGTGGGCGTGGCAGGGATGATAAAGAGCCTGCCAGCTGATTGAGTGGGGATCATCAGCCAGAGATCACCAGAGAGATTCAGCCAGAGATTGAGGTCCAGTCTGTGTGAGAGATTGAGTCTCAGACTGAGGGATGATGAAAGCAGAGCAGTCCAGAGATCTGTGGTGTGCGGACATGAGAGGAGCTTGCTAGCTCCATACCGGTGGCCGGGAACGGGGTGTTACAGCTCCTAGAGTGTGAAAGCCATGGCTGAACCAGGTGGATGCTGATCCGGACGTGTGGCGAGATACGTCCAGGAAGGAGTCCTTGGGGATTCTTGGTGTACCTGTGACTCAGGTAGCGAGACCCGGATCCGTGCCTGGTAAGAAAGTAGTTCCCGTATGCTTGAGTGAACTGTGTACCCTGTGTGTAAAATGTGCCAGGCGGGCATAGCCGCCATTGGGTCCAACTAAATAGTCAGTGAGGGACCCGTAGAAGTGTATGTGTATTTTATGGCTTAGGTAGAAATGCCATGTACGGTGTCTGTGGGAGAGACCCAGCTTGTGTGGATGGTATTGGAGGCGATCTGTCCCGGTGGGACAAGAGGGAGGCTTGTCCTGCTGCTTGCAGCAGGTACCTGTCCCTCTACCACTGCCTCTAGTGGTGTAGGAGAACCTGTGGCCAGACACAGGGGTTAATAGGGCTCCTATAGTGGGTGACGTATGGTCTTCCCAGGTACTAAGAGTAGCCAATCCCTGTTATGGACCCAGAAGAGCCACAGTCCATGGATGAATTATGATGAGCTGTGAGCGTGTGGACGTGTGTAATCCATGGATGCTGATATGATGGATCACATGCAGTGTGTAAAAACCCGGTCAGGCTGGTGCCTGTATTCCGGGGTAGTGTGGTGCTGAGTAAATAAAGCCAGGCGACTGGTACCGTGAAGCTCACATCAAAGCCCCGACATCTCAGCTGATCTCATCAGCTGAGGTGTCAGGGTAACAGCGCCGATCGGATTCGGTCGGCGCTGTTAACCCCTTGGATCCCGCTGTCAATCACTGACAGCGGGATCCAAGGCAGCTGCGGTGGGGGGCGCCTGCTCCGGAGATCCCGCGATAGTAATCTCCGGCGCTCACATGACAGCCTGGTTAGACCCCGGATGCTGTCACAGAGCAGTTTCCTGCTGTGGTTGGCAGGCGCTGCCAACCACAGCAGGTCCACGATTCTGGGAGATACAGATGAGCTGCAGCTCATCTGTATCTCCCAGAAGCGATCGGACTGTGCAGCAGGGTGCCTCTTAAAGAGGCAGTGTAAAAATAAGAATCAATGAAAAAATAAAGTTTTTAAAAACCTGTAAAAAAAAAATATATATAAAAGTTCAAATCACCCCCCATTTACCCGCCAATCACAATAAAAGTATAAAAAAAAAAATACACATGTTTGGTATCGCCGCGTTCAGAATCGCCCGATATATCATCCTATTAAATCCGTTAATGAGAGCCATGAATTCCGTAACGGAAAAAATGGTCCAAACGCCAAAATTCCGTTTTTTTGGTCACTGCATTATTGCTATAAAACTTAATAACGGGCGATCAAAACTGCGGATCCCCCAAAACTGGTATCATTAGAAACATTAGCTCAAGACGCAAAAAATAAGCTGTAAATGAATAAAAAGAGGAGCAGCACCACATACCAACGGGATCCTTTTGCAGTATCTTTATTCCAGCACCCCAGTGCGACGTTTCGGATTATGTCCTTTATCAAGCAACCACATACACATATACAATTTGCTTTATATAGTCCAACACTCCTCCCCTCAATAACATTCCACCAATCGTGTGATATAACAAACAACCGGAGTTCCACCACCCATATTCTGGGAAGAAATATATCATTCAAAAAAGGTACACGTGTAAGAGCATCTAAGTGATATATGCTATCAGCTGTCCTTGTGGTCTCCTCTATATAGGGGAGACCACGATGGAAGCTAAAGCACGGATTAGTAAGCATAAGAGCACTATAAGAAATGGTATGGTGGAGCTCCTATGTGGTGCAGCTCCTCTTTTTATTAATTTACTGCTTGTTGACTAGGATGACTCCCTAGTAGTAGACGGGCACCACAATGGAGGTTTAAGTTTTCCTCAATGGCTGTGGGTGCTGCAGACTCTTGTTGATTTTGCAAAAAATAAGCTGTCACCCAGCCCCAGATCCCGAAAAATGAGAACGCTACGGGTCGCTGAACATGGTGCAAAAAGTCAGTTTTGTTTTTTTTTAAACTTCTGAATTTTTTTTCACCACCTAGATACCAGTAAAGGTATACATGTTGGGTGTCCACGAACTCGTACAGAAGCAAGGCATCACCCCGTTACATCGGTTTTACCATATAGTGAACATGGCGACTAAAATACCCAAAAAACAAACGTGTCATTGCACTTTTTTTGCAATTTCACTGCATTTAGAATTTTTTTGCAATTTCCCTGTACACTATATGGTAAAATAAATTATTGCATATGAAAGTACAACTCGCCCCGCAAAAAAAAACACATCATATTTCTATATTGACGGAAAAATAAAAAAGTTATGGCTCTTGGAAGCAGGGGAGCAAAAAACGAAAAACGAAAAATTCCTGGGTCATGAAGGGGTTAAACACAACTGGACTCCGATGAAGGAATAGAACCATCTCAATGAGGATCACAAGGAAATGGACAGCATGTGATTTAAATATGAGTGTCTGAGCAAAGGGTCTGAATACTTAGGACCATGTGATATTTCAGTTTTTCTTTTTTAATAAATTTGCAAAGATTTCTACATTTCTGTATTTTTTTTTTGGGGTGCGGAGTGTACATTAATGAGAAAAAAATGAACTTTTTTGAATTTAGTAAATGGCTGCAATGAAACAAAGAGTGAAAAATTTTAAGGGGTCTGAATACTTTCTGCACCCACTGTATAGGAGAAGCTGTGCAGTTTTTGTATTCATTAGTGTAAAATCACTGATGGTAAAAACTGTTGTAAGTAGCTGAGGAGCAAAAAGCATAATAGGGTTTTATCTGATGATAAAGGACAATATGGTGCAGGGTATTGTTAAAGGATAAAGCTTAAAACTGTCAATGGCCATGTCCACACACCTGCGCTCTAAGTATTTAGCGTGTCTGCACTAAATACTTAGGTTTTGTGAGAGAAGCGCAGGTGCGTGTGTGCCGGCGCTTCCTTCAAACGCAGCCCCTGGTTACCCGATGTGTATCGTGGTAACCACTTCACACTGCAGGCTGCTTAGTGGTGTAACTACAATAGGTGTAGGGGTTGCGATCGCACCCGGGGCCTGCAGCCTAGGGGGGCCCCAAAAGTCCCTTTGGCCTATAGACAAAGACTAATACTATTAAAGATTTGCAATACTTGGGGGCCCCGTTGGAGCTTTCGCATAGGGGCACCTGGGTCTGAAGTTACGCCACTGGACCTAAGTATTTAGCGCAGACACGCTAAATACTTAGAGCCCAGGTGTGTGGACATGGCCAATGCTTAGTATAAGGGAAGGGAAAGGGGGTATTTTGCTCACCACGGCTTCCAGAGGCTGTTAGTGCTCGAAGTAATGGCTGGTTCCCATTCACTTGAACAAATATTGAAGGAACTCCGGCATTTCAGGACTATCTAAACATTTTTTAGAAGTCCATGGAGGGGCTATGGAGTCCCTTCTAGTGAAGAGCATACATAGGGTGCCCAGACCAGTAAGGGGCGGAGACTGGGAGCGAGTAGTGTTATGTCAGGAAGCGCGCTGGATTTTAGCGCTGAATGCTCGCTTCCCCGAAGGTTTAAATTTCCGCACGGATCTAATGTATTTTTATTAGATGTTTATAGGGACGCAATTTCATGCTCCTAAGGTGAATATAATATATAGGGGAGAACTATGTAGAAACCAATAGTAACACTATCCTTGGTTGTCCTTTGCAGAATAATAATAGTAGATGTGGTGAGAAAAGAGTTAACTGAGACATGTTCAGTGAGCTTACCTGAGATGTAACAAGCTGTATCCAAAGAGTAAAAATGATGTATTGCATGGGTATAAGAAATTGTGTTTCATGTGAGTGGGTATGTTTCTCCAATTTTTTGGCATACTCTGTAAAAACGAGTTATTTGGGGAACCTTATCACTCAATGTGATTCATATATATTTTTGTAATATTGTATGAATTTTTACAAAAGTGATTTATATTATATCTACTAGTGCAATATATTTATCTGTTTATATCAAGTTAGCAGATTTTTAGTCCAGTATTGATATAGTTAAAATGAAAAGACTGCTGAAAAGCAACTTATCCAGATCTTAATCAATGGTGAATGATGGCACATGTGATAGGGGGTGGTATAAATGCTTTTATTTTCTCTATAAATATGTGATGTTCACATTTGCAAGCATGCCTAAGACTAAGGATTTTGTATCCGAAACGCGTCAGGCGTGGAGTTAGGCAGCTGCGTACCCCACTAATGCTTTTAAGGATGTCTGAATAAAGATCTGGAATTTTAACTGCAACAAGTCTGGTGCCGGAGTTCCTTCAATATTTGGACATGGCCAATGGCTGCAGTCCCACTGATTTAAATACCAAGAGAGAAACTGTAGGTGGGTCGTCTGCACTGCTATTGGATATATGAAATAATCATCCAGGATACAAAATAGACTTGATGCAGTTTTAATATCTACGTGTTTTTAAGTCTTCAGACTTCTTCATCAGGATAGAACCACATGCGTAGCCTATAACTGTAACGCTGTGTCATTTGCATGTGGTGAATCCGGATGAAAAACCGCAACAAGTCTACTTTGTTTCCAGGACAACTCTTTAATATATCCATCAGTAGCATTATCATCCACTTAGGCTAGGGTCACACTTGAGCATGATGCCAGCGCTAAAATCTTTCACAAGTGTTAACGCTATGTGCTACCAGTGAAACAGAGCCCCATAGCAACCTGCTGTTTACCTTATCAGCATTCACACACCAAGCTGCATGACGTGCGCTTTATCACAGCGCACAGGAAAACGCTGCAGACAGCATTTCCTGTACAGTGTGATAAGGCGCACTCCCTGTGTGACCGCTGCTAAGGTAAACAGCGGGTTGCTATGGGGCTCCGGTTCACTGGCTGCGGCTGCTTTTCAAAGATTTTAGCGCTGTCATAACCCTCAAATGTGACCTAGCTTTACTGTTTCTCTTCTGGCGTGATGATAAACCTAACATACTGACCAAACACTAACGAAACTCAGATGCAAAACACTGATAACTATCAAAGCTTGTTTTACAACAATTAAAAATAATTGACATATGAATAGGACCTAAAAGATAAAAAAAAAAAACACTGAATCAGCAAACTTTGTGAATGCAAAAATTTGTGCCAGTCTCAAAAGTTTTAATCATGTCTGTACATAGGTTAAGGCCATATATAATAATGTCTTTAAGCAATATTGAAAGTATTTGTATAATCTGATAATCTACAACTTTTTCCCAACATGGAACTACTTTAAAGTGTAAAATTTCAAGTGGACAGAGAAATACAGAATCATATCTTATCCTATTTTCTGCTCTTTTATGATCTGAAAAACTATTTTTGTAATATATTTATTTTAGATCTTCAAAACAAATATTTTATTTATACAGCAGTTCAACTTATTTACACATTTAACTTCTTCAAATGCCTCTGTCAAACGCTTTGTTTTCATCTTATCTTGAAATGAGTACATGCTGAGTACCTTAAGATGTTCTTTGTATAAGAGCTTTTGGCACTTTTTCCCTAACCAGCATATTGCTTTGGAACCTTTTATATTCAATGTGATTTTTATTTAGCAGTTTACTGTAAAAGAACAAGAAAGCGCAGCTTGATTCAAAAAATGTTCTGTTTTCCTATCTTGATTATGCTTGTTTATTTTGCAAAGGCATATTGTGAACTAATGCAATGTGATTATGATACTGGTGTTGAAGCAATAATAACTGACAAATACTGGTGTTAGATCAAGTGGGAAAAAACTGACTACATTTTAATATATATGATGTAGCAAAAAAAATGAACATTTGAAAATATTTTTTTTATTAGTATGGTTGTTCTGTAAACATAACTAAGCATGGAAGAAACCAGAAAGGATCAAATCTTTTCAATTTGACTTTTCACTGGTTTTACCCATCATAAGGTGTTTCTTGTGTGGCATCTTGATAAAGAATATGTTTAAAAAATGATGTTGTCAGCTCACCTCCTCCTTCGGTTACCACGTCTTCCGGGCTGTGCGGATCCACTGGTAGAAAGTCGATATGCACAAAACAATAAGCATCCAACAGCTTTTTGGAAGAATGATCATGGAGTTGTCACAAGAAAGGTATAGTAAACCAATGCGTTTCAACCTGATCAGAACTTAATCATGGTTTTCAGGTCAAAATTCGCTGGTTTGCTATGCCTTTTTTGTAATCATGAGTGTATCCAAACTGCCTGATCTTTTTTATACATGTTTTTACTATAAAGAAATAAATGGATGTTTTAGGGTACCTTTACACGCCACTAACGCGTCGAGAAATATTGATGGCAATGTGTTGCCCTGGAACCAGAGCACTGCACTGAAATCAGGCGACCGTGGCGAGGCGATATATCGACGCCAAATTCCCCAATTACACGCCACAATTGGGAGGCAATTTGACGGCGATGGTTCCAGGGCAACACATCGCCGTCAATATTTCTGGACGCGTTAGTGGCGTGTAAAGGTACCCTCAAGGAAGTTTGGATTTCATCCAAAAAGGCACTGGATGCTTATTGTTTTGTAACTTGGTAAAGAGAATCCTTTTTATAGGCCATAAGTTGACCCAGCTGATATTATTTTTCACTATATGGCAGGATTGTTTGCTATTTACTGTTAGAATTCAGCTGGCCTCATGAATTTCCATGGATTTTTGCTACTCTCTTGCTTCAGTGGAATAATCAGATTAAAAGTATAATAAACTGTATCAAAGTAAAAAAATAGGGGGGGGAACAAGAGGCGCAATAGTGCCCTATCACTAGTGACACTAATGTATGCGGTGGGTATGAATTCACTCACCTAGCACAGTTGTGAGACCCACAACTGGTGTAAAAGCATTTAGCATTAAATGCAGCTGCTGCAGGACTTCCACCTTCCACATGCACGTGGGAATCATCCAGAAGTTACCTCAGGGGAAATGGTGTATCAGTGTCCGCGCTGCTGAAATCCCAAGAAAACGATCCGGAAACCATATGTAGGTTGCATCAATCATCCATTTATTCCTTTCCTACGCGTTTCAACACTGTCCTAGTGTCTTCCTCAGGGATAAATCCCTGAGGAAGACACTAGGACAGTGTTGAAACGCGTAGGAAAGGAATAAATGGATGATTGATGCAACCTACATATGGTTTCCGGATCGTTTTCTTGGGATTTCAGCAGCGCGGACACTGATACACCATTTCCCCTGAGGTAACTTCTAAAAGTATAATAGAAACACATCCTTCACTTCTGTATTTTTTTCCCAATCCTGCTTTTCACTTACAAATACCAAGGTAAAAAACTCATCAAATACTCAACATGTGCATGTGGCCCAATTATTTTTCCTTTGTCATTTCTCATTATTACACATCACTAAATTTATGGACATATGTACAAAAAAACGAACTGCAACACTCTTTGGGGATGTTCCTTATGCCTTTTATTGGCCTTCAGGTAAATATGGCGACGTTTCGGTCAGCCTGTGACCTTCTTCCAGGCTGGAAGAAGGTCACAGGCTGACCGAAACGTCGCCATATTTACCTGAAGGCCAATAAAAGGCATAAGGAACATCCCAAAAGAGTGCTGCAATTTGTTTTTTATACATATGGTCGGTATATTGGTGGTTGATTCCCACCTAGAACTGATGTATAGCACCTTAGCAAAGCTATTTGAAACACTGCTTTAAAAAAAAAAAATTCTTTATAAATTTATGGACATCTATAGAATAATTTCTTTGCCTGTGTGGATTGGATTGATTGTTAAGGTACCTTTACATGCCGCCACTGTGCCTAGCAACAGGTATCCACTGCACGTGCACGCGCACGTTTTTAACAGTGGATACCGATCGCTGATGCTGCATATACACACCGCCATTGCGTTGTCCACTGAAGGTATCTATTCTGAAGGATCCTGTGGCTTACTTCCTGTTGAATACCTTATCTGCTTCACACGCCGCTACCATAAAGGAATATTGGCGTACATATTTCACGCTGCAAGTACATAGGCATGACAGAGTTGTGTATTCCGTGATGCAAAAGCGTTGATTGGACAACGCAATAGTATCATGATTGTCCAGCCTGCGCAGGAAGGCTGGCTAATACATGACGCCATTCCAATTCTGGACTGTGAATGGATAGCTCTTTAAATATGGCGCCCTGTGAAGGGACAGCCAATGGTTACACAGTAGCCCCCACCAATGATCGCTGATGGGGGCGTGGTATCCATGATGCTGTGGCACGCCCCTGGGAGTTCACTAGGCGACGCAACATCCATGCCTGTGCCCTGTTTAGACGCCACTACCATGGCAATTGTGCCTTTGTGTTGCCTTCGGTTTCTGAGCACGGCTCCAAAACAGGTATCTGAGTCAACTGTAGGACACAGGGAGGAATTTCCCTATTTACACGCCGCCATTTCGTAGCAATTTCATGGCAACAGGCACAATTATCCCCAATGCCAGGCAGTTGCTACCTTGCAGTGGTGGCGTGTAAAGGGACCCTTACTGACATCTGGTGAGACATTCACATCAATAGCTCCTTTAGAAATATATTTACTTAGGAAATTGGAGACATGTTACTTATTTCATCTGCTCTATATGCACATATCCAACACAGTAGACAACAATATATATTGCTGTGTGACCCAGAGGGAAACGCCTATAAAAGAAATTTATTCTGCTTAATAAATTAATACAGTATACAAAAAGGCACATGAAAATTGATAGACAAACTTAACTCGCTATTCTAGGTTTTCTTTTTGTTATTTTACCACTGGAGAGATGCTTCCAATCTAAGTTTCCTGCACTTAGGGCTCGGACAAACTCTCCGAGTTTGACGGACGAGACTCGGAACAGTCTGGAGCAGTGACCCTGAACGGCTTCTCTCTCTGTGGACTGGGAATGTCAGCTGCTTGTGTTTCTGTGCAGCATCGCATTCCCCGTCCAGAGAGGGAGAGGCCGTTCAGGGTCACTGCTTCAGCTTGTGTCCGAGCCCTTATGGCAACTTTACACACACCAACTTATCTGTCCAACTTCTGACCAACTTACTGGTTGCAGTGAAATCATGGACGCATTGCTCCATTTGTACACAGCCACAAAATGGAGAAATGTGTCCATGATTTCACTGCAACCAGCCTGTGAAACTGCCTAGCAAAATTGCTGTGTGTGAAGTTACCTTTAGATAGACAATCCCTTAAAGTCGGTTCACTCATGAGAATTGGCCAATGTTTGTTTAACATATTTCTCATGCTAGACCATTCACAGTTGTATGTTGAGATGAATCTAACATCATCATTGGATTCCTTGTCACGTTTTCATGGGAAAAGGAGATCAGAAGGAGGGGTGCACAATGGATCGGTTTGGTTAAGATGTTCCTGTGCTTAATTATCAACCTTATTAATGTGCCCTTGTTATGTAATTTGATGTGTTGGAGTTGTTGCTTTCTGTGAAGTAAAACATTATAGTACCTCTTTTATTCACATGAGCAAGTGTTTTTGCTTTGTCTCCAGCTCCTTGAGCTTGAACGTATCATACAATTGTGGCCAAAAGTATTGAAACCCTTGCAATTGAGTCAGATAATAATCAGCTTCTTCCTGAAAATGATTGCAATCACAAATTCTTTGGTATTATTATCTTCATTTAATTTGTCTTCAATGAAAAAACACAAAAAGAATTCTCCTAAAGCCAAATTGGATGTAATTCCACACCAAACATAAAAAAGGAGGTGGACAAAAGTATTGGCACTGTTAGAAAAATCATGTGATGCTTCTCTAATTTGTGTAATAAACAGCACCTGTAACTTACCTGCGACACCTAACAGGTGTTGGCAATAACTAAATCACACTTGCAGCCAGTTGACATGGATTAAAGTTGACTCAACCTCTGTCCTGTGTCCTTGTGTGTACCACATTGAGCATGGAGAAAAGAAAGAAGACCAAAGAACTGTCTGAGGACTTGAGAAACCAAATTGTGAGGAAGCATGAGCAATCTCAAGGCTACAAGTCCATCTCCAAAGACCTGAATGTTCCTGTGTCTACCGTGCGCAGTGTCATCAAGAAGTTTAAAGCCCATGGCACTGTGGCTAACCTCCCTAGATGTGGACGGAAAAGAAAAATTGACGAGAGATTTCAACGCAAGATTGTACGGATGGTGGATAAAGAACCTCGACTAACATCCAAACAAGTTCAAGCTGCCCTGCAGTCCGAGGGTACAACAGTGTCAACCCATACTATCTGTCAGCATCTGAATGAAAAAGGACTGTATGGTATGGTAGAACACCCAGGAAGACCCCACTTCTTACCCCGAGACATAAAAAAGCCAGGCATGAGTTTGCCAAAACTTACCCGAGAAAGCCTAAAACGTTTTGGAAGAATGTTCCCTGGTCAGATGAGACAAAAGTAAAGCTTTTTGGGCAAAGGCATCAACATAGAGTTTACAGGAGAAAAAAAGAGGCATTCAAAAAAAAGAACACGGTCCCTACAGTCAAACATGGCGGAGGTTCCCTGATGTTTTGGGGTTGCTTTACTGCCTCTGGCACTGGACTGCTTGACCGTGTGCATGACATTATGAAGTCTGAAGACTACCAACAAATTTTGCAGCATAATGTAGGGCCCAGTGTGAGAAAGCTGGGTCTCCCTCAGAGGTAATGGGTCTTTCAGCAGGACAATGACCCAAAACACACTTCAAAAAGCACTAGAAAATGGTTTGAGAGAAAGCACTGGAGACTTCTAAGGTGGCCAGCAATGAGTCCAGACCTGAATTCCATAGAACACTTGTGGAGAGATCTAAAAATGGCAGTTTGGAGAAGGCACCCTTCAAATTTCAGGGACCTGGAGCAGTTTGCCAAAGAAGAATGGTCTAAAATTCCAGCAGAGCATTGTAAGAAACTCATTGATGGTTACCGGAAGCGGTTGATCGCAGTTATTTTGGCTAAAGGTTGTGCAACCAAGTATTAGGCTGAGGGTGTCAATACTTTTGTCTGGCTCATTTTTGGAGTTTTGTGTGAAATGATCAATGTTTTGCTTTTTGCTTTATTCTCTTTTGTGTTTTTTCATTGAAGACAAATTAAATGAAGATAATAATACCAAAGAATTTGTGATTGCAATCATTTTCAGGAAGAAACTGAGTATTATCTGACAGAATTGCAGGGGTGTCAATACCTTTGGCCACAACTGTAAATCAGTCAGTGAATGACATGCTCGGACTGCTGCTGAGTTTATATGTCAGATACTTGATTTAAGATACGTTCAGAGGACTGGAGAGGCTGCAGAAACACTTGCACTTATGCTAAAATAGGTATTATTATTATTATTTATTATAGCACCAATTATTCCATGGCGTTGTACATGTGGAAAGGGCATACATAGACATGAAAATATTCATGAACAATACAAGGCACACACAGGTACAGAAGGCGAGAGGACCCTGCCCATGAGGGCCCACAGTCTACATGGGATGGGTGAGGATATACTAGGAGAAAGTAGAGCTAGCTGTGTGGTGGTTTGGTGGACTGAGGCTCACTACAGGTTGTCTTGAGGTTCCTTTGGAAGCTTTCTACAGTATGTGAGAGTCTGATGTGTGGAGGCAGAGAGGTCCAGAGTAAGGGGGATGCACAGGAGAAGTCTTGTATACTGCTGTGGGAAGAAGATATAAGCAGGAAGTAGAGAAGGAGGTCTTGAAAGGATCACAGGTTGCGTAAAGGTGAGTACCGGGGGAGGTATGGAAATGTGTTACCTCACAGAAAGACTCAGCAACAATCTCATAGGGTACCTTTACACGCGGCTACATTTCTAGGGTGGCTACAGGTAACTTACTGGTTGCAGTGAAATCATGGAGAGATTATTCCATTTGTACACAGCAACAAGATAGAACCTTGTCTCCATGATTTCACTGCAATCAGTAAGTTACCTGTAGCCACCCTAGAAATGTAGCCGCGTGTAAAGGTACCCTTACTGTACTCTCTGTATACTCTTTGCCAATTAAATGTGGTATGTACTCACCATGTTCTTGTAAGTCAGGCACATCCATTACACAGTAAATGGAAGGAGCACTTTTATAAGATTATCTCAGCACAGGAACATTATTTTTTAACATATCCATAGTGGAACTTATAATTATTCCAAGCTCTTTTAATTAAAATGCATTTTGTTTTGTTAGACAACTCTTTCTAATGATTTGAGAGATATTATTATGAATTGATGGCTTCATTTGTAAAATGTTTATCCATCTTCTATGTGTAATCAGCATTTACGTTCATACATAGTTCTTCAAAAATTACACACAACTCTGCATAGTACTTTCAAGTGGCATTATTAGTTCAAAAGTTTACCAATGAATAAAGGACCAAATAATATTCAACAATGGTAAGTTTTGCTTCTCTTTTACTAAATATATTGTTAATTGCACCATTATTATCAAGGATTGAGATAAGAGAATATTATTAAGGATGAGCAAGCACTAGTGATGAGCGAGTGAATTTGTCACTATTCGCACATATGGAACCTAATGGCGCTATATAAATAAATAATAATAATACGGTACTCGCATAATTTGTTATTCTGTGAGTTTTTGTGTACCCGCCTCCCTATATTTGGATGTCCCATCATGCAGTTTTAATGCCTCCTTTGCAGCCACTAATCATGCTGGGCTTCTTAACCAATCACAGTAATGCCGCTTATATCTTGGGTGTGGCTGGCCACCTGCCATCATTGATGACTCATATATTTTATATTTAAGCCCTGCTGTCACCATTTTACCCGCGTTGCATTCGGAACCTGTGTTGGAGAAGCATAGGGACAGATCGCTCAGCTGCTAGGGTGAGTGTTAGGCCTCTTCAATACACAAAAGCTCTTTTGAGGGCTTTCTGAAGTGTACCTCAGTGACAGTGTAGAATAGCAAGGGAACATATTGGAGCAGGGACAGTTAAAAGGATGTGTTCAGCAGGTGCATAATACCACCAAAATAATAGCTCTTTTGAGAGCTGAAGAGGCACAGTACAGAGGCTACAGGGAGTGAAAGTGACTGGAGCAGGGTCAATAGGAAGAAAAAGGATAGTGCCTGCCAAGTTGGTTTCTATGTTAAATCTTCATTTTATTCTGCCACTCATGCGACATTTCGATCCCTAAAGATCTTTCTTAAGCATGATACACAGTGTCAAAAACCCACATTAAATAGGGCAAAACATGCACCCTCATTACATATCACCAATCACAGTTAAACATCACTAATTATATACAAATATCTTTATATTTATATATATAAAATGCCTCAGAAGACTATATATTGGATTAGGACCCTATTCCACCCTCAAGATCGTAACCTCATCACCCGTCACCTCAATTTCCCTAGAGATAGTCTGCAATGTCTATATAAAAACAAAGGAGGATAACTTATAGAAATAAGGCATCATATGTTGCCATGTAGCTCTCAGCTTTGTTCAGTCCAACGGAAACACCCATAGCAGCCAACGTTTGCGCAAGTACCTGTGTCTGAGTCCAACTGGTTCCACAGCATCCTCCATTGCTCATGCATTGGCGTCCCTTTCTAATAGGATATGGGCTCTCTGCATCACTGCACATCCATCGTGCACTCCATCTGATTCGTTACAGTGATTGGCTGGCCGCACAGCGTCATCAGGTCTTTTTAAGACCTGACCGCACTGTGCTCATCACTCTGCTCCATAGACAGTCAGTGTAGGGAGAGGTGCTGCTGATTGAGGGACAGATTTGTGGCCTTTCAGCTAGTGTAGGCGCAGGGCTGCCAATATAATTACCACTACAGTCCTTCTGAGGACTAATAGAGCTGTATACAGGCAGGCAGGGTATATAGCAAACTTCGTTGTACTAGTATACCAGTCTGCATCACATCTGGGGCTGGTGTACAGGCTGGAAATCTCATCCATCCCAAAACAGTGCTTTTAGGGATTAATTTAGCTCTGTATAGGCAGGAGTAGGTTGTAGCGTAAATTAGGATACGCCAAAACACTCGGTATTCTCGTCAGCGTTTGTGTCTGACCAGTCCACCTGCAGGGCTTTAATCTCTAATCTCAGTGTCCAGCTAAAAAACAACTCTTGTCTGCATTCATTTAGCATCTTAATGGAGCAGGAGTAGGTTGTAGCGTAAATTAGGATACGCCAAAAGACTCGGTATTCTCGTCAACGTTTGTGTCTGACCAGTCCATCTGCTGGGCTTTAATCTCTAATCTCAGTGTCCAGCTAAAAAACAACTATTGTCTGTATTCATTTAGCATCTTAGTGCCGCAGGAGTGGCTTGTAGCTCCAAGTAGTATACGCCAAAACACGGTATGCGCGTCAGAGTTTGTGTCTGACCGTTCCAGCTGCCGGGATTAAACCGCTCTAATCTGTAATCTCAGTGTGCAGCTAAAAACCATCTTTTGGACGCCTTCATTTAGCTGTATACAGGCAGCACAACTTTGAAAATGTGCAAGGCCTGTGGCAAGGGACAAGGAACTCGACGTGATGGTAGTGCAGGCAGAGGCCGAGGCCGTGTGCAAGCTCGAATTGCGCCACGACAAACGCCCACATCATCTCGCTCGACCTTCCTGTCCCAATTTATAGGGGACTGCAGCAGTACACCACTATTAAACTCAGACCAGTGTCAACAGGTTGTTAGTTGGATAGCAGATAATGCTTCCAGTCAGTTTGGCACCACGACAAATACCCTGTCTTCCACACGGTCAAGTGTCAGTAGACGTGAGACTGGACTGCACATTCCACACCCTGATAATCCTTCCTCCCACCATGCCGAGTGCCCGGCACCGGACATAACTGATCCCACACTTGGACACTCTAAAGAGCTGTTCATTTATCCATTCGTAGATTCTGGCCTCTCGCCAGCTCCAGTTGAAGTGCGTCATGAGGAGATCATATGTACCGATGCCCAAATATTTGAGCAGCCACGGTCTCACGAAGGCAACAGTGGGAACGTGTCTCAACAAGAGGTGGATAATGATGAGACACAATTGCCAGAAAGTCAGGAGGAGGACCAGGTGCGGAAGTGGAAGACGACGTGGTGGAAGATCCAGTAACTGACCCAACCTGGCAGGAGGACATGCAGAGCGAGGACAGCAGTGTGCAGGGGGAGTTAGGCATAGCATCACAACAGGCCGGAAGAAGCAGAGTGGTGTCCGCAGGCAGAAGGCAGGCAACCGTTCCCCGGAACTACAAAACGACAGAAGTTGCCAGTATAACTGTTAGGTCTTCCCGAGTCTGGCTGTTTTTTAAGGTGTCTGCAGATAATTTCAAAAAGGCCATTTGCAACACCTGCCATGCCAGCATCAGCAGGGGTAGCAAAACTAGCAGCCTGACCACCACCAGCATGATCAAGCACATGTCAGCAAAGCACCCGACTTTGTGGGAAGTACACCAGAGTCCAGGAGCAGTGTCTGCAGGTGACACCGCTGCATCTTCCACTGTTGTGCGTGCAAGGCAATCCCCTGTCCATACTGCATGCGAAGATGCCTCCTGTCCTTCACTTGTAGTTGCACAAGCAGAAATAGCACCATCATCAACCACATCCTTGTCCCAGCGCAGCGTTCAGTTATCCATACACCAATCTTTGGAACGCAGGCGCAAATACGCTGCCAATGCCCCACATGCCACAGTTCTAAATGCACACAATTCGCGACTGCTTGCGCTGGAAATGTTGCCTTTAAGGGTGGTGGAGATAGAAGCATTCCGCAACCTGATGGCGGCGGCTGTCCCACGTTACTTGGTCCCCAGCCGCCACTATTTTTCCCGGCGTGCCGTCCCCACATTACATAAGCACATGTCACAAAACATCATACGTGCCCTTAACAACGCAGTTTCAGGCAAAGTCCACCTAACCACGGACATGTGGACAAGTGCTTGTGGGAAGGGATGGTACATCTCGCTGACAGCACACTGGGTTAATATTCTGGAAGCCGGGACCCTGTTTGTGCTTGGGACGGAACACGTCCTTCCGACACCAAGGATTGCAGGCCCTAACTCAGTCAGGGTTTCATCCACAGTTTACAGCTCTGGAATATCATGCTCCTCAGCCTCCTCCTCCTTCTCTTCACCCTCCACACCAGTCCCAAGCTTGAAGCACTGCCTCGTCTAAGTGGCAACAGGCTGTGCTGAAGCTAATATGCGTAGGTGACAATCCGCACAACGCTGAAGAGTTGTGGACAGCTCTGAAACAGCAGGCAGATCACTGGCTCACACCGCTGAACCTACAGCCAGGCAATGTGACAATGGCTGGAACCTTGTGGCAGCTCTGATGTGAGGCGAGCTGACACATGTTCCATGCGTGGCCCATGTGCTCAACCTTGTGGTTCAGCGGTTTCTTAAATCCTACCCGGAGCTGTTGGATCTGCTCGTCAAAGTACGCCGCCTGTGTGCCCATTTAAGAAAGTCACCTACTGCTTCTGCCGCCCTTGCCGGCTTTCAGCGGAGTTTGCAGCTTCCGGCTCACAGACTGGTGTGTGATGTCTCCACGCGTTGGAATTCCACACTGCACATGTTGGTCAGGATTTGTGAGCAGTAGAGGGCAGTTGTTGACTACCTGCATCAACTAGGCCGTCGGTATACGGTTCAAACTCCACACATAAGACCTCAGGAGTGGATATGGATGTCCGACATATGTACCGTCCTCCAAAACTTTGAGGACTCCACCAAGATGGTGAGCTACGATGACGCCATCATTAGCGTCACCATCGCGCTTCTCTGTCTTCTAAAATGCTCTCTGGTCAAAATCAAAGACGATGCATTGCAGGCGGAGCACGATGAGTTGGAGCAAGAAACCGTACTGGGTGATTACACACAGCCCAGCCTCATCTCATCCCAACGTGCATTCGAGGACTATGACGAGGAGGATGAAGAAATAGAGCTACTTTCATGCGGAATTGACGGTAATACATGCACAACTGTCTGACCCGAGGACAGGGGAGAAGAGGAGGAGGATGATGAGGCCAGCATGGTCAGTCATGCTGTTGGTGAGGACCCTGAAGTCTTGCCTGTTAACAGTTTGGTGCACATGGCTGACTTTATGTTACGCTGCCTGTCTCATGACCCTCGCGTTATCAACATATTGGCGGACACTCATTACTGGTTGGTGACACTTTTAGACCCACGCTACAAGGAGAACTTTACTTCTCTTATTTCTAAGGTGGAGAGGTCTACAAAAATGCTGCAGTACCAGAAGGCCATAGTCGCGGAATTAGTCAAAAAATTCCCTTCTGAAAACGCTAGCGGCAGAGGTCACGATTCGGTGGACAACCAAGACGTCCGGCCGAGAGAGGCACAAGTCCAATCCAGCAGAGGTAGGGGAACACTCTCAAAGATCTGGGACAGTTTTCTCAGCACCTCCCATAGCACAGGCCCTGAGGTGTGGGGTAGTGACACAAGGACAGCAAAGTTTGCGAAGATGCTGAGGGAGTACCTTGCCGATCGGACAAAAGTGCTCCTAGACTCCTCTGTGCCTTATAATTATTGCATATCCAAGCTGGACACGTGGCAGGAATTGGCTCTCTACGCCTTGGAAGTCCTGGCCTGCCCTGCCATTAGCGTTTTGTCAGAGTGTGTTTTTAGTGCCGCAGGTGGAATCATTACTAATAACGCACCCGCCTGTCAACTGAAAATGCTGACAGGCTGACTCTGATCAAGATGAACAAGGGTTGGATTGGGCCTGACTTCACCACACTACCACCAAATGATAGCGGAATTAAAATTTTGTGCCAGTAAATTGACATGCACCTACGCACACCCACACATGGGTACACACTTCATGACTTTGGCTACTTGCTGTACTGCTCCTCCTTCTCCTCATCTGCCACCATCATATCATCAGTGCGACTGTGGTTCATTATGCCACGAAAATATAATTTTTTTACATCATAAATATGATGATGATGACCCTAACCGTTCAAAAGTTATGCAGTAGTTTCATGTATAACCCCCAGGGGTAAATGTTTTAGTCCATGCTTACAGAATGGGCATTACAAGTACAGGAGACCCGCTCCTTTGTAATAGGAACAATATTTAGAGGCTCTCCTCCATATTTCTTTCCAGGGGCATTGAAGTGCCTCACAATTTTTGGCAGCCCTGCCTAGGGCAATACTACAAAAGACCCACTTCCTTATAATGGGCACATTATTTAAAGGGGCCCTCATACACGTCTCTATCCAGGGGCAATAAAGTGCCTCACAATTTTTGGCAGCCCTGCCTAGGGAAATACTACAAAAGACCCACTTCCTTAAAATGGGCACATTATTTAAAGAGGCCCTAATGCACGTCTCTATCCAGGGGCATTAAAGTGCCTCACAATTTTTGGCAGCCCTGCTTAGGGCAATACTACAAAAGACCCGCTTCTTTAAAATGGGCACATTATTTAAAGAGGCCCTCATGCACGCCTCTATCCAGGGGCATCAGAGTGCCACACAATTTTCGGCTGCCTTGCCTAGGGCAATACTACAAAAGGCCCACTTTCTTATAATGGGCACATTATTTAAAGAGGCCCTCATGCACGTCTCTATTCAGGGGTATTGGGGTGCCTCCCAATGTTCAGCAGCCCTGCCTAGGGCAATACTACAAAAGACAAAGTTGCTTAAAATGGGCACAATATTTAAAGAGGCCCTCATGCACATCTCTATCCAGGGGCATTGGGGTGTCTCCCAATTTTTGGCAGCCCTGAATTGGGCATTACTACAAAAGACCCACTCCCTTAAAATGGGCACATTATTTCAAGAGGCCCTCATGCATGCCTCTATCCAGGGGCATCAGAGTGCCACACAATGTTTGACTGCCCTGCCTAGGGCAATACTCCAAAAGACCCACTTCCTTATATTGGGCACATTATTTAAAGAGGCCCCCATGCACGTCTCTATCCAGGGGCATTGAAGAGCCTCACAATTTTTGGCAGCCCTGCCTAGGGCAATACTACAAAAGACCCACTTCCTTAAAATGGGAACATTATTTAAAGAGGTGCTTATGCACACCTCTATCCAGGGGCATCAGAGTGCCACACATTTTTTGGCAGCCCTGCCTAGGTTAATACTACACAAGACCCACTTCCTTATAATGGACAAATTATTTAAAGAGGCCCTCATGCATGTCTCTATCCAGGGGCATTGGGGTGTCTCCCAATTTTTGGCAGCCCTGCCTAGGGCAATACTACAAAAGACCCACTTCTTATAATGGGCACATTATTTAAAGAGGCCCTTATGCACGTCTCTATCCAGGGGCATTGAAGTGCCTCACAATTTTTAGCAGCCCTGCCTAGGGCAATACTACAAAAGACCCACTTCCTTAAAATGGGCACATTATTTAAAGAGGCCCTCATGCACGTCTCTATCTAGAGGCATTGAAGTGCCTCACAATTTTTGGCAGCCCTGCTTAGGGCAATACTACAAAAGACAAAGTTGCTTAAAATGGGCACAATATTTAAAGAGGCCCTCATGCATGTCTCTATCCAGGGGCATTGAAGTGCCTAGGGCAATACTACAAAAGACCCACTTCCTTTAAATGGGCACATTATTTAAAGAGACCTTCATACACGTGACTCACCGTGGCCGGGACTCCGGTTTAGACAGGCGATGCTTCCTTCCTCCTTGTCACGGGTGGACCGCGCCTGCCGGTAGTGGGGCCCAGTGTAGTGCAGATCAAAAGGGTTGAAGACGTCTTGGTGGAACAGATTAAAGGGGTTTTTAATTTATTCGTGACGCCACCTATGAGTAGTTTCGGTAAGGACTACCGACGCTGCGGAACCTCCGGGGATGGACAGCAGCAAGATGGAACGCTCCCCACAAGCTGAGCGGTGATCCCCGGAGGCTGGAGCTGCTTAAGATGTTGTGCGGCAGCTGCGGTTACCTTGTAGTGCGGACGGACAGTTCATAAGGAAGCACGGACACAGAAAGTCTCTGCAACGGGTCTTTACTGTAACCAGCAGGCAGTACATGGCATACAGATTACGGGTAGCGGACCGGGTGGACTCAGCAGTGATGGTGTCCCTTAGAAATCCGCAGTGTTCCTCCATTCTAACTAAGTGATTGCCAGTGTCGCCCAGGAATACCAGGTCGGGTACGGGGAGGCTGCTTCAATGCCCTATCCAAGATGGACGTTCTGGATGTTTTGGGGAGCCTTGGATCCCTCAGTGGGTACACCGCTGGTTAGAAGACTGGAAGTTGGCTGGTGGTGGGGTGCTCCTGTGAAGCTGCTCCTCCACGCTTCTGGTTCGCGCAGCAGAGGTGAACTGCTGCCAGCTTCGGTACCAGTGAACCGGCTGTGAGTTGTGGGCACAGGAGTCTTTTGGGAACCCGTGTGAATGATGCCCAATCCCGGTTGGTAAGGCCTCAGGTGCTGACACCCGACCGGTGACGGCCCGGGGGCTGCACGGGGTGCGGAGCCCCCGCTCCTCTCCAAGTTCAAGTTCTCTGTCCTAGATGTGTTCTAGGTTCTGTTCTAGACTCTTGTGTAGACTATGTGTCTGTTCTCCTACACACTAACCTAGCACTCCGCCCACCAGGACCTAGGATTGGCCCTCTGTTCTAGGTGATGCATGCAGGGTTGGATTTCTAAATTAACCAGATCACTGCTGTGTCAGAGAATATTGCGGCTGCATTTATGGCTGCAATACCCTCTTGTGACGCACTCGTTGCGGGGCGCCACACACGTCTCTATCCAGGGGCATCAGAGTGCCACACAATTTTTGGCTGCCCTGACAAAGGGCAATACTACAAAAGACAGAGTTCCTTAAAATGGGCACAATATTTAAAGAGGCCCTCATGCATGTCTCTTTCCAGGGGCATTGGGGTGCCTCCCAATTCTTGGCTGCCCTGCCAAAGGGCAATGCTACAAAAGACCCATTTCCTTAAAATGGGCACATTATTTAAAGGGAACCAACCACCTCAGATGACGTGTATAAGCTGTTAATACATGTCCCTGGACCCTATGTACACCATTGCAGCTATGTTTTTGCTAAGAATATTGATAACAGCAAACCGAAATAAACAGTTTATAAACTTACATGATTTAGTACATGAGGGCGTCTCCCTCGGGCTTTAGTACGAGAGGGCTGTGTGTTATGCAGCCTGAGTGGCTTTCCTCCCCCTCCCTCTCTGTTTGCAGGACGTCACTGAGAAGACGTGCACGGACGGGAGCTGCCTTGGGTGCCCGCCCACACCAAGATAATATCACGCCCTAATGTGACGTCCTGCAAACAGAGAGGGAGGGGGAGGAAAGCCACTCAGGCTGCATAACACACAGCCCTCTCGTACTAAAGCCCGAGGGAGACGCCCTCATGTACTAAATCATGTAAGTTTATAAACTGTTTATTTCGGTTTGCTGTTATCAATATTCTTAGCAAAAACATAGCTGCAATGGTGTACATAGGGTCCAGGGACATGTATTAACAGCTTATACACGTCATCTGAGGTGGTTGGTTCCCTTTAAAGAGACCTTCATGTACGTCTCTTCCCAGGGGCATGGGAGTGCCACACAATTAAAAAAAAAAAAAAATCTTTCATGTAATCCAAAAAACTAACATACACCAACTCTGTCTCATTTTTAGGGTTTATCCATGCTGCCGGAGGTCTTGCCAGTAAAATACTCGGGTCTCCCATAGGATAACATTGGGCTCCGCGCTTGGGCCGAGTACACGAGTATCTTGGGATGCTCGGCCCGAGCTTCGAGCACCCGAGCATTTTAGTACTCGATTATCTCTATCGTCCATATGTTTGTTGTATCTTATGAGTAGTTTGTCACCTTTTGGACACTTTAGAAGGTGTTTTATATGTGTTTTCTATGTTAGCCTGCCATTAATTTCAATGGGATTTGACGGTGTTCGACAAACATTCGCCGAACAAATGCCCAATACGGTGAACCGAATAGAATTCGAACACTAGGGTGGTTGCTCATCTCTAGTCATGTGGATCTGTACATAAGCCTTGATATATATGGATGGGTCAGTATTGTTTGTTTCAAACTTAACACTGTGGTTTGTTGCCCAATATGCCATAATTACTCCCCTGGATCCACACCATAGGTTTGCACACACATAGTTCAGCCTGGCCCAGACACAATCCATGCACATACAGTATGTCCAGAGTGTTGTTTGTTGCTTACCGACGTCAACACATAGCCATTCATAGTTTAATCCACAGAGCAACAGACGAGCAGTCCTGTGTGGCACTTTGGCAAAGCCAGAGTGTCTTGCAGAAGCCGCAACACATGACACGAGCGTGGAGTAGCGAGATAGTAGAAAGGGCAAATGAGTCGTGTAGTGGGCAGACTTCCAGACAAGGCTGACCAATGGTAACGCAGTTGTGTAGGCCAATCGGAGTGGTAGGGGCATGGTGTAACACACTCTGGCACGCCTGTCTCCTCGCCATGGTCAAATTCTACGCCCATATCGCTGATGTGGTTGTGGCGTGTGACATGGTGATGTGGGAAGGAAAGATCGCTTCCAGTCTTCTGCAGGAGATTTCCAGAACGCAGGATCACCTGAGATCGCACGCATGATCGCTACGTATCACAGCTCCACAGCAGTAAAGTGCCCGAAACGTGCGCGCTCACCTCAAATCGCCAGCAATATGGAAGCCATATCGCGGCATGTGATGGTACCTTTAGTAACACGACTTCTGCAGCCCACCTCACCACATGGTGCGGTAATGAGGAGCTAGGAAACAAGATTGTACAAACAGTAATATCCTGTAGTGATTGGGCAGTACGGTGGCTCACTGGCTAGCACTGAAGCCTTAAAGCGCTGAGGTCCTGGTTTAATTTCCACCAAAGACAAACACCTGCCAGGTGTTTGTATGTTCTCCCTGTGTTTGCATGGGTTTCCTTCCACATTGCAAAGACATACTGGTAGGATGTTTAGTTTGTGAGCCTCAATGGGGACAGCATTACTGATGTATGTAAAGTGCTATGGAATGAATAATCTACTATATAATTGTCTAATTGTGTCTGGCTGTCACCAAAATCGCACACCAGCGCTCATTGGTCACCACCAGCCATGGCAACCAATGAGCGCAGCGTATGCAAAGCAGCCACGTGCATTTAAAACTCGCGCCAAGCTGACACCTGGCGACAGCGACGCCAGGATACACACATTCAGCCGCGGCTATCAAAGAGGTCCGCGGCGGCCCCCTGCACCAGTACCCGCTGCTGCGTCCTCACCCCCCCATTCTCACCCCTGCCCGCCTCCCCCTGTTTTCAACCATCGCCTCCAGCTACAGAGTCGCACTCTCTACAGTGGTCATGTGACAGGGCGGGCTGATGTGACGTCACATAACCCGCCCTGTCACATGACCGCTGCACAGACTTCAACACCCGGCATCGCTCAAGCCAGCCATGGGTGAGAACAGAGAGGGGCGAGGGGGATCCTGTCCCTGCCTCCATCCTGCCCCCCGACTCCATCCTGTCCCCCGACTCCATCCTGCCTGCCCCCTGCCTCCATCCTGCCCCCCCACCACCATCCTGCCCCCCTGCCTCCATCCTGCCCCCCGCCTCCATCCTGCCCCCCGGGCCCCAGCTCCATCCTGCCCCCGACTCCATCCTGCCCCCCCACCACCATCCTGCTCCCCTCACACCATCCTGCCCCCCTGCCTCTATCCTGCCCCCTCACCTCCATCCTGCCTCCCCACCTCCATCCTACCCCCCCAGCTCCATCCTGCTCCCCGACTCCATCCTGCCTGCCCCACCACCATCCTGCTCCCCTCACTCCATCCTGCCCCCCTGCCTCCATCCTGCCCCCTCACCTCCATCCTGCCCCCCCACCTCCATCCTACCCCCCCAGCTCCATCCTGCTCCCCGACTCCATCCTGCCTGCCCCACCACCATCCTGCTCCCCTCACTCCATCCTGCTCCCCCGCTGGCTCCATCCTGCTTCCCCGCCTCCATCTTGTTCCCTCGTCTCCATCCTGCCCCCACCACGATCTTGCCCTGCTGGCTCCATCCTGCCCTGCTTGCTCTATCCTGCCCCTACGGCTCCATCCTGCCCCCCGCCTCCATCCTGCTCCTCGCCTCCATCCTGCCCCGCTTGCTTCATCCAGCCTCCGCCTCCATCCTGCTGCCCCGGCTCTATCCTGCCTGCCTGGCTCCATCCCGCCCCCCGATCTCCATCTTTCCCCCCGCCACCACCTGCCCCGCCGGCTCCATCCTGCTCCCCCGGCTCCATCCTGCCCCGTGCCTCCATCCTGCCCCCCCACCACCATCCTGCTCCCCTCACTCCATCCTGCCCTGCTCGCTCCATCCTGCCCCCCCACTTCCATTCTGACCCCAGCCTCCATCCTGTCCCCCCGGCTCAACTCGCTCCATCCTGCCCCCCTGCCTCCATCCTGCTCCCCGCCTCCATCCTGCCCCCTAGCTCCATCCTGCCCCCCAGCTCCATCCTGCCCCACTCGCTCCATCCAGCCTCCGCCTCCATCCTGCTCCCCGACTCCATCCTGCCCCACCACCACCATCCTGCTCCCCTCACTCCATCCTGCTCCCCCGCCTCCATCCTGCTACCCCACCTCCATCCTGTTCCCTCGCCTCCACCCTGCTCCTACCACCATCTTGCCCCGCCGGCTCCATCCTGCCCTGCTTGCTCTATCCTGCCCCTAAGGCTCCATCCTGCCCCCCCCCCGCCTCCATCCTGCTCCTCGCCTCCATCCTGCCCTCCGGCTCCATCCTGCCCCGCTTGCTCCATCCAGCCTCCGCCTCCATCCTGCTCCCCTGACTCTATCCTGCCCGCCTGGCTCCATCCCGCCCCCCGGTCTCCATCTTTCCCCCTGCCACCATCCTGCCCTGCCGGCTCCATCCTGCTCCCCCGGCTCCCTCCTGCCCCCTGCCTCCATCCTGCCCCCCCACCACTATCCTGCTCCTCTCACTCCATCCTTCCCTGCTCGCTCCATCCTGCCCCCCCATTTCCATCCTGAACCCCGCCTTCATCCTGTCCCCCCGGCTCAACTCACTCCATCCTGCCCCCCCCCGCCTCCATCCTGCTCTCTGCCTCCATCCTGCCCCCTAGCTCCATCCTGCCCCCCAGCTCCATCCTGCCCCACTCGCTCCATCCAGCCTCCGCCTCCATTCTGCCCCCTCGGCTCCATCCTGCCCCACTGTCTCCATCCTACCCCTCCACCACAATGCCCCACCGGCTTCATCCTGCCCTGCTGGCCCCATCCTGCCCCGCTCGCTCTATCCTGCCCCCCAGCTCAATCCTGCTCCACTTGCTCCATCCTGCCCCCCCACCTCCATCCTGCCCCCTGCCTCCATCCTGCCCCTTGCCTCCATCCTGCCCCTCCAGCTCCATCCTGCCCCCCCGCCGCCATCCTGCCCCGCTGGCTCCATCCTACTCCCCCGCCTCCATCCTGTTCCCTCGCTTCCATCCTGCCCCCACCACCATCTTGCCCCGCTGGCTCCATCCTGCCCTGCTTGCTCTATCCTGCCCCTACGGCTCCATCTTGCCCCCCTGCCTCCATCCTGCTCTCCGCCTCCATCCTGCCCCCTAGCTCCATCCTGCCCCCCCAGCTCCATCCTGCCCCACTCGCTCCATCCAGCCTCCGCCTCCATCCTGCCCCCTCAGCTCCATCCTGCCCCACTGGCTCCATCCTGCCCCTCCACCACCCTGCCTCACCGGCTTCATCCTGCCCTGCTGGCCCCATCCTGCCCCGCTCGCTCTATCCTGCCCCCCAGCTCAATCCTGCTCCGCTTGCTCCATCCTGCCCCCCCACCTCCATCCTGCCCCCTGCCTCCATCCTGCCCCTCCAGCTCCATCCTGCCCCCCCCGCCGCCATCCTGCCCCGCTGGCTCCATCCTGCTCCCCCGCCTCCATGGTGTTCCCTCGCTCCATCCTGCCCCCACCACCATCTTGCCCCGCTGGCTCCATCCTGCCCTGCTTGCTCTATCCTGCCCCTATGCTCCATCTGCCCCCCCTGCCTCCATCCTGCTCTCCGCCTCCATCCTGCCCCCTAGCTCCATCCTGCCCCGCTTCAGCTCCATCCTAGCCCCACCTCCATCCTGCTCCCCGCTCATCCGCCCCCTGGCTCCATCCCCCCCCCGGCTCCCTTATCCTGCCCACTGGCCCATCCTGCCCCCCGACTCATCCTGCCCCACCGGCTCATCCTGCCCCTGCCCCATCCTGCCCCCCCCCTACCATCCTGCCCCCCAGCTCCATCCTGCCCGCTCGCTCCATCCTGCCCCCCCACCTCCATCCTGCCCCCCCGTCCATCCTGCCCCCCGGCTCCATCCTGCCCTCCCATCCTGCCCATCCCCTGCCTCCCATCCGCCTCCTCCCCGCTGCTCCATCCTGCCCCTGCTCCATCCTGCCCCCTCAGCTCCATCCTGCCCCCCACCTTGACCATCCGCCTCCGCCTCCATCCTGCCCCTCGCTCCATCCTGCCCCACTGCTCCATCCTGCCCCTCCCTCCATCCCTGCTCCCCCGGCTCATCCTGCCCCGCTTGCCCCATCCCGCCTCCGCTCCCCGCTCTATCCTGCCCCCAGCTCATCCTGCCCCCCGCTCCATCCTGTCCCCCCCACCATCTGCCATCCCTCGCCCATCCTGCCTCCCGCTCCATCCTGCCCCCTGCCTCATCCTGCCCCTGCCCATCCGCTCCCCGACTCCATCCTGCCCTGCTCGTCCATCCTGCCCCCCCACTTCCATCCTGACCCCCGCCTCCATCCTGTCCCCCCCGGCTCAACTCACTCCATCCTGCCCCCCTGCTCCATCCTGCTCTCCGCCTCCATCCTGCCCCTAGCTCCATCCTGCCCCCCAGCTCCATCCTGCCCCACTTGCTCCATCCAGCCTCCGCCTCCATCCTGCCCCCTCGGCTCCATCCTGCCCCACTGGCTCCATCCTGCCCCTCCACCACCTGCCCCACCGGCTTCATCCTGCCCGCTGGCCCCATCCTGCCCCGCTCGCTCTATCCTGCCCCCAGCTCAATCCTGCTCCACTTGCTCCATCCTGCCCCCCCACCTCCATCCTGCCCCCTGCCTCCATCCTGCCCTCTGCCTCCATCCTGCCCCCCCAGCTCCATCCTGCCCCCCCGCCACCATCCTGCCCCGCTGGCTCCATCCTGCTCCCCCGCCTCCATCCTGTTCCCTCGCTTCCATCCTGCCCCCACCACCATCTTGTCCCGCTGGCTCCATCCTGCCCTGCTTGCTCTATCCTGCCCATACGGCTCAATCGTGCCCCCCTGTCTCCATCCTGCTCTCCGCCTCCATCCTGCCCCCTAGCTCCATCCTGCCCCTCAGCTCCATCCTGCCCCACTCGCTCCATCCAGCCTCCGCCTCCATCCTGCCCCCTCGGCTCCATCCTGCCCCACTGGCTCCATCCTGCCCCTCCACCATCCTGCCCCACCGGCTTCATCCTGCCCTGCTGGCCCCATCCTGCCCCGCTCACTCTATCCTGCCCCCCAGCTCAATCCTGCTCCGCTTGCTCCATCCTGCCCCCCCACCTCCATCCTGCCCCCCCACCTCCATCCTGCCCCCCCGCTCCATCCTGCCCCCTGCCTCATCCTGCCCCCTGCCTCCATCCTGCCCCCCGCCGCCATCCTGCCCCGCTGGCTCCATCCTGCTCCCCCGCCTCCATCCTGTTCCCTCGCCTCCATCCTGCCCCCACCACCATCTTGCCCCGCTGGCTCCATCCTGCCCTGCTTGCTCTATCCTGCCCCTACGGCTCCATCCTGCCCCCCCGCCTCCATCCTGCTCCTCGCCTCCATCCTGCCCTCCGGCTCCATCCTGCCCCGCTTGCTCCATCCAGCCTCCAATTCCATCCTGCTTCCCCGGCTCTATCCTGCCCGCCTGGCTCCATCCCGCCCCCCGGTCTCCACCTTTCCCCCGCCACCATCCTGCCCTGACGGCTCCATCCTGCTCCCCCGGCTCCGTCCTGTCCCCTGCCTCCATCCTGCCCCCCCACCACCATCCTGCTCCCCTCACTCCATCCTGCCCTGCTCGCTCCATCCTGCCCCCCCACTTCCATCCTGACCCCCGCCTCCATCCTGTCCCCCTAGCTCCATCCTGCCCCCCCAGCTCCATCCTGCCCCACTCGCTTCCATCCAGCCTCCTCGCCTCCATCCTGCCCCCTCGGCTCCATCCTGCCCCACTGGCTCCATCCTGCCCCTCCACCACTCTGCCCCACCGGCTTCATCCTGCCCCGCTGGCCCCATCCTGCCCCGCTTGCTCTATCCTGCCCCCCCAGCTCAATCCTGCCCCCCCACCTCCATCCTGCTCCCCCGCCTCCATCCTGCCCCCTGCCTCCATCCTGCCCCCCCACCACCATCCTGCTCCCCTCACTCCATCCTGCCCTGCTCGCTCCATCCTGCCCCCCCACTTCCATCCTGACCCCCCGCTTCCATCCTGTCCCCCCGGCTCAACTCGCTCCATCCTGCCCCCCTGCCTCCATCCTGCTCCTCCGCCTCCATCCTGTCCCCTAGCTCCATCCTGCCCCCCAGCTCCATCCTGCCCCACTCGCTCCATCCAGCCTCCGCCTCCATCCTGCCCCCTCGGCTCCATCCTGCCCCACTGGCTCCATCCTGCCCCTCCACCACCCTGCCCCACCGGCTTCATCCTGCCCCGCTGGCCCCATCCTGCCCCGCTCGCTCTATCCTGCCCCCCCAGCTCAATCCTGCCCCCCCACCTCCATCCTGCCCCCCCGGCTCCATCCTGCCCCCTGCCTCCATCCTGACCCCCCAGCTCCATCCTGCCCCCACCTCCTTCCTGCCCCCCCGCCGCCATCCTGCCCCGCTTGCTCCAACCTCCCCCGCCTCCATCCTTCCCAGCGCCACCATCCTGCCCCGCCAGCCTCATCCTGCCCCGCTCGCTCTATCCTGCCCCCCAGCTCAATCCTGCTCCGCTCGCTCCATCCTGCCCCCCCTCCTCCATCCTGCCCCTCTAGCTCCATCCTGCCCCCCCGCCTCCATCCTGCTCCTCGCCTCCATCCTGCCCTCCGGCTCCATCCTGCCCCGCTTGCTCCATCCAGCCTCCACCTCCATCCTGCTCCCCTGACTCTATCCTGCCCGCCTGGCTCCATCCCGCCCCCCGGTCTCCACCTTTCCCCCACCACCATCCCGCCCCACCGGCTCCATCCTGCCCCCTGCCTCCATCCTGCCCCACCACCACTATCCTGCTCCCCTCACTCCATCCTGCCCTGCTCGCTCCACCCTGCCCCCCCACTTCCATCCTGACCCCCGCCTCCATCCTGTCCCCCCGGCTCAACTCGCTCCATCCTGCCCCCCTGCCTCCATCCTGCTCTCCGCCTCCATCCTGCCCCCTAGCTCCATCCTGCCCCCCAGCTCCATCCTGCCCCACTCGCTCCATCCAGCCCCTCCACCACCCTGCCCCACCGGCTTCATCCTGCCCCGCTGGCCCCATCCTGCCCCGCTCGCTCTATCCTACCCCCCCAGCTCAATCCTGCTCTGCTTGCTCCATCCTGCCCCCCCACCTCCATCCTGCCCCCCTGGCTCCATCCTGCCCCCTGCCTCCATCCTGCCCCCCAGCTCCATCCTGCCCCCACCTCCTTCCTGCCCCCTCGCCGCCATCCTGCACCGCTCGCTCCAACCTCCCCCCGCCTCCATCCTTCCCAGCACCACCATCCTGCCCCGCCGGCCTCATCCTGGCCCGCTCGCTCTATCCTGCCCCCCCAGCTCAATCCTGCTCTGCTCGCTCCATCCTGCCCCCCCACCTCCATCCTGCCCCCCTGGCTCCATCCTGCCCCCTGCCTCCATCCTGCTCCCCCAGCTCCATCCTGCCCCCACCTCCATCCATTCCCCCGCCTCCATCCTGCTCCCCCGCCTCCATCCTGCCCCCACCACTATCTTGCCCCGCTGGCTCCATCCTGCCCTGCTTGCTCTATCCTGCCCCTCCGGCTCCATCCTGCCCCTCTTCCTCCATCCTGCTCCTCGCCTCCATCCTGCCCTCCGGCTCCATCCTGCCCCGCTCGCTCCATCCAGCCTCCTCCTCCATCCTGCTCCCCGGCTCTATCCAGCCGCGGCAACCAATGAGCGAAGTGTAAGCAAAACAGCCACTTACAATAAAACTCATTGGCATCGCTATCTCCAGGATACATGCATCCGGCCGAGGCTATCATCGGGACAGAGGTCCACGGTCCACTGCCGCACAGAGGTCCACAGTGAGCCAGCCGGGAGACGACCGGCGTCAGCTTGCAGCGGTAGTACTCCGACCGCTATATTGGAACACCCACATAATGGGTATTCCTATATGGCGTCAGGAATTAAAATTCGAATCAGTGGCGTGGGATTCAAAACCCCTGCCAAGCCATGCTCCGCTTCGCTGATTGGTCGCTGCCGGCCATGGCGACCAATCAGTGAAGCGTGTTTTAAAACACGCACTAAGTGTGCTGATTGGTCGTCGCGGCTGGCGGCGACCAATCAGCGAAGCAAAGCACAGCTTGGTATATTGGCATGCAATTTGAACTGCCGCTCATAGAGTGACGCACTTCTCTGCTGTTTACAAGGCTGTCATAGTGTGACGCAGTTCACTCCTGTTTACAAGGTGTGTCAGTAATAGTGTCACGCAGTTCACTCCTGTTTACAAGGTATTCTAGAATACTTGATGTGTTACAATCGGGCCACCATCTAGTGCTATATAAATGAATAAATATTATTATACTAGATGGTGGCCCGATTCTAACGCATCGGGTATTGTAGAATATGTATGTAGTTGACAAACTGTGACTGACAGAACTTATTAAGTCAATGTGAGTGAACTACATATATATATATATATATATATAGCAGCGCTATGGTATATGGTGGTACATTACAGCACATGTATAGCAGCACTATAGTATATGGCGGTACATTATAGTAAATGTATAGCAGCACTATAGTATATGGTGGTACATTACAGTACATGTATAACAGCACTATGGTATATGACGGTACATTACAGTACATGCATAGCATGGTATATGGTGGTACATTACATTACATTAATAGCAGCGCTATAGTATATGGCGGTACATTACAGCACATGTATAGCAGCACTATGGTATATGGCGATACATTACAGCACATGTATAGCAGCACTATGGCATATGGCGGTATATTATAGTACATGCAAAGTAACACTATAGTATATGGCGGTACAGTATAGCACATGTATAGCAGCACTATAGTATATGACAGTATATTACAGTATATGTACAGGTGCACTATAGTATAAGGTAGTATTTTATAGCACATGTATAGCAGCACTATAGTATATGGAGGTACATTATAGTACATGTATAGCAACGCTATGGTATATGGCGGTACATTACAGTACATGTATAGCAGCGCTATGGTATATGGCGGTACATGACAGTACATGTATAGCAGCACTATGGTATATTGTGGCGAATGGGGCAGGATGGAGCGAGCGGGGCAGGATGGTGGCGGGGGGCAGGATGGAGCGAGCGGGGAAGGATGGAGCCAGAGGAGCAGGATGCTGGTGGGGGGGCAGGATGGGGGGGGCAGGATGGTGGCGGGGGGGTAGGATGGTGGCGGGGGGCAGGATGGAGCGAGCGGGGAAGGATGGAGCCAGGGGAGCAGGATGCTGGCGGGGGAGCAGGATGGGGTGGCAGGATGGTGGCGGGGGGGGTAGGATGGTTGGGGGGGTGGGGCAGGATGGTGGGGGGGGGCAGGATGGAGCGAGCGGGGCAGTATGGAGTGAGCAGGGCAGGATGGAGCCGGGGGGGTGGCATAATGGAGCAAGCGGGGCAGGATGGAGTGAGCGGGGCAGGATGGAGATGGGGGGGAGAGGCAGGATGGAGCAAGCGGGGCAGGATGGAGCCGGCGGGACACGATGGAGCCAGTGGGGCAGGTTGGAGCGAGTGGGGCAGGATGGAGCCAGGGGGGCAGGATGGAGCGAGCGGGGCAGGATGGAGCCAGTGGGGCAAGATGGCGGCGGGGGGGCAGGATGGTGGCGGAGGGGTCAGGATGGAGTGAGCAGGGCAGGATGGAGCGAGCAGGGCAGGATGGTGGGGGGGGGGCAGGATGGTGGCGGGGGGCAGGATGGTGGTGGGGGAGTCGGATAGAACTATTACACATCCTGAACAATCCGGTTACCGGATTGCGGCTTCAGCAATCCGGTTCCCGGATTGCTGAATGTCTGAAGACAATTGCGTTCACCGCATCCGGATCTGGATGCGGTAAATGCAATTCAGATTTTAAGTGTGACCCTAGCCTATAAGTCTCATACAAAATACTCTACTGTAACACAGTAACACAGAGATGTGAGTTAGTGACCAGTTTTATTGTAAGTGGCTGGTATGTGGAGGTCTGCTGAGATGTATATCCAGGTTTTTTTTGCTGGAACTTGTAGTTCCATGAATCTGATAGTGTATTAAGTGCAGAATTTATAAATTAGCAAGAAAGAGTTGGGCGGGTCAGGTTAATCACATACCTCCCATAGGTGTATCTCTTGCAATATAGTGATATTGCTGTGGTGTCACATGACTTCTGATGTCAGACAGGTCCTGCAAGCTACACATGGACACTGAGAGAACACCCAGAGTGACTACACTAAAAAGACACCAAATTATTAATGTAAGTTACTAAATGATTTTACTCAACTATTACATTACAGTATTAAGTCAGACAGGGATGCTTAGAATAGTAGTAGGAAGCTGCAGGGATAGATATTAATCTCAAGTCAAAAGTGGAAGCGGTTTGGTCGGGCCCACAAGGGTCTGGATACTTAGGTCTCTGGCAGTTGGATGCAGGGTTGTCACGAGTGGTCGGTGCCCGAGCCTGTGCCCTTGTGGGTAACAACAAGAAGGGGGGTATTTACAGGAATAAAAGTTAATGGATGATTGTCGTGACCCCACCTGTAACTCCAGTGATGGCACTGGCGCTGCTGCAGACCTCCGGCGGGATGGATGGCAGTAAGGTGTTGTAGCTCCGTACAGGTAGATCAGGGACCCCTGGGGCAGTGTAGTGTGATGATAGGAATAGCGCAGCGCAATCTCTGCTGTCACAGTTAAACAGGAAGAAACACAGACACTTGCTTGCTCTGCACGGGTCTTTACTCTAGTTACCTTCAGCTTGTACACAGTTCACAGGTGTTACGGCTCGAGTAGTAAACCAGGTGTCATAGGAGGAAGCAATGTCTCTCTGAGGCTCCAGCGATGTTCCTTTTTTTCTCTTTCACTGTCCTACCTCTGCACACCCCTTCTTCCTCGCACTTCCCTGCACGAATCCTGCTTACTACCAGGCCTGTTGGGTGATATGAGGTACCCTTCTTCTCTCTAAGGGGCTCAACCCGGTTTGGTGATTCTGGTGGGGACTGTGCGTATGTCGAGCGGATCGTGCTCCTATGAAGCTGTCGATCATACCGATATTTTTGGCTCAGGTCTGGACCTCTGCACTGCTTCAGAGCTGGTACCTCGCTTTGCACTGGGCCAGGGTGTTCAGTCAACCTCTGTCTGCCCCTCTCTGTATGGGCTGCCTTACTTCAAAGGTGCCCTCCCTCTTAGCTCCTGCTTCTTCTCTTTCCACAGACGTTCTGCCTCTCTGCTTCCCGCGCTCACACTGCTCTAGCCTGAAACTCCTCCCACCAGGACTGGGTCTTCACAAACATCAGATTAACCCATTAGTCCCCTGCACTAAGTGTGTGAATACAGATTAGGAGCCTCAGACTTACATTACCTCGCCCCATAACAGGAATACTGCACTCTTTGTCTTGGGTGCAGTACCCCTCTGTAGCACACTGACTAGTGGGGCGCTACACTCCCCCTTGGTGAATCACACTTGTCCCCAAGTGTCACTACCCTATCTGGTACAGAGCAGTTTTTATATGCATATCAAACAATATAAAACACTTTTGATAACAACAAGCATTATTCTTGATCTTCCAGTCTGGGGGCACAGTTCTTGTAACGTTGCAACAGTTCTAAGCAAAAGTCCTCATGAAAGTCTATGAGTATTATAACTGGAAAAGGCAAAAAGCAGCATATGCACACATTTTCAAATTAAACAACTGTATACATGACCGTGTTTTGCAGTCTCTAGTCCACACATTTGTGAACACACAGGGCGTACCATCCTCTCGGTCCTGTGTGACAGGAGTCAGCTGTTGTACATAAAAGATTATAGCAGTATAAGCCCACCTGAGTGGGTGTAAGGTCTCTAGGGGGACTGGGCACCCCCTCGAGACATTGAAGAAGCATTTATTAATAAAATAATTAGTTTTACTATACACAGAGCACTTTGCTTATCTCGGCGGCAGCCGGGATAAGCAAAGTATATGCGGGAACCGGATTGCTCAGGATTACACATCCTGAGCAATCCGGTTCCCGCATTGCAGATACCAAAACCGCTCCGAAAACTGCAGCCTGCATGATTTTTCACGCAGGCCGCAGAGCCGGAGATGTAAACCGGATTGCTTGTAAAGCAATCCAGTTTTTAGCATTGGTTCCTATGAGGAGCAAATTCTTGATCGGGTTTTGAGCTTTTTGAAAGCTCAAAACCGGATCAGGTTTTAAAAAAAAAAAAACGCAGATGTGACCCTAACCATAGTCTGTTTGTGTTATAGTAACATTTTTTCAGTTCAATCCTTGTGTGCTGGACTGTTTCTGTGAGCAGGTGATTTGATAGTACCCTACAGAGACTGGTGAACAAGCCACAGGCCTCTGGCCTGACGGTCTGAGGTATGGAAATGCAAGGCACTACACATACTATGTAGAACAGGGTTTGACAAGTGCAGTCCTCAAGGTCACAAAACAGTGCATGTTTTCAGGATTTCCTTAGCATTGCGCAATGTGCTGGAATCCTCACCTCTTCAGGTGATGACATTAGCACCTGTGCAATGCTATAGAAATCCTGAAAACGTACACTGTTTTCAGACCATGAGGACTATAGTTGGCCACCCCTGCCCTAAAGGTCTCTGTGAAAGTAGCCAGAAGGCAAGAGGAATCCTCAAGCCCTTTCTCCACAACTTCAGTTCTTGGATCCTCTTAAGGCCCCGTTACACGGGGAAACATCTTCAGCAACATCGCAGGCAACTGAGGGGCATTGCCATTTTGAAGCGACATCGCTGAAGAGTTGCCCCGTGTAACAGGGTGATATGATTGGCGATAGTTGCTTCAGCAACATCGCCTGGTTTCAGAACAATGTCCTGAAACCTGCCGATGTTGCTCAGACGATCTGCCTGAATCGCCCTGTCTGACATCACAACAGTGATGTTGCAAGCAACTTCCCCCATTGAGTCCAATGTTAAGGATCGCTGCCAAGATTGAATTTAACCCTGGCAGCGATAGTTGCTTTCAACATCGCTGGTGAGTTGCCGGCGATGTCTGCTTGTCTGACAGCTCAACAGCAATCTTGGCCAGTGGCCAAAAACGTGCGCGCTCCCTTCAGTTGCCAGCAATGTTGCTGGAGGTGTTTCCGTGTGTAACGGGGCCTTTGGCTCTATGACCACGGTGTATTGTTTAATGCTTTTTTTTATGCAGATTTTGAGAAACTGCATCAAAATCTGCTTGTCTATTCTGAGGCCAGCAAAGTTTATGACAGGTCAGAAGTGCTGTGCCATTGTTGCTTTTTATTTCCTTGCACATGTGGTTTAGATTCTTTTTTCTGCCCCCAAATCTGCACTAAATCGGCAAGGTTCTCCAATCTGCGATGAACGATAAGACCACTTATTGCTTGTAAGATCGACGTGTCACACGCAAGAGTGATTGAACACCAGTGACATTTCAGCGATATCTTTAATGATATCGTAGCGTGGGATGGCCCCTTTTTACTCTTACATTTTACACTGTGTGCTATCAGCAGAGCTATTGTGTATAACTGTCACTGGTGATCACTGTATTAACTGTACACTTTTACTACACTATATAAACAATTGCAGAGTTTTTGTGATTCATATCACTGGTGATTTCTGTATTACCTGATCAATTACACTCTGCACTATATACTATATAATATCTATAGAGCTGATGTATGTCACTGCCACTTTTGGCATATGTTTTAGTAATGAGGTTTTTGCCAGTGTCTGGATAATACCAGCAGATTATAGCAGTATAAGCCCACCTGAGTGGGTGTAAGGTCTCTAGGGGGACTGGGCACCCCCTAGAGACATTGAAGAAGCATTTATTAATAAAATAATTAGTTTTACTATACACAGAGCACTTTGCTTATCTCGGCGACAGCCGGGATAAGCAAAGTATATGCGGGAACCGGATTGCTCAGGATTACACATCCTGAGCAATCCGGTTCCCGCATTGCAGATACCAAAACCGCTCCGAAAACTGCAGCCTGCATGATTTTTCACGCAGGCCGCAGAGCCGGAGACGTAAACCGGATTGCTTGTAAAGCAATCCAGTTTTTAGCATTGGTTCCTATGAGGAGCAAATTCTTACATCATAATGTGGCAGTAATAAGTGGCCTGATCATGGTATGGTGATATTTGTCACTTGTATGTGGTGTTATTCTCTCACTATGTGGTGATAATATGTTATCTGGTCATGATTTCACAGTATTTCTCCCTTGTATGTTGCATCATTTGTACACTATGTGGTGGTCATATGTGATCTGCACATGGTGCGGCAACAGGGATGAGCAAACTATCCGGGTTACCGGATTGCGGCTTCAGCAATCCGGTTTATGGATTGCTGGTTGTCTGAAGCCAATTGCGTTCACTGCATCCGGATCTGGATGCGGTGAACGCAATTCTATATTTAAGTGTGACCCCTGCCTATGTGGCTGTCAAGAACTGAGCTCAGCTTTTACTGGCAGCCCCATTCAGAATGAGACATCAAACCTGTCATTCCATTTTGAGACAGGGATAGAAGTATCCTGTCAAGAATAAAATTTCTCCATCAGTGGATACGATGAAACTTATTTTCATCAAAGACCTCTTTAATCCCCTACTGACATATGACAAACTGGAATTACATGCTCAGGCAGCAAAAAATAGCCCTCACACAGCTCCATCACCTGAAAATGTATAAACATCAGGGTCTTCAAAAGCGGTGGCACAAACATTTGTTTTTATTTTAACAAGTTTACAATTTTTTTTCACCACTTAAATAAAAAAATATATATTTATGCTTGGATTCTTGGCTCAAATCTCACCAAGGACAACATCTACAAAGAGATTGTATGTTCTCCCTGTGTTTGCCTAGGTATCCTCCAGTTTCCTTCTACACACCAACAACATAATGATAGGCTACTCAGATCGTGAGCCCCAACGGGGACAATGTTGAAGAGTTGTAGCCCTTGAAAGAAGAGAGAAATTAAACTCTCGGGAAGGAGATAATCCAAACCACTCTAATTATACATCACTAATTGTGTGAGCACAGTGCGTTAGCTATTTACTATTTTACAGTCAACTGTCCACTATAACGGAGGTAATGTGTACCAATAATTTATATATAGCTATAGAGTAGGCTTTTGGCAGGTCTGGGCATGCTGATGTTTAGTTTTTAAGTGTGAAGTTATTTCTTGGTAAAATGTTACCTTTCCTATCTCTTGAATTACACTTACAGTACATACTTCTCAGTACTGATAGTACAGACAATAATCGGTGTGCGCTATTTATCGGCTCTGTGACTTTATCAGTTTCTGATCATGCTGTTTATTTCGAACACTCCCTATTATTAATTCCAGCTGGCTGTGTTGAGAGTAAATGTGCCTCTTCGCATCTGTCTGGAAAGTGATAATTTGAATTCTTAAAGTATCTTCAATCCTTGCTGAATGAGACAGCCAAGGGACCTGTCGGGAGCAGTGAAAGTGACTGTCTGCCCACAGATTTAATGATACATATTTTAGTGGTTTTGTTAGGTACATGTAACACATCTCTGTGTACTGTAATCAGCTGGAAGGCATAGAAACTATCTTTTATTTTGAAGGCGAGGATCATGTCTGTGAATATATCACCTACCTTGTAACTCGCAGCCTTTTAAACATTTCTGTTGCTGATAGTTGATTTTTTTCGAACTTTTAATAAATGAATAAGTTTAAAATAATAACTATTAATATGCATTGAGGCAACGTTTACACATGTTACTGAGAAAGAAAAGATAAATATGTTACACTCAAATCCTTTTCATGGTATAATTATCATAAAAATAAATTTAACATATGATTTTATTTCCTAATTAAAAATAATATTTTTTTATTAGGGTAATAAAATCATATGTTAAATGTACTTTTATTGAAGACAAACTCAACAAAAAATAGTTAAAACATTACAACCATAACATTCTTGTAAATGAATTATTAATATGCACTGTTAAAGAATATACTCTAAAAGCAATGTCAAAGTAGTCTTAACTTTCTTTTCCACAACATACTGTTGAGAAATCTCTTAACAGTAGCTTTCAGTTGATTTTTATTTTTTTTTTAAATGAAAGATATTACCTTAAATGCCAACAATTGGTTGGGAGGTCTACATTTGATAACCCCACCATAATCCAATCTGAGTAAATAGTTTCTGTAAGGGCCACTTTACACACACCAACTTATCTGTCCAACTTCTGAACAGATCTCTGGTTGCAGTGAAATCATAGACACATTGCTCCATTTTGTGGCTGTGTACAATGGAGCAATGTGTCCATGATTTCACGGCAACCAGTAAGTTGTTCAGAAGTTGGACAGATAAGTTGGTGTGTGTAAAGTGGCCATAAGGCTAAGGTCAGACAGCTATATAACACGACGCTAAAGAGACTGCCGGCGACACCTCCATATGTGAAAGGTGCTAGCCAGGAAAAACCTACCGTATACTGTATACTCGTGTATAAGCCGAGTTTTTCAGCTCAAACAAAGTGCTGAAAGGTCCCCCACTCGGCTTATACACGAGTCATAGGCTGGCCGCCCGCCCCCCCATCAGTATACAGGCACCCCCCCATCAGTGGTAAACAGGGCCCCCCCTTGCTGCCGCACACCTGTAAAGTAATACATCATTATACTTATCCTTGTCGCCGCTCTGACACCGCGCTCCTCCGGGCTTTCATGCTTCCTCCTCCGGCGCACAAGCAATGACGTCATTGCCTGCGCCCGCCGGTCACAAGCAGGAAGAAGCACGAAGACCCGGAGGAGCGCGGTGTCATAGCGGCGACAGCAACAGGGATAAGTATAATGATGTATTACTTTATAGGTGTGCGGCAGCAAGGCAGGGCCCTGTATACCACTGATGGGGGGGAGGGGGGCGCCTGTATACCACTGCAGAGGGGACCTGTATACCACTGATGGGGGGGCGCCTGTTTACCACTGCAGAGGGGGACTGTATACCACTGCTGTATACCACTGGGGCTGCTGTATATACTGCTGGGGCCTGTATACCACTGGGGTCTGTATACCACTGCTGTATACCACTGGGGCTGCTGTATATACTGCTGGGGCCTGTATATACCACTGGGGAGGCTGCTGTAATACTGCTGGGGCCTGTATATACCACTGGGGAGGCTGCTGTATACCACTGGGGCTGCTGTATATACTACTGGGGCCTTTATATTCCACTGGGGAGGCTGCTGTATACCACTGGGGCTGCTGTATATACTGCTGGGGCCTGTATATACCACTGGGGAGGCTGCTGTATACAACTGGGGCTGCTGTATATACTGCTGGGGCCTGTATATACCACTGGGGAGGCTGCTGTATACTACCACTGGGGAGGCTGCTGTATACTACCACTGGGGAGGCTGCTGTATACTACCACTGGGGAGGCCTGTATACCACACTGCTGGGGGCTGTATACCTGTGCTGGGGTCCACCCTCGGCTTATACACGAGTCAATAGGTTTTCCCAGGTTTTGGGGGCAAAAGTAGGGGGTCGGCTTATACACGAGTATATACAGTATATAAAAGCTGCTCGCATTGCAAGGCTAACTCCACACCATGGTTTTTAGATTCTGATCTGTCCTGTTTTAGCAGGACAGAACAGGATCCTGTTTTATCTCCCATGTATCCTATGGTGCCGGATTGGTCTCACATGGTCATCTGGTTTTGCGTATTCAGCACAGGATTTGTTTTTGTCCTATTTTTTACTGTCCCCAAAACCAGAACCTGCGGCATTTTTGGGCTCTGGTGAAAAAATCGGACAAAATTGGGCAGAAACGAATCCGAGGCGATCCGACGCACATAACATTAGAGTCTATGGGCGCCAGAGATGGGAAAAAACAGAATCATTTCCCTGATCCGATTTTAAGCACAGAGCATGCTCAGAAATACTGCTGTGCAACTTCAGCACCATGGACAGCAGTATTTCAAGCACAGGCTGTAACTTCAGCACCATGGACAGCGGTATTGCAGACACAGGCAGACTTCAGCACCATGGACAGTGGCAGCAAAGGAATCCTGCTAAAAACAGGATCAGGGACCATATTTGGCAACACTTTCTACGCATCCTGTCCTGTCAGGTTCTGTCAGGATGATCCTGCAAAAAACAAGATCCACTCTGACAGCCAAAACCTGTGGTGTGAAGCTACCCTAAGGCTGCATGCACATGATCAGTAATAGCAGCATATTGCCGCTGCATCCAAAATGCTGCATCCAACAAGCACAGTGGATGAGATTTCTAGAAATCCCATGCCCACAGAACTTCTTTTGTATGCAGCGTTTTCTCACTTGTGGTGCGGGGTGCAGCGATTCTGTATCTACGTAGAATGTTAGTTTAAGTTAAAGGCAATCTCTAGCATGTGAATGCTTCCCTGCCCCAAATGCAAATCATGGGCACAGGGTGGCTGAATTCTCCCTGCATTCACCCATTGCTTCACTTAGGTCTAGGGACACTGCATCCATGATGCAGTGTTTCCGGATCATCTGCACAAAGCTTAAGGGTTCGCTCACATCTGCGTAAAAACTTGGCGAGACCAATCCGATAAAACACCCAATTGCACTTGCAATGAGGTTAAACTATAGTGTGCCCATCTGCAAGTTTTTCCTCAGCGAGAAACAGGCTGAGGAAACAATAGCAGCATGCTTCATATCACTGTGGATCTTGCCAAGATTCCCTCTAAGCAAGTGCATGGGTGTGATAATAAAAAACGCACAGCACACTGACTGCATTTTTAGCATAGTCTTTTCCATGCTATAAAAAGTAAGAAAAGATAGGCTATGGTCACACTTGGCAGTCAGTTTTTTTTAATGGATCCAATAATGGATCCATTATTTTAAGGCTGTTTTTTGAGCCTCCCTACTAATATGCATTTTTTAACTTTGTCATCTTTATGACCAAAAATGCTAGCATTAAGTACCATGCGTTAACAGATCCATTTCCCATATCGTTCCATGTTAAAAAAAAGGATGCATTTTTTCCGTGCACCCAAATGCTTGCAGAATTTTTTGGATCCATTGCAAAAAAACATAGCCTAGGGTCAGACTTGAGCCTTGGTCCAGTAAAAGCATCAGTTTTTTAACTTAGAATTCGAAAGTTAAAAAAATTATGATTTTAACCATAGTGTGACCCTAGGCAAAGATAGATCGGATAGGTAAACAATAAATAGATAGATAGATAGATAGATAGATAGATAGATAGATAGATAGATAGGTATATTAGTGCAGCACAGCTCCCCTTGGTGCTCAGAAGTCACAGCTCCTCTCCTCCTTGCTGTATAAGTATACAAAATAAAGGACTGCAGCACTCTTCTTTGTGAAACAACCGCCTTTATTCGGCCATCAGGTGGGGGGTGACAACGTTTCGGGATCCTGTCCCTTTAGATAGATATAAGATAGATAGATAGATAGATAGATAGATAGATAGATAGATAGATAGATAGATAGATAGACAGACAGATAGATAGATACAGTTGTGGCCAAAAGTATTGAAACCCTTGCAATTCTGTCAGATAATAATCAGCTTCTTCCTCAAATGATTGCAATCACAAATTCTTTGGTATTATTATCTTCATTTAATTTGTCTTCAATGAAAAAACACAAAAATAATTGTCCTAAAGCCAAATTGGATAAAATTCCACACCAAACATAAAAAAGAGGGTGGACAAAAGTATTGGCACTGTTAGAAAAATCATGTGATGCTTCTCTAATTTGTGTAATAAACAGCACTTGTAACTTACCTGTGGCACCTAACAGGTGTTGGCAATAACTAAATCACACTTGCAGCCAGTTGACATGGATTAAAGTTGACTTAACCTCTGTCCTGTGTCCTTGTGTGTACCACATTGAGCATGGAGAAAAGAAAGAAGACCAAAGAACTGTCTGAGGACTTGAGAAACCAAATTGTGAGGAAGCATGAGCAATCTCAAGGCTACAAGTCCATCTCCAAACACCTGAATGTTCCTGTGTCTACCGTGCACAGTGTCATCAAGAAGTTTAAAGCCCATGGCACTGTGACTAACTTCCCTATATGTGGACGGAAAAGAAAAATTGACAAGAGATTTCAACGCAAGATTGTGCAGATGGTGGATAAAGAACCTCAACTAACATCCAAACAGGTTCAAGCTGCCCTGCAGTCCGAGGGTACAACAGTGTTAACCCGTACTATCCGTCGGCGTCTGAATGAAAAGGGACTGTATAGTAGGATACTCAGGAAGACCCCACTTCTTACCCCGAGACATAAAAAAGCCAGGCTATAGTTTGCCAAAACTTACCTGAGAAAGCCTGCAACGTTTTGGAAGAATGTTCTCTGGTCAGCTGAGACAAAAGTACAGCTTTTTGGGCAAAGGCATCAACATAGAGTTTACAGGAGAAAAAAAGAGGCACTCAAAGAAAAGAACACGGTCCCTACAGTCAAACATGGCGGAGGTTCCCTGATGTTTTGGGGTTGCTTTGCTGACTCTGGCACTGGACTGCTTGACCGTGTGCATGGCATTATGAAGTCTGAAGACTACCAACACATTTTGCAGCATAATATAGGGCCCAGTGTGAGAAAGCTGGGTCTCCCTCAGAGGTCATGGGTCTTCCAGCAGGACAATGACCCAAAACACACTTCAAAAAGCACTAGAAAATGGTTTGAGAGAAAGCACTGGAGACTTCTAAGGTGGCCAGCAATGAGTCCAGACCTAAATCCCATAGAACACCTGTGGAGAGATCTAAAAATGGCAGTTTGGAGAAGGCACACTTCAAATATCAGGGACCTGGAGCAGTTTGCCAAAGAAGAATGGTCTAAAATTCCAGCAGAGCATTGTAAGAAACTCATTGATGGTTACCGGAAGCGGTTGATCGCAGTTATTTTGGCTAAAGGTTGTGCAACCAAGTATTAGGCTGAGGGTGCCAATACTTTTGTCTGGCCCATTTTTGGAGTTTTGTGTGAAATGATCAATGTTTTGCTTTTTACTTCATTCTCTTTTGTGTTTTTTCATTGAAGACAAATTAAATGAAGATAATAATACCAAAGAATTTGTGATTGCAATCATTTTCAGGAAGAAACTGAGAATTATCTGACAGAAGCGCAGGGGTTTCAATACTTTTGGCCACAACTGTACATACACCTATACTATGCAGCAGAAAATTTGTGTGTGAGTTTCTTTGTAGCAATACTATCATAATCATAGATATCGTTTACACGGAGACATCTTTTCCCTCTACCACATGCATACTATCATAAGAGGTTTTCCTCAATCACATGCCTACTATCATAAACAGATATATCATTTACACAATACTGTCATAAGGTTTATATTAGCAACAAAAAAGTGAAACCGGGCACTAGAGTACAGTCAGACCTTTTGAAGCTGTATAAGCCTTGCCTCACACATCCTCTGGGTTGCACCTTTATCGGTGTTGCACGTCACTTAAACATGTGAGATTTCAGGTAAAATAAAGGAAAAAAGACAGCACAGACCCGTAGAAGCGGAATCACCGCAAAATGGTGCCGTTTTCTGGCCTCCACCACCCACTCCACACACTAATGTAACCCTCCCAGGTTACAAATAAAAAGAGCAAGCTGCAAATCGGTGAGCGCCCGAAAAACAGGCAGCATTCAAAAGTTAAAACAAAAAGTGGACTTTAAACTGCTCAAGTGGCATGACATTTCGATGTAAAAACACTGAGGTCATGAGAGTTCAGCTCAGATAACCATGGTAACCACTAGCCATATCGGTTTTCTGAGTGTGGTGGAGCATAAGGGTGCTTTCACACTATGATTTTTTGGGATCCGTGGCTGTTCATTGTAAAACGGACAGCCACGGTTCCGATTTGGCCCCCATGTTAGGCTATGAGCATGGATTGGATTTGTCCTTAGTGGCATCCGATTTTTGTCAGATCCGTTTTGGTCCCATTTTTTGCAGTACCCAAAAATCAGAAACTGCTCCAATTTTGGCATAGCGGATCAAATCGGACCGAATCGAATCCGATATGATCCGTGGCCCATAACATGGGGGCTTATGGAGCACGGTCCGAAAAAACATCGGATGCTTTCTCGGACACGATTTTAGTGTACTGAGCATGCTCAGTACACTAACACTGCTCCTCTCCAGCTAATTTCACTTCCGCAATGTATATATACATTGCAGAATTGAAATTTAAGAAAAATCAAGAGTTAATAATAAAACACATCGATCCTCTCCTGTCCAGCGATCCACCACGGTCGGCATCTCTGGATGTACAGGACCTGGCCTAACATCACAGTCACCGGTACCCGATCATGTGACCGATGACACTAAGCGAGTAGCCCCACCCAGCCAGGTCCTTTCAGCATCCGGAGCTAGATGCCGACGGCGCTGGATCACGGGACAGGTGAGGATTGATTATTTTTATTTTTATCACTTAATTTTACTTAAATTGCACTTCCGCAATGTATATATACATTGCGGAAGTGAAATTACTCTGCACAGCGCTTTCTGTGTCCGGATCCGTGATAATCACAGACCTGGACACAGAAATAGGTCACCCCCTGTGGTGTCCGTTCCTATCCGTGGGATCCTACAAAGAGTAGGTTCCCACGGACAGGAAAAAAATCGTAATGTGAAAGCACCCTAACATTTATTGGAGCTTTGCATGATTTTTAGAGCACCCTGCCCAACAGTCCTCATCCCCCTTTCTTGATCACTGTTTAACCTTGAAATGCTAGACCAGGCCCTATTCCAGAAACAGTGCCATGTATGCAGGCTGAGCCATTCTACAATTTTTGGTCTTTGTCAATTGATGCCACTTTAGCGGTATCTTGCCCTCATTTTTTGAAATGTGCAGACTCTTCTTAGGGTGTTTTTGTTGTGTGTTTCATGAATTTAGCAGGGCTCTCTGAACACCATGCCTTCTCCTGAAGCTTGAAATACTTTAATATTTGGCCAGGCCTTGTCCAATGCATCCATTATGCACCATGATTAAAATGTTAACTCTGGGGAATTGAAGGCACTTTTCCTGGTATCTGCCCTAACTTGAGCTGCTCTGGCAGCTTTTTGGCCCTTTCGAAAGTGTTTTCCATGCCTTTGATTTTGCCTCCCATTGATTTCAATGGGATACGGAAGTTTGGCAAACTGTGTTGTTGAACAATTCAGCAAACATATGCCCGTTCAGTGAACTGAACCGAATCTGAACTTTAAAACATTTGCTCATCTCCATTCACTAGGTACAACTTGATATGCAATAGTGGCAACAAAATCTCATGTGAGTCAACAAGTGCTTGATCAAGGACATTTTTACTCCCTGGCTGAATTGAATGTCGAAGAGGACAGTCTTTTTTATTGTAGTGATATCCTCTTGCATGATTATCTCACTCACATAGAAAGTAGCAGTACTTTGTTTTTCCACCCTGGAGATCAAGCAAGAGGGGGACCACTTTTAGGTCAACACACAGGGGCCACAAATGTTAGTCATAGTTGGGCACCTCAATAGCTGTTTCATGGTGTCAGATTTCTTTCATGTAGGCTGCATATCCAACTGAAATTGAAGATAGTGCATTGCCATTATGCAGCAAGATGGCATTTAGGTTTGTTTTTGGATGAATTGATGAAGTGCAAAAATTGCCTGATAGGAGGGGGTCCCCTCTGGACCAAGCAAAAACGAAATGCGCATTAGGGGCGGTGGTCACCTTGGCAATTAACAATATCCACCCACTGATAGGGCATTTGCCTGGATTTTGAAGTTGATGCACTTGCATTTGTGTCACTATATTAGAGTAGTAGTGATTACTATTGCTATTGATGTTCCCACATTGTTGGGATATGCATAGCTAATGTTTGGTATCTTTTGTTTAAGAGCCTATAGAGAATTTAACCATCATTAGGGTGTACCTGCCTGGTGTTCCGATTGTCACTTTTTAATCCGTTTTTTTGATATGTGAATAAAAATATAGATGTACATAATCTTATTTGGCCTGACTCCTGGGTATTTTTTGGAATTATATATTGATTGGAGGGCCTTGCATTGGTGTTAAGGTTGAACCTTCTTTGAATATGTATTTACACAATTAGGCTGTGGTCACAGTTGACATGCGTTTTTTAGTGCCTTTTAAAAACTCATGCGTTTTAACATGCGTTTTGTCATGTCAGCATTAGTGTTGAGCGAACATGCTCGGCACTACTCGTTACTCGCACGAGTATCACTGTACTCGGGCGACTCGCCGAGCACCGAGTAATCTCGCGATACTCGTGCTGTGCTCGTGGTCGTCATCTCTCCATGTTGGCGCTTTTTTGAGAGCCAGCCCACATGCAGGGATTGGCTGACAGACCACTGCAATGCCACAGCCCTGTTGGTTGTGGTATAGCAGTGATTGGCCGGCCTGTACAGCGTCACCGAGCCTTTATAAGTCCCGGCGCGCTGTGCTCGGCACACAGCCTTCCAGACAGTGAGTGTAGGGAGAGTGTCTGCTGCTGATTAGGGACAGATTTGCGGCCCTCATAGGTAGATCCGGATCAGGGCTGCAAACTGCTGCTGACCACAACAGTCCTTCTCAGGACTAATCTAGGAGGACATAGGCAGGGTGATCCAGATCGGAGTCCAAGATTTCCAGTGACCAGAACAGTCCTTCTCAGGACTAATCTAGGAGGATATAGGCAGGGTGATACAGATTGAAATCCAAGCTTTTCTGTGACCATTAGAGTCACCACACTCTTGTACTTAGTACCTTAATACAGGTTAGGGACTAAAATCCTCTCTTCAAACCATTACAGTCACCAGACAGGTGTACGTACTACCTTAATACAGGTTAGGGAACTAAAATCCTAACTCTTGTCATCAAAACAGTCACCAGACAGGTGTACGTACTACCTTAATACAGGTTAGGGACTAAAATCCTCTCTTGAACCATTACAGTCACCAGACAGGGGTACGTACTACCTTAATACAGGTTAGGGAACTAAAATCCTAACTCTTGTCATCAACACAGTCACCAGACAGGTGTACGTACTACCTTAATACAGGTTAGGGACTAAAATCCTCTCTTGAACCATTACAGTCACCAGACAGGTGTACGTACTACCTTAATACAGGTTAGGGAACTAAAATCCTAACTCTTGTCATCAAAACAGTCACCAGACAGGTGTACGTACTACCTTAATACAGGTTAGGGACTAAAATCCTCTCTTCAAACCATTACAGTCACCAGACAGGTGTACGTAGTACCTTAATACAGGTTAGGGAACTAAAATCCTAACTCTTGTCATCAAAACAGTCACCAGACAGGTGTACGTACTACCTTAATACAGGTTAGGGACTAAAATCCTCTCTTCAAACCATTACAGTCACCAGACAGGTGTACGTAGTACCTTAATACAGGTTAGGGAACTAAAATCCTAACTCTTGTCATCAAAACAGTCACCAGACAGGTGTACGTACTACCTTAATACAGGTTAGGGACTAAAATCCTAACTCTTGTCATCTCAACAGTCACCACACTGTTGTACGTCATACGTTCATACAGGTTAGGGAACTAAAATCCTAACTCTTGTCATCTCAACAGTCACCACACTGTTGTAAGTCATACCTTTATTCAGGTTAGGGAACTAAAATCCTAACTCTTGGCATCTCAACAGTCACCACACTGTTGTAAGTCATACCTTTATTCAGGTTAGGGAACTAAAATCCTAACTCTTGTCATCTCAACAGTCACCACACTGTTGTAAGTCATACCTTTATTCAGGTTAGGGAACTAAAATCCTAACTCTTGTCATCAAAACAGTCACCACACTGTTGTACGTCATACGTTCATACAGGTTAGGGAACTAAAATCCTAACACTTGTCATCTCAACAGTCACCACACTGTTGTAAGTCATACCTTTATTCAGGTTAGGGAACTAAAATCCTAACTCTTGTCATCAAAACAGTCACCAGACAGGTGTACGTACTACCTTAATACAGGTTAGGGACTAAAATCCTAACTCTTGTCATCTCAACAGTCACCACACTGTTGTATGTCATACGTTCATACAGGTTTGGGAACTAAAATCCTAACTCTTGTCATCTCAACAGTCACCACACTGTTGTAAGTCATACCTTTATTCAGGTTAGGGAACTAAAATCCTAACTCTTGGCATCTCAACAGTCACCACACTGTTGTAAGTCATACCTTTATTCAGGTTAGGGAACTAAAATCCTAACTCTTGTCATCTCAACAGTCACCACACTGTTGTAAGTCATACCTTTATTCAGGTTAAGGAACTAAAATCCTAACTCTTGTCATCAAAACAGTCACCAGACAGGTGTACGTACTACCTTAATACAGGTTAGGGACTAAAATCCTCGCTTCAAAACATTACAGTCACCAGACAGGTGTACGTACTACCTTAATACAGGTTAGGGACTAAAATCCTAACTCTTGTCATCTCAACAGTCACCACACTGTTGTACGTCATACGTTCATACAGGTTAGGGAACTAAAATCCTAACTCTTGTCATCTCAACAGTCACCACACTGTTGTAAGTCATACCTTTATTCAGGTTAGGGAACTAAAATCCTAACTCTTGGCATCTCAACAGTCACCACACTGTTGTAAGTCATACCTTTATTCAGGTTAGGGAACTAAAATCCTAACTCTTGTCATCTCAACAGTCACCACACTGTTGTAAGTCATACCTTTATTCAGGTTAGGGAACTAAAATCCTAACTCTTGTCATCAAAACAGTCACCAGACAGGTGTACGTACTACCTTAATACAGGTTAGGGACTAAAATCCTCGCTTCAAAACATTACAGTCACCAGACAGGTGTACGTACTACCTTAATACAGGTTAGGGACTAAAATCCTAACTCTTGTCATCTCAACAGTCACCACACTGTTGTATGTCATACGTTCATACAGGTTAGGGAACTAAAATCCTAACTCTTGTCATCTCAACAGTCACCACACTGTTGTAAGTCATACCTTTATTCAGGTTAGGGAACTAAAATCCTAACTCTTGGCATCTCAACAGTCACCCACACTGTTGTAAGTCATACCTTTATTCAGGTTAGGGAACTAAAATCCTAACTCTTGTCATCTCAACAGTCACCACACTGTTGTAAGTCATACCTTTATTCAGGTTAGGGAACTAAAATCCTAACTCTTGTCATCAAAACAGTCACCAGACAGGTGTACGTACTACCTTAATACAGGTTAGGGACTAAAATCCTCGCTTCAAAACATTACAGTCACCTGACAGGTGTACGTACTACCTTAATACAGGTTAGGGAACTAAAATCCTAACTCTTGTCATCAAAACAGTCACCAGACAGGTGTACGTACTACCTTAATACAGGTTAGGGACTAAAATCCTAACTCTTGTCATCTCAACAGTCACCACACTGTTGTACGTCATACGTTCATACAGGTTAGGGAACTAAAATCCTAACTCTTGTCATCTCAACAGTCACCACACTGTTGTAAGTCATACCTTTATTCAGGTTAGGGAACTAAAATCCTAACTCTTGGCATCTCAACAGTCACCACACTGTTGTACGTCATACGTTCATACAGGTTAGGGAACTAAAATCCTCTCCTAAAACCATTCAAGTCACCAGACTGTTGTACGTCATACCTTGATACAGGTTAGGGACTAAAATCCTCTCCTGAAAGCATTACAGTCACCAGACTGTTCTATGTCATACCTTGATACAGGTGAGGGACTAAAAAGCCATTAGGGACTCCATCTTTAATTAAAAAAATCCTCTTCCGTCCGACGCAGTCCAAAACGCGATGTCCTCTCTGCTACATCCCCTGTGCATAAATATAGATGTCTATGCACAGGGAATAAGCAGACTGAGAACAATCTCAGCTCTGCTACATCATCTCTGTGCACAGACATTCATGTCTGTACACAGGGAATGAGCAGACTGAGAACAATCTCAGCTCTGCTACATCATCTCTGTGCACAGACATTCATGTCTGTACACAGGGAATGAGCAGACTTAGAACAATCTCAGCACTGCTACATCATCTCTGTGCACAGACATTCATGTCTGTACACAGGGAATGAGCAGACTGAGAACAATCTCAGCTCTGCTACATCATCTCTGTGCACAGAAATTCATGTCTGTACACAGGGAATGAGCAGACTGAGAACAATCTCAGCACTGCTACATAATGTCTGTGAGCAGGCGGGGTCTAGGACCCTGGAGCTGCACAGAGAAGACAGCTGGACTCGGCTCGCAAAGAAACAGCAGTTATCTGCGAGTTTCCCTGCTATCACTGGCACAGTAGCCAGTGATTACTCGCACAAGTCTAATGCAAACAATGGCAATCCTAGTTTTGTCAGCGTTTCTGACAAAACTAGGATTGATATTGATTTGCATTGGACTCGGCGAGTAATCACTGGGAAACTCGCAGAGTACCGAGTCCTGCGAGTCCCTTACTACTCGCCGAGTAACGAGTCCTAGCGAGTAGATTCGCCCATCCCTACTGCTCACATATCCTGACCAACATGTGCAGAGTTGAATTCCAACGCGTGGGGACATCACACACACCAGTCTGTGGGCCGTAAGACGCTAACGGCGCTGAAATCCGCAAAGGTCGGCTGAAGCAGCAGGTGACTTGCGAAAATGTGCAGACAGACGGCGAACTTTTACCAGCAGTTCAGACAGCTCTGGGTATGACTTTAGAAACCTCTGAAACACCAGGTTGAGCACGTGGGCCACGCATGGAACATGCGTCAGCTGGCCTCGCCTCAAAGCTGCCACCAAGTTCCGTCCATTGTCACACACGACCTTTCCTGGCTTTAGGTTCAGAGGTGTGAGCCAGTGATCTGCCTGCTGTTTCAGAGCTGTCCACACCTCTTCTGCATTGTGGGGTTTGTCACCTATGCAGACTAGCTTCAGCACAGCCTGTTGACGCTTCGCAGAGGCAGTGCTGCAGTGCTTCCAGCTTGGGACTGGTGTGGAGGGTACAGTGGATGAGGATGAGCAGGAGGAGGAGGAGGACGCTGAAGAGCATGACATTCCGGAGCTGTAGAGTGTCGGTGAAACCCTGACAGAGGTAGGGCCTGCTATCCTTGGTGTGGGAAGGATGTGTTCCGTCCCTCGATCAGACTGTGTCAGAGCCTCCACAATATTAACCCAGTGTTTTGTCAAGGAGATGTAGCGGCCTTGCCCACAAGCACTTGTCCACGTGTCTGTGGTTATACACTTCAGCCCCTGACCTTACCCCTGCGGTATTAAAGAACAGCAATGACTGTCTACCTCCAGTTTCCAATATCATGTCCACTCTCTATTTGAAACTAAACCTTTCCAAAACTGAACTTCTTCTGCTCCACCCATCCACTAACCTCCCTAAATCGGACATCTCTCTCTCAGTTTGTGGCACCACGATAATGCCTAGGCAGCAGGCTCGTTGTCTGGGTGTTATGTTTGACACCGATCTCTCCTCCTCCCACACACAATGTCTCGTCCGCTCATGTCACTTACACTTGAAGAATATCTCCAGAGTCCGTCCCTTTCTCACCCTGTAAACAACAAAAACCCTCACCGTGGCCCTAATCCATTACAGCCTTGACTATTGCAATTCTCTATTAAGCGGCCACCCCCTCACCAGAGTTTCTCCTCTCCCGTCCATCCTTAATGCAGCAGCCAGGATCACCCATCTGGCCAATCGTTACTCAGATGCCTCTGCTCTGTGCCAGTCATTGCACTGGCTGCCCGTATACTACAGCATCCAATTCAAATTGCTTCTTATCACCCACAAAGCTATTCACAGTGCAGCACCCCTCTACCTCTCCTCCCTCATCTCTGTCTATCACCCCACTCGCCCTCTACGTTCCTCAAATGACCTTCGACTGACATCGGTAATAATCCGATCCTCCCAGTACAGGCTCCAAGACTTCTCCAGAGCTGCACCAAACCTCTGGAATGCTTTACCAAAAGAAATCAGGACTATCCACAACTTGCATGGCTTCAGACGATCCCTAAAAAAGCATCTTTTTAAGGCGGCCTATCATACTCCCTTATAGAAGTCCTTTGTACTGTAGATAGTGGGCTATCCCTCTGGACATTACTCTTCTACATACTCCACCAAACCAAAAAGGTCTACACAGACTGTATAATGACCATCCATGTAAGCTTAGTTCTATGCCCCATTTCCTCAAGATGCCTGGACCATCCGTGCAATAAGCCCCTGTACCTTGTGCAACCCCTATCCCGTTGTAGATTGTAAGCTCTTTTGAGCAGGGTCACCTTCATTTCTTGCTTTATTTTTTGTATTTTCTTTTTTACATTGATTCTATGCCTATTGTTTTGTATCCAATTATTCTACTGTATTTGTTCTGTACTGTAATTACTTACTGTATTATATTTTCTGTACTCTAACCCTACATTGTAAAGCGCTGCGTAATATGTTGGCGCTATATAAATAAAGCTGTATTATTATTATTATTATTATTAGGTGGACTTTGGCTGAAACAGCGTTGTTCAGGGCACGTGTGATGCTGTTGGACACGTGGTTATGCAATGCGGGGACGGCACATCTGGAGAAATAGTGGCGGCTGGGGACCGAGTAACGTGGGACAGCAGCCGGCATCAGGTCGCGGAATGCTTCCGTCTACACCAGCCGGAAAGGCAACATTTGTAGCGCAATGAGTTGCGAAATGTGATCATTCAGGACTGTGGCATGTGGGGCGTTGGCAGCGTATTTGCGCCTGCGTTCAAATGTTTGCTGAATGGATAATTGAACACTGCGCTGGGAAAAGGACGTGCTTGATGGTGGTGTAATTTGGACGTGGGCAACTTCAGGTGCAGGGACGGAGGCTTGTTCGCGGCCAGCTTGGACAGGGGATTGGCTCGCACGCACAACAGGCAAAGACGTAGCAGTGACATCAGCAAGCACCGCTTCTCGACTCTGTTGTAGTTTCCACAAAGTCGTGTGCTTGGCTGACATGTGCCTGATCATGCTAGTGGTGGGCAGGCTGCTACTTTTCGTACCCCTGCTGATGCTGGCATGGCAGGTGTTGCAAATGGCCTTTTTAGAGTCATCTGGAGCCAACTGAAAATACTGCCAGACTCGGGAAGACCTAACATTTGCACAGGCACCTTGTGTCGTGTTGTTGTTCCGGGGAACGGTTGCCTGCCTTATGCCTGCGTACCCGACCCTGCTTCGTACTGCCTGTTGGGATGCTATGCCTCCCTCCCCCTGTGCACTGCTGTCCTCGCTCTGCATATACTCCTGCCAAGTTGGGTAAGCTACTGGATCATCCACCACGTTGTCTTCCTATTCCTTGGCTAATCGCTGGACTGCTCCTCCTTCTCCTCATGTTGCACCATGATGACCGTTACAATAGTTTGGCTGTAGTTTCAGGTATACCCACAGTGGTAAATTTTTACGCCCATTCTTTTTGAATGGGCATTACAAAGACAGGATACCCGCATCTTTTCTATGTGAAAAATGTTTTGAGGCCCTCCAGCACGTCTCTATCCAGGGACAAAGAGGAGCCTCCCAATTTTTGGCTGCCCTGACCAAAGGGCTATTCTAAAATACACCCACTTGAGGGTTACAGGCCCTACTACAAGTCTGTAAGCATGGGTCATTGTTGAACCTCTCAATTTTTGGCTGCCCTCACCAAAGGGCTATACTAAAATACACCCACTTGAGGGTTACAGGCCCTACTACATGTCTGTAAGCATGGGTCATTGTTGAACCTCCCAATTTTTGTCTGCCCTGGCCAAAGGGCTATACTACAATACACCCACTTGAGGGTTACAGGCCCTACTACATGTCTGTAAGCATGGGTCATTGTTGAACCTCCCAATTTTTGTCTGCCCTGGCCAAAGGGCTATACTACAATACACCCACTTGAGGGTTACAGGCCCTACTACATGTCTGTAAGCATGGGTCATTGTTGAACCTCCCAATTTTTGGCTGCCCTCACCAAAGGGCTATACTAAAATACACCCACTTGAGGGTTACAGGCCCTACTACATGTATGTAAGCATGGGTCATTGTTGAACCTCCCAATTTTTGGCTGCCCTGGCCAATGGGCTATACTACAATACACCCACTTGAGGGTTACAGGCCCTACTACATGTCTGTAAGCATGGGTCATTGTTGAACCTCCCAATTTTTGTCTGCCCTGGCCAAAGGGCTATACTACAATACACCCACTTGAGGGTTACAGGCCCTACTACATGTCTGTAAGCATGGGTCATTGTTGAACCTCCCAATTTTTGGCTGCCCTCACCAAAGGGCTATACTAAAATACACCCACTTGAGGGTTACAGGCCCTACTACATGTATGTAAGCATGGGTCATTGTTGAACCTCCCAATTTTTGTCTGCCCTGGCCAAAGGGCTATACTACAATACACCCACTTGAGGGTTACAGGCCCTACTACATGTCTGTAAGCATGGGTCATTGTTGAACCTCCCAATTTTTGGCTGCCCTCACCAAAGGGCTATACTAAAATACACCCACTTGAGGGTTACAGGCCCTACTACATGTATGTAAGCATGGGTCATTGTTGAACCTCCCAATTTTTGGCTGCCCTGGCCAATGGGCTATACTACAATACACCCACTTGAGGGTTACAGGCCCTACTACATGTCTGTAAGCATGGGTCATTGTTGAACCTCCCAATTTTTGTCTGCCCTGGCCAAAGGGCTATACTACAATACACCCACTTGAGGGTTACAGGCCCTACTACATGTCTGTAAGCATGGGTCATTGTTGAACCTCCCAATTTTTGGCTGCCCTCACCAAAGGGCTATACTAAAATACACCCACTTGAGGGTTACAGGCCCTACTACATGTATGTAAGCATGGGTCATTGTTGAACCTCCCAATTTTTGTCTGCCCTGGCCAAAGGGCTATACTACAATACACCCACTTGAGGGTTACAGGCCCTACTACATGTCTGTAAGCATGGGTCATTGTTGAACCTCCCAATTTTTGTCTGCCCTGGCCAAAGGGCTATACTACAATACACCCACTTGAGGGTTACAGGCCCTACTACATGTCTGTAAGCATGGGTCATTGTTGAACCTCCCAATTTTTGGCTGCCCTCACCAAAGGGCTATACTAAAATACACCCACTTGAGGGTTACAGGCCCTACTACATGTCTGTAAGCATGGGTCATTGTTGAACCTCCCAATTTTTGTCTACCCTGACCAAAGGGCTATACTACAATACACCCACTTGAGGGTTACAGGCCCTATTACATGTCTGTAAGCATGGGTCATTGTTGAACCTCCCAATTTTTGGCTGCCCTGACCAAAGGGCTATACTACAATACACCCACTTGAGGGTTACAGGCCCTACTAGCATGTCTGGAAGCATGGGTCATTGTTGAACCTCCCAATTTTTGTCTGCCCTGGCCAAAGGGCTATACTACAATACACCCACTTGAGGGTTACAGGCCCTAATTCATGTCTGTAAGCATGGGTCATTGTTGAACCTCCCAATTTTTGGCTGCCCTCACCAAAGGGCTATACTAAATACACCCACTTGAGGGTTACAGGCCCTACTACATGTTGTAAGCATGGGTCATTGTTGAACCTCCCAATTTTTGTCTGCCCTGCCCAAAGGGCTATACTACAATACACCCACTTGAGGGTTACAGGCCCTACTACATGTCTGTAAGCATGGGTCATTGTTGAACCTCCCAATTTTTGGTCTGCCCTGGCCAATAGGGCTATACTACAATACACCCACTTGAGGGTTACAGGCCCTACTACATGTCTGTAAGCATGGGTCATTGTTGAACCTCCCAATTTTTGTCTGCCCTGCACAAAGGGCTATACTACAATACACCCACTTGAGGGTTACAGGCCCTACTACATGTCTGTAAGCATGGGTCATTGTTGAACCTCCCAATTTTTGTCTGCCCTGACCAAAGGGCTATACTACAATACACCCACTTGAGGGTTACAGGCCCTATTACATGTATGTAAGCATGGGTCATTGTTGAACCTCCCAATTTTTGGCTGCCCTGCCAAAGGGCTATACTACAATACACCCACTTGAGGGTTACAGGCCCTACTACATGTCTGGTAAGCATGGGTCATTGTTGAACCTCCCAATTTTTGTCTGCCCTGGCCAAAGGGCTATACTACAATACACCCACTTGAGGGTTACAGGCCTACTACATGTCTGTAAGCATGGGTCATTGTTGAACCTCCCAATTTTTGGCTGCCCTACCAAAGGGCTATACTACAATACACCCACTTGAGGGTTACAGGCCCTACTACATGTCTGTAAGCATGGGTCATTGTTGAACCTCCCAATTTTTGGCTGCCCTCACCAAAGGGCTATACTAAAATACACCCACTTGAGGGTTACAGGCCCTACTACATGTATGTAAGCATGGGTCATTGTTGAACCTCCCAATTTTTGGCTGCCCTGGCCAATGGGCTATACTACAATACACCCACTTGAGGGTTACAGGCCCTACTACATGTCTGTAAGCATGGGTCATTGTTGAACCTCCCAATTTTTGTCTGCCCTGGCCAAAGGGCTATACTACAATACACCCACTTGAGGGTTACAGGCCCTACTACATGTCTGTAAGCATGGGTCATTGTTGAACCTCCCAATTTTTGGCTGCCCTCACCAAAGGGCTATACTAAAATACACCCACTTGAGGGTTACAGGCCCTACTACATGTATGTAAGCATGGGTCATTGTTGAACCTCCCAATTTTTGTCTGCCCTGGCCAAAGGGCTATACTACAATACACCCACTTGAGGGTTACAGGCCCTACTACATGTCTGTAAGCATGGGTCATTGTTGAACCTCCCAATTTTTGTCTGCCCTGGCCAAAGGGCTATACTACAATACACCCACTTGAGGGTTACAGGCCCTACTACATGTCTGTAAGCATGGGTCATTGTTGAACCTCCCAATTTTTGGCTGCCCTCACCAAAGGGCTATACTAAAATACACCCACTTGAGGGTTACAGGCCCTACTACATGTATGTAAGCATGGGTCATTGTTGAACCTCCCAATTTTTGGCTGCCCTGGCCAATGGGCTATACTACAATACACCCACTTGAGGGTTACAGGCCCTACTACATGTCTGTAAGCATGGGTCATTGTTGAACCTCCCAATTTTTGTCTGCCCTGGCCAAAGGGCTATACTACAATACACCCACTTGAGGGTTACAGGCCCTACTACATGTCTGTAAGCATGGGTCATTGTTGAACCTCCCAATTTTTGGCTGCCCTCACCAAAGGGCTATACTAAAATACACCCACTTGAGGGTTACAGGCCCTACTACATGTATGTAAGCATGGGTCATTGTTGAACCTCCCAATTTTTGTCTGCCCTGGCCAAAGGGCTATACTACAATACACCCACTTGAGGGTTACAGGCCCTACTACATGTCTGTAAGCATGGGTCATTGTTGAACCTCCCAATTTTTGTCTGCCCTGGCCAAAGGGCTATCCTACAATACACCCACTTGAGGGTTACAGGCCCTACTACATGTCTGTAAGCATGGGTCATTGTTGAACCTCCCAATTTTTGGCTGCCCTCACCAAAGGGCTATACTACAATACACCCACTTGAGGGTTACAGGCCCTACTACATGTCTGTAAGCATGGGTCATTGTTGAACCTCCCAATTTTTGTCTACTCTGACCAAAGGGCTATACTACAATACACCCACTTGAGGGTTACAGGCCCTATTACATGTCTGTAAGCATGGGTCATTGTTGAACCTCCCAATTTTTGGCTGCCCTGACCAAAGGGCTATACTACAATACACCCACTTGAGGGTTACAGGCCCTACTACATGTCTGGAAGCATGGGTCATTGTTGAACCTCCCAATTTTTGTCTGCCCTGGCCAAAGGGCTATACTACAATACACCCACTTGAGGGTTACAGGCCCTACTACATGTCTGTAAGCATGGGTCATTGTTGAACCTCCCAATTTTTGGCTGCCCTCACCAAAGGGCTATACTAAAATACACCCACTTGAGGGTTACAGGCCCTACTACATGTATGTAAGCATGGGTCATTGTTGAACCTCCCAATTTTTGTCTGCCCTGGCCAAAGGGCTATACTACAATACACCCACTTGAGGGTTACAGGCCCTACTACATGTCTGTAAGCATGGGTCATTGTTGAACCTCCCAATTTTTGTCTGCCCTGGCCAAAGGGCTATACTACAATACACCCACTTGAGGGTTACAGGCCTACTACATGTCTGTAAGCATGGGTCATTGTTGACCCTCCCAATTTTTGGCTGCCCTGACCAAAGGGCTATACTACAATACACCCACTTGAGGGTTACAGGCCCTACTACATGTCTGTAAGCATGGGTCATTGTTGAACCTCCCAATTTTTGTCTGCCCTGGCCAAAGGGCTATACTACAATACACCCACTTGAGGGTTACAGGCCCTACTACATGTCTGTAAGCATGGGTCATTGTTGAACCTCCCAATTTTTGTCTACCCTGACCAAAGGGCTATACTACAATACACCCACTTGAGGGTTACAGGCCCTACTACATGTCTGTAAGCATGGGTCATTGTTGAACCTCCCAATTTTTGGCTGCCCTGGCCAAAGGGCTATACTACAATACACCCACTTGAGCGTTACAGGCCCTACTACATGTCTGTAAGCATGGGTCATTGTTGAACCTCCCAATTTTTGGCTGCCCTGACCAAAGGGCTATACTAAAATACACCCACTTGAGGGTTACAGGCCCTACTACATGTCTGTAAGCATGGGTCATTGTTGAACCTCCCAATTTTTGGCTGCCCTGGCCAAAGGGCTATACTACAATACACCCACTTGAGGGTTACAGGCCCTACTACATGTCTGTAAGCATGGGTCATTGTTGAACCTCCCAATTTTTGGCTGCCCTGGCCAATGGGCTATACTACAATACACCCAGTTCTTGTTTACAGGCCATCCTGCATGTCTGTATCCAGGGGCATTGGTGAACCTCCCAATTTTGGACTGCCCTGGCAAAGGAAGATACTACAATAGACCCAGTTCTTCAAAATGGGCACATTATTTCTAGACAGGGCTTCATGTACGTCTCTTGTCAGGGTCATCGGAGTGCCGCACAATGTTTTCACGTAAAATCTTTCATGTAATCACAAAAAGTAACATACACCAGCTGTATCTCACTATTGGGTATGTGCCCTTAACATTTCCACCCTAAATATTCATTTTGGTGTCATTCAGGTTTTCTGGACACTCCGTAAAATTGGCGTGAAACTCGGACAACATTGTTCACAGCTGTGACTTTTGAGTGAGAAATGCTTCCAGGGGTCTTCCCATGGTGTTGCCATGTCATTTCAGCACTCTTCTGAGACTTTTGTGACATTTTTAGGGTTTTTCCAGGCAGCCGGCAGTCATTTCATAAAAATACTCGTGTCTCACATAGGATAACATTGGGCTCGTTACTCGGGCCGAGTACACGAGTATCTCGGGATGCTCGGCCCGAGCTTCGAGCACCCGAGCATTTTAGTACTCGCTCATCACTAGTCAGCATGAGTTTTTTAAGGTGTGTGATGGCTCCCTGCGTTTTTGGCTGCGTTTTTAAATCTGCACCAAAAAATAGTGCATGTACTATTTTTTGGTGCGTTTTGAAAAACGCATGCGTTTTTGTAGAAAACGCATGCGTTTGTATAACATGGGCCCCTATGGAAAACGCATGCAAAAATGCATGTACAATTAGTACCATTTAGTGCCATTCAAAAACGCATGCGTTTTCCATAGGAGCCCATGTTAAAAAAACGCATGCGTTTTTGAATGGCACTAATTGTACATGCGTTTTTGCATGCGTTTCCCATAAGACCCCATATTAAAAAACGCATGCGTTTTTGGAAATGCACCAAAAACTCATGGTACTGTCACACATGCTTTTTTGCTATTAGGGTATGCGTTTTTTAACATGGGGGCCTATGGGTGCGCTTTTTACATGCGTTTTTGAAAACGCAGGTCTCCAAAAACGCTTGTGAAAAATGCAACTGTGACCCCAGCCTTAGTCCGGATCAATCACAGTCTATGATCTCAAAGTTCTTTTAAATGTAGCAGTAGTAAGGGGAATCAAACACATTCACCCGGGAAAGAGATGGTGATAACAAGGGAAAATGCTGTTAGGCTGGGGTCACAGTTGCATTTTTCACAAGCGTTTTTGGAGACCTGCGTTTTCAAAAACGCATGTAAAAAACGCACCCATAGGCCCCAATGTTAAAAAACGCATGCCCTAAGGCTGTGGTCACAGCTGCCATGCGTTTTTTTTTAATGATTTTACAAAACTCATGCGTTTTTTCATGTCAGCATGAGTTTTGTAAGGTGTCTGATGGCTCCCTGCGTTTTTGGGTGCGTTTTTGAATCTGCACCTAAAAATAGTGCTTGTAGTATTTTTTTGAGCGTTTTGAAAAACGCATGCGTTTTTGTAGAAAACGCATGCGTTTTTATAACATGGGTTCCTATGGGAAACGCATGCAAAAACGCATGTACAATTAGTACCTTTTAGTGCCATTCAAAAACGCATGCGTTTCCCATAGGAGCCCATGTTAAAAAAAATGCATGCGTTTCCGGAAACGCATGCGTTTTTTTAATATGGGCTCCTATGGGAAACGCATGCGTTTTTGAATGGCACTAATTGTACATGCGTTTTTGCATGTGTTTTCCATAAGGCCCCTTATTAAAAAACGCATGCGTTTTTGGAAATGCACCAAAAACGCATGGTACTGTCACACATGCTTTTTTGCTATTAGGGTATGCGTTTTTAACATGGGGGCCTATGGGTGCGCTTTTTACATGCATTTTTGAAAACGCAGGTCTCCAAAAACACTTGTGAAATATGCATCTGTGACCCCAGCCTTACTCACTATAACAGTCTTTAAAGCCTGTCCGGGGCTTACTTTTTTCAGGGTAGCACCTGCTGTCTCACGCAGGTTATGTGCAGAGTCGGGTCAGAGTACTCCAACAACAGTGTCTGAGTTGTCCGGCTGCATGTAATTGGAGTCTCTGGCACTGGGACGGCTATCGGTGTCCTCTTGGGCTGTTGCTGCTTAGCCCAGAAAGCATAAGGACCTCATTCTCCCTCTTGACGAATATAGGTCACTCGATCTCCAGGGTGTAGATCCCTGCCAGGATGTCCGACTGGCAGGTGTAATTCAACATCTCTCCAGGTCACAAAAACTTTCTGGGATAGTCCAGATTCTCTTATAAAACCGTACCCTTCTTTCAAGCGGAAGGCAACCACTGCTCCTTCATTCCGGGAGGCTTGATGGTCTGCAACCACAGTGTGGGCCTTTTCCTTGGACCGGATGGTCCTATCTAACTTAGCCTGACGTTGGGCCTGCTCCTCTTTCTGGACCACTTCCCACTGAGCAAACCATCTCTCCTGGTCCTCCCCCTGGTGAGGATCTGAACCCTCTCTCAGCCATCCACCATCTCACCCGGGAATCCAATTAGTGACCCACCAGCTTTTTCCCAGTGACACACCACGAGCTCGGCGTGCACTTCTTGGGCAGGTGGTTCCGGGGTCAGGAGCTCAGCCAGGCCCCAGACCGGGTTAGGGGTGGCTTCCCAAGTGGGTCCGGAATGTGCTGGGCCTGGGGTCACGGGAGTAGGGCTGCACCAAGAGATGCCCCACGTCTTCCCCTCCTTCTCTACTTTCTGCTATGGCCGGATTTTTCTGCAACCCTTCCAAGCATCCGTCATGCACCTTTCTCCTCATGGCGCAGCTTCTTTCTCTCTCCCTGCAGAGATGTCGCCGTCCATCATCGTCATCGGCCGCCACTCCCCCAGGCAAGGCTACCCAGCCTTTTTTGCACCGCCCTCCTCACTCTTGGACAATGGAAGGGGTGTGAACTTCAGTTCACGCTCTTTGCTGGCCTGGCCCACGATGAGAGGCCTTGACACACCCCTTTGCCAGCACATGTTTCAAGTTCTTTAGGGCCGCCATTACTCTGGACCTCAAAAAAACACAGTTCAAACACGGTTGTAGGCACACGAAGCCCGGCCGGTGATCCTATTTGTGATGCAAAAAAAATGATGTGCCCCAGGGCTGTGGGGTACTCGGAACTGGGCTATACAGTCTCTGGGGAGTCACGAGGGTCGAGAACCGGCTTCTGTGACCCTGGGTTCAGTTGAAAAGGGGAAAGTTTCTGGGAATGGGGTAGTTTAAATGAAAGTTTTTCGTGACGCCACCCGTATTGTGTGTGTATAGGAGGCCACCGCTGCAAACGGAACTGCTGGGGTGATGGTGGGTGCAGCCAGATGGTGAGCCCTCTATGGGTAGGGCTAATTCCCTAGGGCATCCAAAGGTGTAGCATAGTGTAACAGTAAAGTTCCCCGTACCTTCAGGCAGCATACACAGTCTCTGTGCGGTTGCGGCTTCTCTTCATCCCTGTAGATAAAACAATGGAGTCCACACCGTACTGGGTTTTACCGAGCTTTTTAGTCGTTACTCTCAAAAAACGCAGCTTCACAACAGTTCCAAACAGTTCTTTACACAACACTTGTAACGTACTTCATCTTCCACAGCAGCTCTTTACAGTTCTCACGGGTCTAGGTTCTCACTACAGCTGGGATGGTTCCTCTGCATCACCCCCCCTCAGTGTACATTTCAGGCCCTTTTGTTCTCTCTCCACTCCTTTGCGTACGGTTATGGTCCGGCCGTCTTGGGCTTCATAGTGAGTTTTCCCAACACCCTGGGTCACTAGGCCTAGTACGATGGCTTTGTCTTTCACTGCACCGATTGTTAGTTTGGGGAACATAGAGTTCCCACACCCCACCGGGTGTCCTGTGGTTGGGCGCTTGAAGCTTTCCCGGCCACATCTACGGAGCCGACACTCTGGTTCTCTGGCCCAGCCACCAGTGTCCAAGGTTAGTCGGGTACACCTGACTCCTTCTGCTCTTCCCTGGTGTCAGCTTGGGTTCCCGGTCAGCCATTAGTGGTGCAGGCTGCCGGGCCCCTCTATTCTCATATTGGTCTCAGTCGCTGCTAGCTGAAGGGTGTCTCTGCTTAGGTGTTTTCTCTCCCTCCAACTCCTCAACTTCACTGAAAGAAGAACCTCTCCCAATTTAGTGTTCCTGGGTTTTACTCCAGTTCATCTACCCCTTCTTTGGCTTCCTTTCTACATCCCACCCACACTTAGCTACTCCCGCCACCCCTCACCTGACATGAAGTGACTTAAGCTCAGGATTGGAGTGTGTGTGTGGGTGTTGGTGTGGATCTGACCGTCTTAGCAATCCTCAGCTGTAGGGATGAGCGAGTACTAAAATACTCGGACTCGCTAGACTCGTAATGAGTAGGTCCTAATACTCAGTACTCGTTACGAGTCTAGCGAGTACAATGTAAGTCAATGGGGAAGCAAGTAATTGTGAGTAATTCCTCTGCTGCTGGACCCTATAAGGTCTGGCAGCAGAGGAAAAAACCAGCAATTCCTCATTTCATTGTTTAAAAGCCAGCGGTTAAAAAGCCACTGGCTTTTAAATAATGCTCACAGCTGCTGACAGCTTCCCCGCCGCCTGACAGCAGGATCCTGTCCTAACTTAGGATCGGGGGGGCGGAGGATCCTGCTGTCAGCAGTGGCTGGCATTATTGTGGGGGGGGGGTGCCGGTTCACTCACCGTCCTCCGCGGCCGCCGTCTTCTTCTGTGTCTTTGCTGCTTTGCAACAGCAGCCGCACAGAACGGCGGCGGCTGCAAAGCACGGCCGCTATCACAGCATTAAGTAAAAACCGGATTCTCTCGGATTGCCCCGGTCCGGATTGCACCTGCCGGGTTCAACCCGGGAGAATCCGGTTTTCAAAACCAGATTCTCCCGGATTGTACCGGTCCGGTGCAATCCGGCACCCCATAATATGGGGCTCTATGGTCCCAGATTGCATCGGACCGGGGAAATCCGGTTTTCAATACGGTTTTCTATTTTTGACCTTCCCGCCTGGATTTTCAAATGAACAGCTAACTCAGGCCAGCTGTTCATTTGAAATAGCAGTGCTGGCAGGGTTCATGTGAGTTCCTGCTTGCCTGCATGAACTCACATGAACTTTCCCAGGGTGCACAGCTCTGCTACATCTCTGGTGGAGGTTCTCTACCAAGATGTAGCAGAGCTACAGAAGAACCCTGGATTGGACAACGTCGGACGGAAGAGGATTTTTTTTAAATAAAGATGGAGTCCCTAAGTGTCTTTTTGTTTTTTTTCAAATATAAATATTTTTTCTCTGTGTTGTGTTTTTTTTTTTTAATTCACTAGAAATTCATGGTGGTAATATCTACTATTGACGTGACCGCCATGAATTTCAGGCTTAGGGCAAGCTGATAATACAAAGCTGGCACTAACCCCTTTATTACCCAGTGAGCCACCGCACCAGGGCCCTGGAAGAGTTGGGTTCAGCACCAGGAAAATGGCGCTTCAAAGAACGCGGCATTTTCTGGGGCGGCAGCGGGCTGTCATTCGCAGCGGGGGGTACCCAGAAGGCTTGGGCCTCCCTGCGCTGTGGATTCCAGCCACCAGCTGCCTAGCTGGACCTGGCTGGACATAGAAATCGCGCCCCACGCATTTTTTTTTTAAAATTATTTCTTGAAATTCATGAAATAAAAAATATAAGGGCTTCCCGATATTTCTGTGTCCAGGCAGGTTCAAATAGTCAGCTGGGGGTTGGGGCAGCCTGTTGCCGCCTATTGTATCCGGCTGGCATACAAAAATATGGCGAAGCCCACGTCAAAAGTTTTCTGAAAAAATCCATTAAACAATCCTCTAAAAAGGGACTGCATCTTTATTAACCCATCGACCATGGTCGAGGGGTTAATAACGATGCAGTCCCTTTCATTCATATTGTTTTTTGGATTTTTCTGAAAAAAAATTGACGTGGGCTTCACCGTATTTTTTGTACCCAGCCGGATACAGCAGGTAGCGACGGGCTGCCACCAACCCACAGGTGCCTATCTGTACCTGGCCAGACACAACAATATAAGGGAGCCCCTTTTTTTTTATTATTTCATGAATTTCATGAAATAATAAAAAAAAAATGCATGGGGCTCCGCACTATTTCTATGTCCAGCCAGGTACAGCTAGGAAGCAGGGGGCTGGAATCCGCAGCGCAGGGAGGCCCAAGCCTTCAGTGCACCCCCCGCTGCGAATGGCAGCCCGCAGCCACCCCAGAAAATGCAGCGTTCATTGAAGCGCCATATTCTGGTGCTGAACCCAACTCTTCCAGGGCCCTGGTGGGGTGGCTCACTGAGTAATAAAGGGGTTAGGGCCAGCTTTGTATTATCAGCTGGCACTAAGCCCGAAATTCATGGCGGTCACGCCAATAGTAGACATTACCGCCATGAATTTCTAGTTAATTTTTAAAAAAAACAGAACGCACAGAAAAAATATTTTTATTTGAAAAAAAAACAAAAAGACACTTAGGGATTCCATCTTTATTTAAAAGAAATCCTCTTCCATCCGCCGTAGTCCCAAAACGCAATTTCAGCACTGTTACATCATTCTTCATAGAGTATACTCGCTCATCCCTACTCAGCCGCAGTTCACCTCTGTGGCTGCCTGGTCGCAGGGGCGCCACAGTTTAAATCAGAGTTTTTTCCTCCTTTGACTCAGTCAGGGTTGATATTCTGTCCATTCTGAGATGTCCTCTTACCTCTCCTCCTGCTCCCTCTTTGACCGCCTGCAATCTGGCTTCCAACCCCTCCACTCCACTGAAACAGCCCTGACCAAAGTCACAAATGACCTACTGACTGCCAAAAGCAAGCGCCACTACTCTGTTCTCCTCCACCTCGACCTGTCAGCCGCCTTCGACACTGTTGACCACTCCCTTCTACTACAGATCCTGGAATCTCTTGGCATCACGGACCTTGCCCTCTCTTGGATCTTCTCATACTTAACGGACCGCACCTTCAGCGTCACCCACTCCGACACATCCTCTTCGCCCTAACCCCTATCTGTCGGGGTCCCCCAGGGCTCGGTTCTTTGACCATTACTGTTCTCAATCTACACTCTCGGCCTAGGGCAACTCATTGAGTCCCATGGCCTCCAATATCACCTCTACGCCGACGAAACCCAAATCTACCTGTCTGGTCCTGACATCGCCTCCCTTCTATCCAAAATTCCACACTGCCTGTCCGCCATCTCATCCTTCTTCTCTGCTCGCTTCCTTAAGCTGAACATGGACAAAACCGAGTTCATAGTCTTCCCCCCAAGACGCTCCCCCTCACTACCTATCCATCGTCGTCAACGACTGCTCTCTCTCCAGTCCCCCAAGCCAAGTGCCTCGGGGTTATCCTTGACTCTTCCCTCTCCTTCAAGCCCTACAACCAGGCCCTCGCCACCTCCTGCCGACTCCAGCTCAAAAACATCTATAGGATTCGCACTTTCCTTGACCACGACACTGCTAAAACCCTCATTCACGCTCTCATCATCTCCCGCCTCGATTACTGCAACCTCCTGCTCACCGGCCTCCTCAATACCTCCCTTGCACCTCTCCAATCTATCTTGAACTCCGCTGCCCGCCTAATCCATCTGTCTCCCCGCTACTCCCCTGTCTCCCCCCTCTGCCAAGCCCTTCACTGGCTCCCTACTTCCCAGAGATCCCGGTTTAAAACATTAACCATGACATACAAAGCCATCCACAACCTGTCCCCTCCATACATCTCTGACATGGTCTCCCAATACCTACCCTCACGTAACCTGCGATCCTCCCAAGAGCTTCTCCTCTACTCCCCCCTCATCTCCTCTTCACGCAACTGCATACAGGATTTCTCCCGTGCTTCACCCAGACTCTGGAACTCACTGCCCCAACACATCAGACATTCTCCTACCCTGGGAACCTTCAAAAGAAACCTGAAGACCCACCTGTTCCGCCAAGCCTACCACCTGCAATAAGACCCGGTCCACCATACCGCCTCACGACTGGAATTTCCTCCTCCCACTGTATCCCCACCCGCCCCTCATAGACTGTGTGCCTTTGTGGACAGGATTTCTTCCCTCTTGTATCTGTACGATCGAATTGTCCACATTTATTGTTACTTGTATTGTTACTATGTTACTTGTCCTTGTCTGCCCTTTTTAGCATGTAAAGCGCCATGGAATATAATGGCGCTATATAAATAATAATAATAATAATAATAATAATAATAATATTGAAGCTGCAGTTGTTGAATGTGTGGTGGGAGACTCTGCAGGTGGAGGTATAGGTTTATCAGGTGATCATGTCCCTGGCCTTTAAATAGCCTCCCTTCCTCCCTTGTTAATAGAGTTTCTCTGCATTTGACCAAGCAAGCTGAAATTAACTCTGCTCTGCTATAGTTTTGCGCTTTGGGCTTAAACCTTGGAAGCTGCTGTTTTCCTTTGTCCGTGATGGGAGGTGAGAGGGAGTAGCATAGGGCTGGTTGAGGAGCTGAGGGAAAAGGTGATGGCCCTAACCTCCTCACTATCTGGGGTACCTTCGGGAGCAGGACTAGTCAGGGACCCCAAGTTCCGGGACAGACTAGCTTCCCAGTTGCCCGTGCCCATTATACCATCTGCTTCCTTCCCTCATTTGCTACACATGTGACACCTGAGAGATAGCAATAGTGGTAGTGCAGTTGTAAACTATTCCCAACCAGGGCTGGCTCCCAGGGGATGGTGATGATGGGAGTGATAGTAATAATAATGAGATGCAGGGTAGCAGAGAAATGAACAGCAGGAAACGTTTTTTTTGCTTTACCTTTTACTGAAGTCCTTTTCACTGTGTGTCCAAAATGATACAACCACCACCAGGTATGTGGTCTGGCCAGTCTGATGAGAACTATAGTCCGCTCTTCTCAAAGAGAAATGTAGCTTTCTTGCTGACCTCTGTAAGATGGTAGGTTTCTAGGTGCCTTTGCGCTATCCTGTACTCCCTCTGGTTACTGTGGGTTACTTCCAGCCAGGCGGGTAATGTGGGCTCTGTTAATATCCATGCTCTGCTCAGAGGAGTTCTCTGGCCCTCTGTATTACTGATGCCCTGGAAGGTACCACTTGAGTAGGTAGTGAGCATGAAACTCACTAGCCTCTAGCTTCTGCCATCAGGCCTTGTAATCCCTGAGTAGCCGAGTGACTGATACCCTGCTAGGCATCATGTCCTCTGAAAAGCAGCTCCAGCTGCCTTTCTCCAGAACCTTCTTCTTCACCTTTCTCTGTCTTACAAAACACTAACAGAAACTAATCTCACCCCCCAACCAGAGACTGAGCCACAACCAGAAAACAGGCCAAAGTGCACACCTTATATATTAAAATAAATAATAACTTCCTGGTTAGAGATCAGGCAGAGCTTCAAACTTCCAGAAGAGGGAGCTCCATCTCCCTTCAGATATGGCATTTGAATCGATATAGAACTATTATCTGTGGCAGCTAGACCACAGGGGCGTCTCAATAAGCCAGCTGGGAACTATATTGATTTATCTGACTAGTTCAGTGCTGCCCTGGGCAGTTTCTTTCTGCATTTCTCCATTTGATTGACAGGTCCCTTCTTATTAACTGTTTCGCTCACAGGAGTTGAGCATATGGGGATTGACCCACTGTGTCACAGGCAAACTGTGGAAGCTGAGCCCTCAGGACAAGAATGGATAGGACACAGTCAGTGATTGAATAGCTCCACTGGAACAGAAAAGGCAGGATACAGCCAACATCTTTAAGTGGGTAGAGTAGGCCAGAGGATCTTCAGCGGAGATATGCGGTAACAGGCTCGGGAGCCTGGTACTGTCATAACGGACTCCATGCAGATAGGTGTGAACAGGAAGGCATAGCAAACAGAAATCAGACAGGTGCAGGCATATAGCAGGCTCTATAATGAGGCAAGGCTAAGTTACTAGGTGCAGGAATAAAGGACAGTGAACAAGGAGCAAAGGCAAACTACATGGCAAGGACAAGCAATGCCACTGAAGGACAGGATCAAATCGTGGGGAAAAAAATGGTGTATCATGGTCCGCGCTGCCAAAAACATCCACTCTGAAAGTAATGCACGTGAAGATGGAACTTCAAAATAACTTCTTTATTGCCTCCTACGCGTTTCGGTGCCCTCCTGGCACCTTCCTCAGGGATCCCTGAGGAAGGTGCCAGGAGGGCACCGAAACGCGTAGGAGGCAATAAAGAAGTTATTTTGAAGTTCCATCTTCACGTGCATTACTTTCAGAGTGGATGTTTTTGGCAGCGCGGACCATGATACACCATTTTTTTCCCACGATTTGATTTATTTCCGCACTTGAGTGGACGGTGGAAGTCCTGCAGCAGCCATCCAGAAATAAAGCATTAAGTACGCCTTCAAGCCAGTTGTGGGTGACACAACTGTCCCAGGTGAGTGAATTCCTTTTTTCACCACTTTATATCTAGTGCCACAGTGATAGGGCACTATTGCGCCTCTTGTTCCCCCTCCTTCTTTTATTTGACTGAAGGACAGGAGACATTTCTCAGGCACCTCTCATAGGGGGAAAATGCATTACATACATAGAGCCTCTCAGCAATAGGCTGAGAGGTAGTTTCGGGTTAGGAATAGTGATCCTTAAAATTTCAGAAGATTGTGGCACATGCCACCTAAGTGCACAGGCTAGGTGAGTAAGCAGAGTAGGGGGAACATTGGAGGAGCAGGCTGGCAAGCACTGGGCTATGCCTTATGGCACCATTCTCCCTGCCTAGTGGAATCTGGCTCTGCAACATCAGTGAAAAAGGCAGGACAGTACAGGGCTGCGCTTTGGCTCTGGTCTCCATGCCTCGTAGAGGCCGGACTAGAATCTCGGGGTATAACATTTAATACACATAGAAGAAACCTGTCAACTGGAGCAGGGTGAGGAGAAGCGAACCAGGGACTGCACTGGACAAGTTGATCTCTCTCTAATGTACCCATGTGACTTTTCAAATACATTCTCTCTGAAATACTGCACTGTTTTATGGAAAGAACGTACCTAATAACAATCTTGCAGCCAGGCTCTGATGCATGCTGTCAGTGGTTTGGTCAGTATCAATCTAATGACAGGCTCCTTTAATTAAATTACTGAATTGGTTCAATATAATTTGAGTTCATTGGGTTAAATATTGCACTATTACATTCAAATCAAATTTGAGTTGAATTTCCTGATATTCAGAGGTTCCTATGAATTCAATCAGTTTGCAATTTGGTTTTCATAATTTGGCCAAAATATATGCCTGATACTAAAGACACATTGCTGCAGAGTTAGGGTATGTGAACATCAGTCGTTTTGTGGGCTGTTTTTGAGCGTTTTCCGTCGGCGGTTTCAGCTGAGTTTTATGTTAATTTATGTTAATCCTAGCCACCGGTTGGATTAACATGCTACTCAATGGAGTTTAGAAAACGCTGTCTACATTAGAACGTTTTTTTCTGGTCGTTTTCAGTTTATTCACCGGTTTTCCACCGGTTTTCAAAGATAGAGCAAGTGACTTCTTTTGAGCGTTTTTCCAGCGGTTCCAGCTTACAAGTGCACAAAAAACCGGCCTGAAAAACGCTAAGAAAAACCGCCAGAAAACCGCCGACAAAACGCTGTATAAACGCTGAAAAACCAGCCGGAAAAAGCTAAAAAAAACGCTAAAAAAAACGATGGACATGCTGAGGTCAGAAAACTCAGTTTCTGCTAATCTACACCGGTTTTAGGACGGTCTGCAAAGATGCAGAAACGACTGATGTGCACATACCCTTAGAGAGGGAGCTAGTGGCAAAAAGGCACATCTAGGCTGACTTCTCATATGCAGTCAATAATGAGGGACTATCACAAACAGTATAAAGAAGAGGCCTGGTCAAGCAGTGCAATTTTATTTACATGATCCACATTCACTGGAAACTGTAAAATGATGATAATTACAGTCAAAATATTCTGTATAATTTACTTCATCGTTAAAAAAAATCAGTCGTCTCAAATTTTTTTTACAGACCTACCTCACACTGTTCTGCAATTTATTTGTGATTTGCAACCCTGTTCCTAACATAATTAATTGCCCTTTTGATCCTGTTTTTATTTTTCAGTATTTAATTAAAAAAACTTTGATCACTTTATATGATTTTCACTTTTCAAAATTGTTATAAAAATTATATATTGACTAAAAATACAGTGGGGAAAAAAGAATTAAGTCAGCTACCAATTGTGCAAGTTCCCCCACTTAAAAAGATTAGAGAGGCCTTTATTGACATCATAGGTAGACCTCAACTAATGAAAAAACAAAATGAGCAAACAAATCCTGAAAATCACATTGTCTGATTTGGAAATATTTTTTTTTTCAAATACCGTATATACTCGTGTATAAGCCGACCCGTATATAAGCCGACCCCCCTACTTTTGCCCCCAAAACCTGGGAAAACCTATTGACTCGTGTATAAGCAGAGGGTGGACCCCAGCACAGGTATACAGGCCCCCCCAGTGGTATACAGGCCTCCCCATTGGTAGTATACAGCAGCCTCCGCAGTGGTAGTATACAGCAGTCTCCCCAGTGGTAGTATACAGCAGCCCTCCCCCCTGTGGTTATACAGGCCCCTGTGGAATTATACAGCAGCCCTCCCCCCTGTGGTATATACAGGCCCCCTGTGGTAGTATACAGCAGCCCTCCCCCTGTGGTATATACAGGCCCCTGTGGTAGTATACAGCAGCCCTCCCCCCTGTGGTATTTTACAGGCCCCCTGTGGTAGTATACAGCAGCCCGCCCCCCCCTGTGCTATATACAGGGCCCCCGTTGCTGCCGCCGCACACCTGTAAAAGAAGAGCTTTCATACTTACCCTCCTGTGACCGCGCACGCATCCCCGCTCTCCTTCCTGCTTGTACTCAGCGTCCATCCAATATGACCGTGCACAAAATAATGACGTCATTATAGGCGCGCGGTCACGTGGATGGACGCCAGGTAAAAAGCAGGAAGGAGAGCGGGGGGATGCACGCGCGCGGTCACAGGAGGGCAAGTATGAAAGCTCTTCTTTTACAGGTGTGCGGCTGGCAGCAACGGGGGGCCCTGTATATAGCACAGGGGGGGGGGGCGGGCTGCTGTATACTACCACGGGGGGGGGGAGCCGTCACTGACTCGTGTATAAGCCGAGGGGGTCACTTTTCAGCACAATTTTTGTGCTGAAAAACTCGGATTATACACGAGTATTTTACGGTAAGTATTTGGTCAATAACAAAAGTTAATTTCAATACTTTGTTATATATCCTTTGTTCGCAATGACAAAGGTCAAATGTTTTCTGTAGGTCTTTTTCAGGTTGACACACACTGTTGCTGGTATGTTGGCCCATTCCTCCATGCAGATCTCAAGAGCAGAGATGTTTTGGGTTGGTCGCTGGGCAACATGGACTTTCAACTCCCTCCAAAGATTTTCTATATGGTTTAGATCTAGAGACTGCTTTAGGCCACTCCAGGACCTTGAAATTCTTCTTACGAAGCCACTTCTTTATTGCCCTGACAGTGTACTTGGGATCATTGTCATACTGAAAGATCCAGCCACGTTTCATCTTCAATGCCCTTACTGATGGAAGGAGGTTTGCACTCCAAATCTCAATATACATGGGACCATTCATTCTTTCATGTACATGGATCAGTCATCCTGGTCCCTTGGCAGAGAAACAGCCCCAAAGTATAATGTTGCCACCCCCATGATTCTCAGAAAGTATGGTGTTCTTTGGATGCAAATTAGCATTCTTTCTCTTCCAAACACAACGAGTTGTGTTTCTACCAAACAGTTTTACTTTGGTTTCATATGACCATATGACATTCTCCCAATACTCTTCTGGATCATCCAAATTGGTCTCTAGCAAACTACAGACAGACCTAAACATGTACTGGCTTAAGAAACGGGGGCATGTTTGGCACTGCAGGATCTGAGTCCCTGACAGTGTAGTGTGTTACTGATGGTAGCGTGTGTTATGTTGGCCCCAGCTCTCTGTAGGTCATTCACTAGATGCCCTGTGTGGTTCTGGAATTTTTGCTCACCATTCTTGAGATCATATTGATCCCATGGTGTTAGCTCCTGCATGGAGCCCAAATCAAGGGAAATTATCAATGGTCTTGTATGTCTTCTATTTTCTAGTTATTGCTCCCACAGTTGATTTCTTCACACCAAGCTGCTTGCCTATTGCAGATTCAGTCTTCCCAGCCTGGTGCAGGGCTACAATTTTGTTTCTGGTGTCCTTTGAAAGCTTTTTGGTTTTCACTATAGTGGAGTTTGGATTGTGACTGAGGTTTCGGACAGGTGTCTTTTATACTGATAACAAGTTCAAACAGGTGCCAGTACTACAGGTAATGAGTGGAGGACAGAGGAGCCTCTTAAAGTAGAAGTTACAGGTTAGTGAGATCCAGAAATCTTACTTGTTTGTAGGAGACCAAATACTTATTTTCCACAAATTTTGAAAAAAAAATCTTTCCAAATCAGACAAAGTGATTTTCAGGATTTGTTTTCTTTTTTTGTCTCACATAGTTGAAGTCTACCTATGATATCAATTAGAGGCCTCTCTCATCTTTTTAAGTTGGAGAACTTACACAATTGGTGGCTGACTAAATACTTTTTTTTCCACTGTATATGAAAAGAAGGGTCATTAACCTCCCTACCGGTATTCCCGAGTGTAACTTGGGGTTAACTTTAGCTGACAGAAGCGGTAACCCCGAGTCACACTCGGGTTTACCCGCAGGACGTTTTGCAGATCCTGCATGAGGGAAGGGCGGGTGTATACGTGACATTCTGCCCCACCGCCCCTGCAGCTTTAGATGAGGACCAAGGGGTGGTATGGGGGGGTGGCGGTGCTGTGAGCTTTCAGCCCCGCCGCCCCGTGCCCCCGAGGACGAGAAGTGGAGGGAGGAAGCCTCACTTCCTGCAGCTGTGCCCGACCCTACTCTCATCTGCGCAGACCGTGGGAGTCACTGATAGGTAACGCCAGCACAACGAAACCCTAAGCCCTCCCCCACAACCCCCGCTCCTGCAGCCTTACATGAGGACCGGGGTGGAGGGCATGCTGTCAGCGTTCAGCCCCGCCACCCCTGCAGCCTTAGATGATCAGCTGCAGCTGTGGAGGGGGGGTGGGGTTCGTGCTGTCAGCTGCAGCTGCGGGGGGGGGGGATATGGGGGGTGCTGGGTGCTGCCGCTTGGTCCCCTATCCCCTATGGGTGCTATCAGCTGCAGCTGTGGAGCAGGGGGGGGGTGGGCATGATGCTATCAGCTGCAGCTGTGGAGAGGGAGGGGGGGTGCTATCAGCTGCAGCTATAGAGGGGAGGTGGGGGGATGCTGTCAGCTGCAGCTGTGGAGAGGGAGGGGTTGCTATCAGCTGCAGCTGTGGAGGGTGGTGGGGGGTTTGCTATCAGCTGCACCTGTGGAGAGGGAGGGGGTGCTGTCAGCTGCAGCTGTTGAGCATGGGGGGTGCTGTCAGCTGCAGCTGCGGAGCAGGGGGGGTGCTGGCAGCTGCGGAGCGGGGGTGGGGGTGCTATCCACTGGCTGCTGTCGCTTGGTCTCCAGGGTCCTGGGTGGCTATCAGCTGCAGCTGTGGATCAAGGGGGGGAATGCTGTCAGCTGCAGCTGTGGAGCACGGGGGGGGTGCAGTCAGCTGTAGCTGTAGCGTGAGGGGGGGTGCTGTCAGCAGTAGCTGTACAGCGGGGGGGTTTGCTAGCAGATATAGCTGAGGAGTGGGGGAGGGGGTTTGGGGGGGTTGATACAAAATTCCTGACATAATCATACCATCAGGGAGGTTAATAAACTTTCTGATTAAATCATATGGATTTTATTTTTTTATCAACATATAATGAAGAGCTACCGCTATCCACAAATGTGTTTCTTTCTCCACTTTTTGTGCCAATATTTAATATATAATAATAATCATAATAGTATAACATTTAGTCACTTATATAGCGCTATTAACTCCATAGTGCTGTACATGCATCAGCAACACTTTCCCATTGGGGCTCACAATGTAAATACCCTATCAGTATGTCTTTGGACTGTGGGAAGAAACCGGAGAAAACTGAAGAAAAGCCACACAAACATGGGGAGAACATACAAACTTCATGCAGATGTTGTCCTTGGTGGGATTTGAAGTCTGGACCCCAGCGCTGTAAAGGTACCGTCACACCTTCCAACATCGGCTGCGATGCCGTGGGTGCGCGCTCGCTTCTGACATCGCAACCTAGCTGTCATATAGCAAGGTGTTGCGGTAACGGCACTGCGATGTTGGTGCAGCGATCGCTCGCTGGGCTGGGATCAACCCAGCGAGCGATCCGCTGCAATGCAATGAATAGGCGGGAACGGCCCTGACATCGCTATCGCGGGTGTCACACCGAACGATGCCGCAGGTTGTTTAAGTTGAAGTTGACAGGTTTTCCTGCATGCAGGAAAACCTGTCAACTCCGACTTGGACAACTATCGTAGTTGAATCGTGCGTTTACACGCAACGACGCAACAGCGATGTTGTTTCAACATCGTTCCTGACGTCACTTTTGAATGACGTCGGAAACGATGTTGAAAGGTGTGACGGTACCTTATGACTGCAGTGCTAACCACAGAGTTTGCTTTTCTAAGAAATTTAATAACGTTAACTTCTGTGTTTGGATTTGTAAAACTTTATTTTTTTACTCTACTTTCTTTGTTATCTACGCACTACTTTCTTCTAATAAAAATATCAAAAATAAAGTATTAAGTAATATCTAACACTCCTTGACTTTGCCTGACTTAAAGACTTGATGTTGCCATTACATTTTGTCTGTTAAGATGCCAAAACTGTTATCATTAATCCTATAATTTGCAGTTAATTAGCTACATGTAGATATTTTGCCCTTGTTAATTAAGCAGAGATTATTGATGACTTTCAAAACAGTGTTATTTTATGAAAACATTTTGCTAATTGTATTACATATTTCACTCTAGGATATTATTACAAAGCGATGAAACCTGGCAAAAAGAAAAAATTAAATTGGATGAAATTTCGGCTTCCAAAAGAAAACCATAGATAAATGTCGGAAAATGCTACGGTGATCAATTATATGAACAGTATTATGCACATCTGAAACTAACCTGATGATCTTTTTGAATGGAGTTAGATTTTCTTCAGTTTAGTGATATCCACCATTGCGAAGCACCGATGGGTTACCATAGAAGCTGGGGGCCTGTTAAAGGCCCCTGTCACCACCACCCCAACACTCCTTTAGAGCTCAGCCACAGGCTATGCTGCATAAGAGATTAAGATTTTTACCATAAACTGCAATACTATGCAGTAATTAAGTTAAGTTTATATGTGGCGCCCCATACATAGGTGCCACAAAAGGGGTACTACACCCATAAAAGCGGTGTAGTCACCCCACTGCAAGTAGACTTGTGGACAGTAGGAGGAACCCTAAACCACACCACAAACTAGTGACACGGTGGGAGGGACCCCAGGAGGATTTTTAGTCACCCTAGGGGGAGAAAGGAGGTCTTTGGATCGTGGTCCTTTTGGCTGGAGGCCTGAGGGCCCGTCTAAGCCTCCAAGGGTTGGAGGGTTAGAGAAGTTCAGGATGGGAACCTGAGGCACGAAAGACAAAGGGAGACAGAAGTACAGATCCCAGAAAAGGAAAGGAACCGGAGGGAGTTCGTCCATGTAGGCTAAGGGAGTTCATCCCAGAAGAAAGCAACCGGGGTACCGGTGCCTGCATCTGCAGGAACCTTCACAGCCTGCAGAGAATCCGTTGACCAGGGATATATTCAGAGACGGCCCTGACTCCTAAGGCACCCATTAAAGGGTAATCAGACCAGCAGTAGTCGGCTGCGGTATTCAACAGTTGGTTCACCAGACGGGAGCAAGGGAGGTTAAGAGAATAGCAGGAGGTCAGAGCTAATCTCTAAGAAGTCAGACTTCACACCGCCACTGGGAGGCAAGGAACAGAAAGAACAAGGAAGGCACACAGGAGGGATCCGTCTACCTACCATAAATCTACTTGCAGCCCGTAACCATTTGTCTGATAACATCATGCTGCACTGTGAACTGTAATGACTGTTGAGTTCCAGTAAAGTACCCGGTGAAGTGACTTGTCGATTCTGCTGCATCTTTCTTCGCATAAAACTGATTCTTTCCACAGAATTGCTGCCCCGGCGGTCCAGTTCTGCCTGTGGAGGACTATCCCATCACTGCCGCAATACCACCGACCACCGGAGGACTGTAGCGGTGCTGGTGAGCATCACCAGGAACTGCAGGTGGCGTCACGAACAAACAAAAACTTTATTTTTCCTTAATCATTGACCACCAGGGCCACAGTCTCAGACAGCCACCCGTGACCTCCAGACTGCCAGCCTGAGATCTGAGTGGCTAAATAAACTAAACAATAAAAGAAAAAATCTAAAATTGAAAAATTTTACTATTAACATTAAAGAAATTAAAAAATAAAAAGAAACATATACAGTATCACTGAATTTGTAAGCTCAGTATCACTGAGACTGATCTATCAAACTATTTGGTCAAAGAGTAAAAAAGAAAAGAAAAGAAAGAAAAATTCCAGATGGGCGATTTCTTAGTCTCCTCAACTAGCAAAAACATGTATGTACTCCGCAAGTATTGATGAAATAGTCAGCTCAATGTACAGAAAACAAGGTCTTACACAGCTCCGTAAATGGAAAAATATTAATATTACAGATCATGGAAACTTCTGGATTGTTTGCATCACTAAATAAAATAAAACTTGATGCGATATTGGTATAATGGTAATCATAGTGACCTAAAAAACATATTTCCACATCTTTTTTTACCATACATACATATAATATTTCACCTTTTTTTCACTTTAACATGGGTGCTATAAACTTGTCTCCTAGCAAAAAACAAAATAATAAAAAAGTTATTGCATTTGAAAGAAGTGTGAAAATGCAAATGTATAAACATAAAGGCAAGTGGTTAAAATACAAATAATGTATCTCGCTGCATTTTCCTATTTAGCATAAAAAGATGTGTAGCGCCCCTCTGGCGGGATGCCACAGGTGGGTACTGCTTCCCAAACTGAAGGTGTAGTGCCTCCATAGTCACAGGTAGAGGGGGAAGCTACAGAGTCTGTATACAAAGCCACAAGATCCCAATCACTGCCACCCTAGCACCAAGGACTGTATATTCAGTAGGACCCAGGGGGGTGGAGCTTAGCAGAGCGGGAAACGTGACGTAAGTGACAGTGACAGTTTGATTCAAGTCATGCAGACGGTGTGAGGAGAACAGCAGAGACGGATTGCAGGGGATCCTGCGTTAGTGACAGGAGGGCACGTCTAAACTGAGAGGTGATCCAGACAACAAAGGGAACACTCCAGGACTGGTTGGAGCTGGCTGTAGAGTCCAGGTCAACACCGATAAACCTGAACCTAGGGGGTTTGTTAAGGTTTATCACAAACTGCTGACCTGCAGGCTGTGGGCCTTACGAAGAAAGTGCCACAGCACCCATCAAAGTAGTCCAACCTCTGTCCCATAGCTGGGTTCAAGACGCTGACAAGTAAGAGAGACTTTAAGCAAAAAGACTCGGGGACCAGAAACCAGACTCAAAAGTGGGAGTGTAAGGAGCCAAAAGAGCCTATAAAGGAACAGGACTAAGAAAGTGTTGGAAAGGCACCTCTGACAGACTCTGTGGTAATCCCCAAAACCTGTGGCAACAAAACTAAACTGTACCGTGTACCTAATGAACCATCTGGTACCAGTAAAGAACTGTTTGAGCTAACTTGGTGTCTCTGCATCAATTATTCATCGCCTGGGAGCCTCCTTCTGCACCACAGAGCCAAGGACTACTACTCCTCTCATCCACCCTGCTGCCCTGAGGTAAAGCTCCGCTTGTGGGGAACTATGCTTCTCAAAGCTGCATCACCATCACCTCAGCGGCCGGCTGCAGCACTGGTAACTACATTACCAGGTACCACAGGTGGCGTCACAAATAATAAACCCCCATCCCAAATAGTTTTCCCCTCAGCCATTGAGTGTCCAGGGCACGGGACCGGGACCCGACCAGCAGTGATCCCCACTGAAGTAGCAACCTGTCTCGGTATCCGAGCACCCCCTACCCTGTCGACCGACTTAGATGTAAACAAGGAAAAAAGTCAACATTTTTTTGGCATCATGTGTTCATCATATACATGAGCTTATGAAAGAATAATTTGTGTATACCCCACTATGATATATAATAAAATATATATATTCATCCTATAAAATAAGCCCATGCAATACAATTAAATATTTTTTTTTTAAGTAGGAATGCATAAAATAACAATTTTTGGTATTGCCATAACTGTAGTGTTTACTATGTTAAAAATTAATAGAGGATAAACAAATTAAAAGAGCAGAAAAATTAGAAGACTTGTACAAGATAAAGGCATAAAGTATAAGATATCCAGAAAGTTAGAAGACACAGGACAGTGTGTTACATAGGTCTGTCAGTGGTTGCTGACAGCTCTAAAATGACTACCACAGACAGGTTTAGTTCAAGCCACTCCATTTACCAGTTTCCAGGCTTTTTCCCTGGACTTAACTCTTTCATCTCTGTACAGGAATTTGGAATAGGAGTCAACTGCTGGTCAGTTGAGCAGGCTGACAGAGATGGTCAGTTTGCCAGATCAGAACCAAATGGGAGGTCAAGGTATAAAACAGAAAAGCAAAAGAACGTCAGGATATGGGCTGCACTCAGAAAACAGGAATATAACAAGTAGAATCAGTTACCATAGGAATGAATTAAAGAAGAATTATTTTTATCTGACAGCTCTCAACACTAGATTGGGAGTATATATAGGGTGTAATGCTGGCAATTGGACAAGCAGGCATCTGATAACTGTAGCTGGACAGTACACACAAACATACTGTCAGAGTAGACAGCACTACAGGACTATGACCAGGTTTTTCTGGGAAAAACTGAAATTTCCTGATAAGGTTACTACAATTGATTTTAGTGACTAAAACACTAGATCTCTCTTATTGGCCATAACATCTGTAATGCACCAGATATTGTGAAAGCACAATCACTGCACATTCAACGAAAAAGATATAAAAATCAGGGGTGGGAAACTGTACTAACAGTAATGCTAACTGGACAAAAATTTCTGTATGAAACTATTGGCACAGATCTATAATTTCACTGAAAGTGAGTGTCCCAATGTCAAAATTCAATACAGTAGTACTCAGCAGTGTGTTGTCTCTGGTGGAGGATTGTTAATTTACTTCCAGCAAAAGGTACTTGGTCAGACATGGTCAGAGTCATCATAGGAGTTCCCTAAGGCTGGGGTCAGACTTGAGCCTTGGATCTGTTAAAACCATCCGTTTTTCAACTTAGAATTCTTGAAAAACTGATGGTTTTAACGGATCTGTAGGTTCCCGTGCAAAAAACGCAGTATCAAAATGCACTGCTAAAAAACGCTATGCTTTTTTTACTGCACCCAAAAACGCTGCTAGCAGTGTTTTAGGGTGCAGTAAAAAAACACATAGCGTTTTTTTAACATGGGGCCCTATGGAAAACGCATCTGTTAATGCATGGTACATATAGGTAGCATGCTTTAACGCATAGCATTGGTTGACACCTTTTAATGGATAACTGAAAAGATGGTAAGAAAAAGCAAGCTTTCGAGACTCTATGGCCTCTTCATTAGACTAATCAGGTAAACCTTATGACAGGTAAAATAAAGGAAAAAAAGACAACACTCACCGATTTGCAGCTTGCTCTTTTTTATTTGTAACCTTCTACTATACACTAAAGGGAGGAGAAATAGCGCAAAATAGGGTCTTAACTGTGTGATCAATGGTCATATAGGTGTGTGTTGTGCTCACCTTTATAGGTTGTGCCCAGTCACAACACCTTAAATGCGTATCCGGCTGCTGCACCTCCCAGTAAAAATGATGATCTCCAAAGTAAAAGAAAGGGATTTTTTCATGCGCTGCCTCCAGACAATAGGCGATCCAAATATTATCCAAACTGTTGTTTATTGCTCTACGCGTTTCGTGAGAACTTCTCACTTCCTCAGGAGTTATACAAAGTTACCTATTTACAATAACTTTTATAACTCCTGAGGAAGTGAGAAGTTCTCGCAAAATGCGTAGAGCAATAAACAACAGTTTGGATAATATTTGGATCGCCTATTGTCTGGAGGCAGCGCATAAAAAAAATACCTTTCTTTTACTTTGGAGATCATTGTTTGTAACCTGGGGGTTACATTAGTGCATTAGTGTGTGGAGTGGGTGGTGGAGGCCAGACAACCGTACCGTTTCGCGGTGATTCCGCTTCTACGGGTCTGTGCTGTCTTTTTTCCTTTATTTTACCTGAAATCTCACATGTTTAAGTGACAAGCAATACCGATAAAGGTGCAACCCAGAGGATGTGTGAGGCAAGGCTTATACAGCTTCAAAAGGTCTGACTGTACTCTAGTGCCGATTTCACTTTTTTTTGTTGCTAATATAAACCTTTTGACAGTATTGTGTCTGATATCTGATTATGATAGTAGGCACGTGACAGAGGAAAAGCTCTTATGATAGTATGCATGTGGAAGAGAGAAAAGATGTCTCCGGGTAAACGATATCTATGATTATGATAGTCTTGCAACAGAAAAACTCACACACAAATTTTCTGCTGTATATTATAGATGTATGTACATATAAACTGGCGATAAAAAATTGGACAACAATATATGATCACTTGATTTTTTCAGACAGAATGTAATCTACATTGATCAACAATTGAAGGTTTTTGTGTAAGGGGTACACCATGTCACTAGAACAGGGTTTTCCAAAATAACCAAAGTTAAACTTGAAACCTTTATTTTACACAAAACATAATGATCTCAATTGGAGAACAGCAATGACTGTAGGACAGAGAAAGATTAAAACTACATTTTGTGAAGATTACAACAGTCACCAATCAGTAGGAAGTATACAGGCCTTTGCTTTGAATGACTTCTGTACATTTGCGGCCACAGGACATCACTAGTCTCTCACACTGCTCTGGTGTGATTTTGGTCCACTCTTCTTCCAGTCTCTTCTGTGGGTTTCTTGGACATAACCTTGTCATAAAGGATTTTCTAGAGGTTTTGTATTGTGTTTAGATCAGGATACTGGGCTGGCCATTTTATTGTTTCAATGTTTTCTTTTTCAAAGAACTGCTTTACCCATTTTTCTGTGTGACAGGGGGCATTGTGTTCCATGAAAATTGCTGGCTGATTGAGTGCTGAACACAAGTAAGGAACCAAATGTTATTGAAGAAGCTTCTGATCCACACTTGCATTCACTCTGCCATGAAGCTGTATTAGAGGTCCAACATCTGCAGCAGAAAACATTCCTAAACCATGACACTTCTTCCACCACTTTAACTGACTTATTTACACACTTTGGGTTCAGTCTTTTCCCAGTTTGTTGATGAACATAATGTTTCCTATCAGACCCAAATAAATTAAACTTGCTTTCATCATCACTAAAATGATTTCAATTTACAGTGAGTAACTGGGCAATCAAAGGTGTCCATGCAAGGACCCTGTACAAAAAATGCACTACAGGTACAGTCAAACAAAACAAATATTATTGCAGCAGCACTGTTCGTATAAATTGCCCTGTCGTTGTCTTTTGCCCCCTTCTTGTAGTTTTTGATCTTGCATTATTGTTATTATGCGATTTCTCATCTTTTCTTCTCTTTTTCTCTCTTTCTTTTTTTCTTCTTTTTTCCTTTTTTCTTCTCTTTTGGTTCTGGTTTTAAATTATATGTTCGGCTAGGGTCAAACTTGTGTTTTTTACAAGCGTTTTTGGAGACCTGCGTTTTCAAAAAGGCATGTAAAAACGCACCCATAGGCCCCCATGTTAAAAAAACGCATGCCCTAATAGCAAAAATGCATGTGTGACAGTACCATGCGTTTTTGGTGCATTTCCAAAAACGCATGCGTTTTTTAACATGGGCCCCTATGGAAAACGCATGCAAAAACACATGTACAATTAGTACCATTTAGTGCCATTCAAAAACGCATGCATTTTCCATAGGAACCCATGCGTTTTTGAATGCCATTAAATGGTACTAATTGTACATGCGTTTTTGCATGCGTTTTCCATAGGGGCCCATGTTAAAAAACGCATGCGTTTTCTACAAAAACGCATGCGTTTTTCAAAACGCACCAAAAAATAGTGCATGCACTATTTTTTGGTGCGGATTTAAAAATGCAGCCAAAAATGCAGGGAGCCATCACACACCTTGAAAAACTCATGATGACATGAAAAAACGCATGCAAAAACGCATGTGTTTTTTTAAGTCACAAAAAAAACCTCATGACAAGTGTGACCCCAGCCTTCCTTACATATGATTCACTTTAGGACTTTTTCACAACTCGGGGTCTCATTGAACCCATGTTAACACCAATAATGGATTTGGATATGGAATGTGGACCCCTTCCTTTTTTCATCACTTACAAGATCTACAGGAATATTCCAAAAGGGATTCTTTGTTACCCTGATTACTTGTGGCATTTATATTTAATGTGATAGGTGGTCAATATGTCCTATGTGTCCTTTACAGCCTCTGTCTGCGGTGTGCTCTGCCCTGGATGTCGGCGTTCTCCCCGTCAAGCTGTGGCATCTCTGCGGGCGTCTGCGCATGCGCGGGAGCCATGGTGACGCGTTCCCGCTCCCGCGCATGTGCACTGTCACTCTGACGCTGCATCCGGTGGGGGAGGAGGCGGCTTTGAGCGCTGAGCGCAATTACGAGCAGCAGGCGCACAGATGTAATTAATTACTTGATGGGTGTATAGGGGCATATAAGAAGCCCCGTGAATGTGTTAACACACCGGAATATCCACTCTCCCCAGAAGAAACCTGCACTAAACAGGTGAATCGTACGTTGGGTTTTCCGTGACCTCTCTTTCTTTACCCCCATTTGGGCATGATTAACCCGTGATACACTGGGTTCTGGCTTTCTAAACACAAGGTAATGACTACTATCTGTAAGATGTCTCACTTATATTGGAATACTTAGGAGACTATGCTGCTACTTATGCACTGAGCACTTTGAGACTGCAGACTGGATGCCATTTCTCTGTTGTGATTAGTGTGCACAGGTCACTTTACTTGGGAACAATTTATACGAACAGTGCTGCTGCAATAATATTTGTTTTGTTTAAACTGTACCTGTAGTGCATTTTTTGTACATTGTCCTTGCATGGACACCTTTGATTGCCCAGTTACTCACTATACATTGACATTATATATTTGGGTATTCAGCTGAAACTGTTGTGGGTAAAAATTGTATATCCTTCTGTGACACCTCTTTCCTTTTCAAGCGAATAAGAAAGCTGAAATTTACTGCTTATTACTCTATTTCCTTTGGATTAGATGATATTTATGGAGTATGACTTGCTATTGCACCGTCCCTAGGATAGGTATCTATAGGGGCAGGTAGCATATATATAATGATGCCAAATTTGGTTTTGTTAATCTCATAGGCTATATATGTGTATGATACAAGACTGTTATACACTTTAACCCCTTCCCGACCTATGACGTAGGAGGACATCATGGGCCGCTAAGGGGTGTTTGATGTGAACTCCGGCGCAGAGTTCACATCAAAGCCCCGACATCTCAGCTGATCTCATCAGCTGAGATGTCAGGGTAACAGCGCCGATCGGATCTGTTAACCCCTTGGATCCCGCTGTCAATCACTTACAGTGGGATCCAAGGCGGCTGTGGCGCAGAACGCACTGTTCCCCGCCTACTCCGGAGATCCGCGTTAGTATCGCAAGATCTCCGGTGCTCACGTGACAGCCCGGGGTCCTGGCTAGACCCCGGATGCTGTCAGAGCGCAGTTTCCTGTTGTGGTTGGCAGGCGCTGCCAACCACAATAGTTCCGCGATTCTGGGAGATACAGATGAGCTGCTGCTCATCTGTATTTCCCAGAAGCAATTGGACTGTGCAGCAAGGTGCCTCTTAAAGAAGCAGTGTAAAAATAAGAATGAATGAAAAAATGAAGTTTTTAAAAACCTGTAAAAAAAAAAAAAAAGTATATAAAAGTTCAAATCACCCACCCTTACCCCCAATCACAATAATAGTATATAAAAAAATACACGTTTGGTATCGCCGCGTTCAGAATCGCCTGATCTATCAACGTATTAAATCCATTAATAAGATGCGTAAACTCCATAACAGAAAAAATGATCCAAACGCCAAAATTCCGTTTTTTTGGTCACCTCAACATAGATATAAAATGCAATAACGGGCAATGAAAACTGCGGATCCCGCCAAAAATGGTATCATTAGAAACGGTAGCTCAAGATGCAAAAAATAAGCCATCACCCAGCCCCAGATCCCGAAAAATGAGAACGCTACGGGTTGCCGAACTTGGCGCAAAAAGTCAGCTTTTGTTTTTTTTTTCAAGCTTCAGAATTTTTTTTCACCACCTAGATACCAGTAAAGGTAGACATGTTGGGTGTCTACAAACTCGTATCACCCCGACACGTCGGTTTTACCATATAGTGAACATGGCGACTAAAATACCCAAAAAAACAAACATGTCATTGCACTTTTTTGCAATTTCACTGTATTTAGAATTTTTTTGCAATTTCCCTGTACACTATATGGTAAAATAAATTATTGCATATGAAAGTACAACTCGTCTCGTAAAAAACAAGCCGTCATATGTCTATATTGACGGAAAAATAAAAAACTTATGGCTCTTGGAAGCAGGGGAGCAAAAAACGAAAATGAAAAACGAAAAATTCCCAGGTCATGAAGGGTTAAAAATGATTGCTATGCTGATCCTTTTTTCACTTCTATTTATCTTTTATGTGAGATTTCCACTGCTAATTAACAGCATGGATCCAGGTACTCTAGTATATACTGCTAAATGACACCAGTAATAAAGAAAAAAAAAAAAATCTCCACAGGACAGAATACATGTGTAACCAAGGAGACATTACAAGATTTTTACTACAAATTACAATACCACCTAATCGTCAACAAGAAAAAGAAACTCAACATATGCAGGAGGAAAGCAGGTCTCAAAGTAACAGAAGGTGAGCCAAATTACACAATAACTTTAATACATCATCATCTGTTGTGAACCTCAGACAGCGTAAGCCAAATATGGCAGAAGTGAAGGTCCTGTCAAAGGGACTACTATTCTGTTCCACTAAACAACTCGACACGGCTCAGTTCTGTAGTGATATTGAGGAAGGGCCATTTCACATCTAAGGCTAGGGTCACACTTGGCATGCTTTTTTTTGGAGCTTTAAAAATAAGCATGCGTTTCTGCATGCTTTTTTCATTTCTGCATGCATTTTTTTAGGTGCCTTTAGGCACCCATGCGTTTTCCCATACGTTTTTGAATCAGCACCCAAAAAAAGTGCATGAACTATTTTTTGGTGCTGATTTAAAAACGCATGAGTTTTTTAGAAAGCGCATGCGTTTTTTTTAACATGGGCCTCTATGGGAAACGCATGCATTTTTGCATGGTACTATATGGTACTAATGTACCATGCGTTTTTGCATGCATTTTTGAAGGCAGCTTCTCACATAAGTGCAAACACGCATGCCAAAAACGCATTGGCACTTTAGGCATGCATTTTTGCTATTAAGGCATGCGTTTTTGCTATTAGGGCTTGCGTTTTTTCCATGGGGGTCTATGGGTGAATTTTTACATGCGTTTTTAAAAACGGAGGTCTCCAAAAAAGCATGCAAAGTCTGCAAGTGTGACCCTAGCCTAAGCCTTGGCTGCATTTTGCTGCATTTGTATGTGTTTTTACCGCTAAAAACGCATCCAAACGCATGTGTTTTTGCTCCCACTGATTTCAATGGAAAATGCATTGCGAATGCAGCCAAAAACGTGGGCTGCTGCGCCTAGGGCTGCGTTTGCAAAAACGCTTGTATTTTTCATTTTTGCGATTGCACATGTGTTTTTGCATGGGTTTGCAATGCGTTTTCCATTGAAATCAGTGGGCGCAAAAACGCATGGGTTTGGATGCGTTTTTAGCGGTAAAGGCGCATAGAAACGCAAACACAGCAAAATACAGCCCAGGCTTAAATGTGAACTGGGCCGAATTCTTCCGCACATTAAGACTAAAAGAATTCTTCCATGACCACACAGATAATACACCACAAATCAATGTGAAAGACAATCCAAAAAAGAAAAAGAGGATAAACTGGACCCCACAACCTGGGCACAAACAAACTATGAACCACTACATAGACTGTTTCTGTAAATAAGTAAAATCTGACATTTTGGCCAAACACCTCAACGTACCAAACAATACCAGAATGGGGGAAAGAAATGCCCCCAAATCCTTAAAATCCAACAACAATATCATCACTAAACCAGCAGAAAAAGGAGGAGCTGTAGTAATCATGAATACGTCCGATTATATTCAGTTAATTCTTGGACAAAAATACTACACCTCCCTTCAGGAAGATCCCACCAATAAATACAAACAGGAATTAACAAAGATCATCAATAGGTTTAAGGCTGGGGTCACAGTACCATTTTTCACATGCATTTTTGGAGACCTGCGTTTTCAAAAACGCATGTAAAAAACGCACCCATAGGCCTTCATGTTAAAAAACGCATGCCCTAATAGCCAAAAAGCATGTGTGACTGTCCCATGCATTTTTGGAGCATATCCAAAAACGCATGCGTTTCTGTAGAAAACGCATGCGTTTTTGTAGAAAACGCATGCGTTTTTATAACATGGGTTCCTATGGAAAACGCATGCAAAAACGCATGTACAGTTAGTACCTTTTAGTGCCATTCAAAAACGCATGCGTTTCCCATAGGAGCCCATGTTAAAAAAACGCATGCGTTTTTCCGGAAACGCATGCGTTTTTTAACATGGGCTCCTATGGGAAACGCATGCGTTTTTGAATGGCACTAAAAGGTGCTAACTGTACATGCGTTTTTGCATGCGTTTTCCATAGGAAACCATGTTATAAAAACGCATGCGTTTTCTACAAAAACGCATGCGTTTTTCAAAACGCTCAAAAAAATACTACAAGCACTATTTTTATGTGCAGATTCAAAAACGCAGCCAAAAACGCAGGGAGCCATCAGAGACCTTAAAAAACTCAAGCTGACATGAAAAACGCATGTAAAAAAGCATGCGTTTTTAAAAGGCACTAAAAATATGCATGTCAACTGTGACCCCAGCCTAACTGAGAATATCTGTGGCTGGGTGGAGAACATTGTAAAACTCTTGGTGAGGCAAACACTCAGCTACATCAAGGACACCACAGACATTCCGGAAATGCATGCGTTTTTTTAACATGGGCTCCTATGGGAAATGCATGCGTTTTTGAATGGCACTAATTGTACATGCGTTTTTGCATGTGTTTTCCATAAGGCCCCTTATTAAAAAACGCATGCGTTTTTGGATATGCTCCAAAAACGCATGGGACAGTCACACATGCTTTTTGGCTATTAGGGCATGCGTTTTTTAACATGGGGGCCTATGGGTGCGTTTTTTACATGCGTTTTTGAAAACGCAGGTCTCCAAAAATGCATGTGAAAAATGGTAGTTTTTTTTTTTTTAGTGCCTTTTAAAAACGCATGCTTTTTTACATGCGTTTTTCATGTCAGCATGAGTTTTTTAAGGTCTCTGATGGCTCCCTGCGTTTTTGGCTGCGTTTTTGAATCTGCACATAAAAATAGTGCTTGTAGTATTTTTTTGAGCGTCTTGAAAAACGCATGCGTTTTTGTAGAAAACGCATGCGTTTTTATAACATGGGTTCCTATGGGAAACGCATGCAAAAACGCATGTACAATTAGTACCTTTTAGTGCCATTCAAAAACGCATGCGTTTCCCATAGGAGCCCATGTTAAAAAAACGCATGCGTTTCCGGAAACGCATGCGTTTTTTTAACATGGGCTCCTATGGGAAACGCATGCGTTTTTGAATGGCACTAAGGCCAGGGTTACACATAGAAATCAGTTTTTGGAAGTCCTTTTCATCACCAATCCGTTTTTTATAGGGTGCTTTTTGTGTCTCCTGCACTCCTGTACGTTTTTGGACTTAGTCATTTTTTCATTAAAAACGCATATGCGTTAACGCATGCGTTAACGCAAGTGCCTATATGTGCCATGCGTTAACGGATGCGTTTCCCATAGGGCCCCATGTTAAAAAAAAAGCATAAAAACGCATGCGTTTTTTAACTGATGCCAAAAACGCTGTTTACTGCGTTTTTGGCTCAAAAACGGACAGGGCAATGTTTTGAGCTCCAGTGAAAAACGCACAGGGTGTTTATTACACCCAATGCGTTTTTCTGTCAGTTTTTGGACTTAGAAAAAAAAAAAAGAGAAAACTGAAGCCAAAAACGGACTGAGAGCTTATGTGTGACCCCAGCCTAATTGTACATGCGTTTTTGCATGTGTTTTCCATAAGGCCCCTTATTAAAAAACGCATGCGTTTTTGGATATGCTCCAAAAACGCATGGGACAGTCACACATGCTTTTTGGCTATTAGGGCATGCGTTTTTTAACATGGGGGCCTATGGGTGCGTTTTTTACATGCGTTTTTGAAAACGCAGGTCTCCAAAAATGCATGTGAAAAATGGTACTGTGACCACAGCCAAAGCCTGTGGTCACAGTTTTTTTAGTGCCTTTTAAAAACGCATGCTTTTTTACATGCGTTTTTCATGTCAGCATGAGTTTTTTAAGGTCTCTGATGGCTCCCTGCGTTTTTGGCTGCGTTTTTGAATCTGCACTAGGGATGAGCGAGTCCTAAATTACTCGGAATCGCTAGACCCGCACGAGTCCGAGCCCAGGACTCGCTACTCGTTGCGAGTCTAGCGAGTCCAATGTTAATGAATAGGGAAACGAGTAATAGCGAATAATGCTATTTACAAATCGCTGATGTGTCTCTGAAAGTGTGCGAGTCCAAACTCGCAGGTTTTTCTCTTATTTGGAGCCGATGATGGGAGGGGGAAGCGATTCTCGGGCACACACCATGCTGTAAAAGCAAACAGGAAACGACTCGCTCTGACAGACGCACACACAGAGCAATCCATTCTCCAGAGCAATCATGGCCGGCCGTGTCGCTGTGAACACGCTGCGATTGATTCCTCTGGTGGAGGCTCGGCCACTGCTATGGCTCCCAACAGACCCTGACTATGGGGATAACATCATGAGGACTACTGCCTGGAGAGAGATCGCCCAAGTGATGTTCCCTGCGTTCCATCTGAGTGGCCATGATGAACAGAGCAATATGAGTAAGTTAAATGAGTTCACCCGTTATATATTGGATTTACTGTATATATACTCGTGTATAAGCCGACCCGTGTATAAACCGACCCCCCTATTTTTGCCCCCAAAAACTGTGAAAACATATTGACCGCCATCCTGGTATACAGCGGCTATCACTGGTAGACAGCCCCCCAGCAGAGTATACAGCTCCCCCTGCAGAGTATACAGGCCCCCAGATGGGTATCCATGCCCCCATATTATGGTATACAGGCAGGGGCGGACTGGCCCAGGTGCCTGGGGGGCAATTGCCCCCCAGGCCGGTGTATTTTCCCCTATTTTGGGCCGCCTGGACCATGAAAAGGGCTGCCGCCCGCACGGCTCATGCGGCTGCAGGAGCATGAAGCAGCGCATGACCCCGAAGCAGCAGCCGGAACCGCAAGCTCCTGGCCGCGCGATGACGTCATCAGCGCGCGGCTGCGGCCGGGAGTGAGCGGCTGTGAGGAGCGCGAGGCTGCGGCTGGGAGCGAGCCCTAGGAGACTGCGGGAGCTGCGGTGACTGTGAGGCGGCCGCCTGTCATCACCCCCCCCCCACCCCCGTCCTCACCTGTGTCGGACCGGTGAGGGAGGGCTGGCACCCAAACTGTAGGGTTCCAGTCAGTCCCTGTATACAGGGCCCTCAGTGGGTCTACAGCCCCCCCAGCAGTGGGAATACAGGGCCCCCAGCAGTGGGTATACAGGGCCATCGTGGTATACAGGCCCCCCATAGCAGGGTATACAGGACCCTCAATGTGTTATCATGCGTCGTCGCATAGTTGCCTATATTTGGATGGGGTCACAACAGTACACTTAGTTTAAGGGCTGGTGCTCCTGGCTCTTACGGCCAGGGGGTTGGGTGTATATTAATACCACTAATGAGCAGAGTCTGGTGCCCGCACTATTACCTTCTCGATGCGTCGACATGTGACCTGCCTCATTTGTGATAGTGTCCACGTGAGCTCAATGTCCGTAATGCTGTTGATGATGTTCCACACTGTCGTGTCACTGTGCCTTGTATACACATTACACACACAACATGAATAAAATGTTATTGTTGATTTGTACACAAACTTTTGGTGTTTCAAATATTACACATGTCTAAACCCGGTTTGAAATCATTTCACAGTTGACCATCTTCAAAAACGTTGGAGGAGCTGCCGCGATCAACATCGCAAACAATATCGCCAGATCGCAGAGGGGGACCCGGGAGCAGCTCCAGAGCTGATATACAAACACTATGACTGGCTGTCCTTCCTTGGACCGGTGGCCCGTATGCCAAGGTATGTGTCTGCAGCACTGTTCTCTACTATTATTATAATTTATTTATATAGCGCCATTAGGTCTCATGGCACTTTACATGAGGATAATGGTTAACTACAAAAAACAGTAAAGTAAGACAATCAGGTCGTACAGGTACAAGAGGAGAGGACCCTGTCCACGAGGGCACACAGTGTACGTATGAAGCTCTATAATGAGTATGCTGGTTTACATACCCACACTGGGGTTTGTTTCTGCCATGGTGCAACAGATTTCTATTACCTTTGGCAGTGATCCAGGACATACACATTTATATTCACATTGTGACGTTGGGACAAATAAGCAGGGTGGGCAGACACAATGTTCCGTGACCTCACAATTAGCTCTTATTGTTGGCATGTTTGTGGAACAAAGCCATGTTCTTCCCTGCAATGGCCTCTAAGGTGTGTGGCCTTGTCTGGTTTGCCTGTCGTAAGCATCATTTGTATGTGTTCCTAATGGCCTCCCTCCACTTGCATAAGGGCCACATACATCCCTACACGTTTAATTGTGGGTGTTTTTTAGGCTAAATAACGTTGTAAGGATATACCCCTTTTGCACTAAACTGTTTGTACACCATCCCTGATTTTTTACACAGTCATACACATTTCAGGACATACCCTGTATCACTACAAATATGTGTGGGTGAGTTTGGCCATGGGTATATTTGTGGCTGCAAGGTGATGGTGTACATATTAGGATCCACATGTGAATTTAATTGTTTTGTTGTTAACTGATGGCTACATTAAGAATCCTTCGAAAAACATAGTCTATTAATGCTGTATAAAATTAAACTTAAGGGGGCCATATTTTCAGTGCAACAGCCTTTTATGTACAAGGTCCTTTAGGAAACAAGAAGTTTGCCCTTGCTGTTCCCGGCTTTGTGTTCGGCCCCGTTGGAATAATTGTAAAACTGTCCATCTGGGAATACCACCTTGTTTGGCACCAACGATGTGTGACCTGCTGATCAAAAACACCCCCATACTCTATGTCCATTACAGTCGTTTCAAAATCCAAGCCATATGTTTTGTGGGGTTTATTTTACCAACACATTCCTGATTAGCATACATGGCAGCAACAAGGAGTGTAGGCCACTAACGCCGAATGCTCATGTGTCACCTATGCTGCAGGACTCCATTTACTGTCTTGCTCACCTGCCCTATAGATGTGGGTTATGTGCTTTGAAACCAAGGTCGCCCACACTGCGTCTTTTACTGTCCATCTGATGGTAAGCAACCCTGAAGAATGTGTTTGCCTCTAAGTGTCAGGCTATAGCTTTGTCCACATAAAGTTACAACAAAAAGTAAATGCTATACTTGTGGCCACTAATATGTCTTCAAGTGCCTAAATAGCTGTCCTGCCTAAGGCAGGGCACAGTGTAATTGGGCAGACAAATGGTTAAATTTCAAATGTAATGTCAAAAAATCGAGGACCAACACTACCCACACATAGAATATTGGTTGAGGCATGAGCCAAAATGTCCTAATTTATTGGCTGCAATTCAATCTTAAGGTCAACAATGAAAAGACAGAATACACAGATATGGGAGCCATGGACGAGGGTTGAGAAAGAAGTGGATGGAGATAGTGGCTGAATAGTCATTATTATATATATTGTATTATATTAAATATTATATTATATATATATATTTGTATACGTTTGAACCCCTTCACTGGTTTATATAGCTGATGTAACCTAAAAGTTTGGTAAATTAAGTATGTCAAGTTAAAAGTGAAGTCAGGTGGACGTTTTTTTGTCATGTGAAACATTGGTGTTATTGATCGTCTAGATTAGATGGGATGGGGGGGGGGTTAATAATGTGTGGAAAAATTATGTATTATTATGGAATTAGCAAACCAAGTGACGTATTCCTTTATGTTATGTAGAGTTGGTTATTCTTTAATAATATAAAAAATATCTGATTCAGAACACACTGATACACAGTCAAAAAAGCGTGCAACTTAATGTTTGACCTATGTTTTTGTTTATAAATGCAATGCATTCACCAAACTTTTTTGGCCTTTACCCACAGAGAGGTTCACTACCGCAGGCGCCGTGCACCACAACAGCTGCCTGAACAGGCGAGGGAGGCCCCAGAAGCCCTGGAAGTGGAGGACCAAGGCCAAGCTGGTGGAATACCACCACCGCCGCCGCCACCAGCTCCAACACCACCACCGCCGCCGCCACCAGCACAAACACCACCACCACCGCCGCCACCAGCAACAACACCACCACCGCCGCCACCAGCACCAACACCACCACCGCCGCCACCAGCACCAACCCCAGCTTTGGGGCATGTCCGGCCGCCAGAGGAGGTTGTTGCAGGGCCAGAAAATCGTGCACAAAGTAATGCTGACTTTGCCCGCAGTCTCCTACCGTTCTTAGATGACATTCCATTCGAGAGACGACTGCGGGCATGGTCAGCCATACATATTGTCATCGATGCATGTCGGCCTCCAAACCACCCTGGCCAGGTCTTTTCATATTTGGAGGGGTGGCAGCAATCTGGTGCAAACATTCTGGACAGGCAGACACCACGGCGGGACAGCTATGTGGCAACCCAGAGGCCGTACCAACCTTTCTGGCCAACCCACATGCACCTCCCAACCCAAGGCCATTTTGAGAGACCGGCCCAGGTGACCCAACCTACAGGGTTAGAAGCAGTGGGGGAGGCTATCCATGGGGCCCTGGACCTCCTCCATGACCAGGGTGATGGTGGCGGTGTAGAGGCTACCCCACACAATCGTCCCACCTACCACCAGCTGTAGGTTCAACTGTTTTTTTTTTTTGTTTGTTAATGTAAATAGTGCATGTTTGCACTTTTTACATCTTTATTTCTGTTTTTTCGGTTGCTTTTCGAAAGCTTAAAAAAAAAAAAAAAAAAAAAAAAAATCTGACATCTTTGCCATTAAGGCATAATAATACAGATTTAAAAAAAAATGCTTTGTGTCTGTCTTTTTTCAGGGAATGGATGTGCAGGTTGTTTTGTGGGTGGCCTTAAAGTCATCATCATTAGCAAGTACTTTACGGCCTGCATGACGCATGAGGGCACCTTGGTTAGTACGTGTAAAATCATTACTGCACATAGCAATGTTGCTAACAAAGAAATAGTACCTGTGTTTGGGGGGGGTTACTTAATGACTCGGTATGTTAACAACACTAGGAACACAGATGCGAGAGGCTGGGACGTCTACTTGCAACACACAACGTCTATGCGTTATCTCCGTAGCGTAGAGTGGGACCCTTCGCCAGGCTACAGCAGGATCATAGTACAAGCAACGTCTTCGATGCAGGCATAGGCTTGTTGCCTCAAACAATTAGCCCAAGGGGCTGTTTGGCATTTTGGGTATAAATGCAGGCCTAAGGGCCATGATCAGCTTGTTAGCCATGGTGGCTCAAAAAATTAGCCCAAGGGGCTGTTTTGCATTTTGGGTATAAATGCAGGCCTAAGGGCCATGATCAGCTTGTTAGCCAGGGTGGCTCAAAAAATTAGCCCAAGGGGCTGTTTGGCATTTTGGGTATAAATGCAGGCCTAAGGGCCATGATCAGCTTGTTAGCCATGGTGGCTCAAAAAATTAGCCCAAGGGGCTGTTTTGCATTTTGGGTATAAATGCAGGCCTAAGGGCCATGATAAGCCTCTTAGGCTGGGTGTCTCCAAAAATTAGCCCAAGGGGCTGTTTTCCATTTTGGGTATAAATGCAGGCCTAAGGGCCATGATAAGCCTCTTAGGCTGGGTGTCTCCAAAAATTAGCCCAAGGGGCTGTTTTGCATTTTGGGTATAAATGCAGGCCTAAGGGCCATGATCAGCTTGTTAGCCATGGTGGCTTAAAAAATTTGCCCAAGGGGCTGTTTGGCAATTTGGGTATAAGTGCAGGCCTAAGGGCCATGATAAGCCTCTTAGGCTGGGTGTCTCCAAAAATTAGCCCAAGGGGCTGTTTTGCATTTTGGGTATAAATGCAGGCCTAAGGGCCATGATCAGCTTGTTAGCCATGGTGGCTCAAAAAAGTAGCCCAAGGGGCTGTTTTGCATTTTGGGTATAAATGCAGGCCTAAGGGCCATGATCAGCTTGTTAGCCATGGTGGCTTAAAAAATTTGCCCAAGGGGCTGTTTGGCAATTTGGGTATAAGTGCAGGCCTAAGGGCCATGATAAGCCTCTTAGGCTGGGTGTCTCCAAAAATTAGACCAAGGGGCTGTTTTGCATTTTGGGTATAAATGCAGGCCTAAGGGCCATGATCAGCTTGTTAGCCATGGTGGCTCAAAAAATTAGCCCAAGGGGCTGTTTTGCATTTTGGGTATAAATGCAGGCCTAAGGGCCATGATCAGCTTGTTAGCCATGGTGGCTTAAAAAATTTGCCCAAGGGGCTGTTTGGCAATTTGGGTATAAGTGCAGGCCTAAGGGCCATGATAAGCCTCTTAGGCTGGGTGTCTCCAAAAATTAGCCCAAGGGGCTGTTTTGCATTTTGGGTATAAATGCAGGCCTAAGGGCCATGATCAGCTTGTTAGCCATGGTGGCTCAAAAAATTAGCCCAAGGGGCTGTTTTGCATTTTGGGTATAAATGCAGGCCTAAGGGCCATGATCAGCTTGTTAGCCAGGGTGTTTCCAAAAATTAGCCCAAGGGGCTGTTTTGCATTTTGGGTATAAATGCAGGCCTAAGGGCCATGATCAGCTTGTTAGCCATGGTGGCTCCAAAAATTAGCCCAAGGGGCTGTTTGGCATTTTGAGTGTAAATGCAGGCCTAAGGGCCATGATAAGCCTCTTAGGCTGGGTGTCTCCAAAAATTAGCCCAAGGGGCTGTTTTGCATTTTGGGTATAAATGCAGGCCTAAGGGCCATGATCAGCTTGTTAGCCATGGTGGCTCAAAAAATTAGCCCAAGGGGCTGTTTTGCATTTTGGGTATAAATGCAGGCCTAAGGGCCATGATCAGCTTGTTAGCCATGGTGGCTTAAAAAATTTGCCCAAGGGGCTGTTTGGCAATTTGGGTATAAGTGCAGGCCTAAGGGCCATGATAAGCCTCTTAGGCTGGGTGTCTCCAAAAATTAGCCCAAGGGGCTGTTTTGCATTTTGGGTATAAATGCAGGCCTAAGGGCCATGATCAGCTTGTTAGCCAGGGTGGCTCAAAAAATTAGCCCAAGGGGCTTTTAAATGTTTGCTAACAGAAAATAAAGGTTGATTCCTTGTGAAAAGGTGTTGTGATGGTTAATGAAACCGAAGTTAAGGTGTAGTGTTGGTTTAAGATGAAGCAGCCTCATTACCAGGTTGCAGGAACATGGTTACGCAAATCGTTACTGGTCTTGTACATACTGCTTGTACCAAAAAGACACAATATAATACAATGATTAATTATATCATATTGATGTTGAACGTGGCACTTCAGCTCTGAGTACTGTCGTCTTCAGGGCTCAAGAAGTCTTGTGAAATCCAGTTCCTATTAAACTTAATTAGAGTAAGCCTGTCTGCATTCTCTGGAGTAAGACGTGTCCTGGTATCAGTTATGATACCCCCAGCGGCACTGAAAACCCGCTCTGATGTCACACTAGCTGCAGGGCATGCCAGCACCTCCAAGGCATACAACGAGAGCTCTGTCCAAGTGTGGAGCTTGGAGACCCAGTAATTAAACGGGACTGCGGCATCAGTCAGGAAGCAGGTACTGTCACTTAAGTATTCTTGTACCATGTTGGTAAGTTTCTGTCTCCGCGAGATGGTTACTGGAGCAACATGGCGCTGCAGGTTCGATGGCTTATTGAACATAGCCCACTTTGCGGACATCTTTCCAGCATCTCTTCTGGACAGCGTGGATGATTGTGCCCCGACCAAAGACTGCTGTTGCACAGAGTTGCTAACTATGGGCAGAGTGTTGTCTGACGGTGATATTAAAAGCATATTATCCACAAGAACCCTCTTGAAATAGTCAATTGTCAAGCCACGTGGTGACTGAAACAGCAGCGAGGTGAATTTATCTTTATAACGTGGGTCCAGAAAGGTGGCCAACCAGTAGAGGTCGTTGTGCAATATGTTAATCACTCGTGGGTCTTCTAGCAGACAAGTCAACATGAAGTCAGCCATGTGTCCTAAGCTGCATAGAGTCATGTCTTCAGTGTCCTCAGAACGATGTTCAATACCCATTGTATCCGCAAAGTCTGTCTCCGCCTCCTCCTCTCCAGGCCACCCATGGTGGACAGACACAAAGCTGGGGTTGTGAGTACCATCTGGGTTGACATCGGCACCAACAAAAAATAAATCCTCTTCATCGTCTTGCTCCTGTTCCTCCTCAGGAGCCATTGTTGCCTGGTCATACTGGCTTTGCTGGCTAGGTACTGCGCTGTTTAACCTCTTTACGACCAATGACGAGTATACTCGTCATGAAAAGCTGTCAGTTCCCGCATCATGACGAGTATACTCGTCATGGCTTTGAACTGTCACTGCTTGTAAACAAACAGTGACAGCTCAAATCTAACAGCTGTCAGTGACAGCTAAGGGTCAGGGGCAGAGGTGTGGGGACCCTTTTTAGGGGTCCCCACACTCAGAGCGATGTGATCGGTCAGTCAATCTGACCGACCGATCACATCAAGATCGCACAGGGAAATGCTGAATATCAGTGTTTCCCTGTGCGATCGCTGCAGGAGCCGGGCTGTCAGCTGTGCCCGGCTCCTGCACACATCCCCTGCCTGTGTCCTCTGCCCCTCACTGCTCTGCCTGGGCCCTGGTCCATGCTCCCTAGTCCCCGCTCTCCAGTCCCCGCTGTCCGGTCCCCGGTCTCCTCCCCATGCTCTCCTCCCTCCTGTTCCAGCTCTCCTCCCTCCTCTCCTCGCTCTCCTGCCTCCTCCCTATGCGCCCCTCCAGTCTCCTCTGCTGGTGCCTACTCACCTCCGGTGCCCGCTGTCTTCCGGTGCCCGCTGGTCCTCCGGTGCCCGCTGTCCTCCGGCGCCTGCTGTCTCTCTGCTCCCCGCTCTGCTCCTCCATCCACTGCAGGGGGAGCGATCTGACAGCCAGGTGCAGCAATCACTATGTGGTCGCTGCACCTGGCTCTGTGTCGCCCCCTTAGGGAGAGGGAGTGCAGGGACACTCACCTCTCCCTGCATGATCTCTGCAGGAGCCGGGCTGTCAGCTGTGCCCGGCTCCTGCATGCATCCCCTGCCTGTGCCCGCTCTCCTGCCTCCCGGTCTCTTCCCCCCTCCCCCTCTGTGTCTGCATCCCCGACCCCCCCCCCCCGCTCATACCCCTTGTCCCCTGCTGTGTCTGCCCCCTCCCCCGCCCATCCCTCTTGTCCCCCACTGTGTTCGCCCCCCCCCGCTCATTCCCCCTGTCCCCGCTGTGTGCGCATGCTCCCTGCTCGTCCCCCTTGTCCCCCGCTCTGTGCGCATCCTCCCCGCTCGTCCCCCTTTCCCCCGCTGTGTGCGCATCCCCCCTGCTCGCCCCCCTTGTCCCCCGCTATGTGCGCTTCCCTACCGCTCGCCTCCCTTGTCCCCCGCTGTGTGCGCATCCCCCGCTCGCCCCCCTTGTCCCCCGCTGTGTGCGCATCCCTCCCGCTCGCCCCCCTTGTCCCCCGCTGTGTGCGCATCCCCCCGCTCGCCCCCCCTTGTCCCCCGCTGTGTGCGAATCCCCCCCTCATCCCCCTTGTCACCTGCTGTGTGTGCATTCCTCCCGCTCATCCCTTCTTGTTCCCCCGCTTCCTCCCGCTCACCTCCTCTTGAGCGCCGATGCTGCTGCAGCCGCCGCCTCCCGCTCACCTCCTCCTGAGCGCCGATGCTGCTACCGCTGCAGCAACCGCCTCCCGCTCGTCTCCTCCTGCTGTCACCGCCCCCTGATCCCCCATCCCCTGCAGGGGGACCCCTGATCCCCCATTTCACAGCAGGGGGATCCCTGATCCACCATCCCCCTGCAGGGGGATCCCTGAGCCCCCATCCCCCAGCAGGGGGATCCCTGATCCCCCATCACCCAGCAGGGGGATCCCTGATCCCCCATCACCCAGCAGGGGGATCCCTGATCCCCCATCCCCCTGCATGGGGATCCCTGATCCCACATCCCCCTGCATGGCGATCGAACTGCAGAAAGAGATCTGACAGCTCAGGTGCAGTGATCCAGTAGATCACTGTGCCCAAGTTGTCAGATCGCTTTCTACATCTTGATTCCCCTGCATGGGGATTGAGCTGCAGAAAGCGATCTGACAGCTCGGGCGCAGTGATCCAGTGGATCACGGCGCCCAAGTTGTCAGATCGCATTCTGCAGCTTGCTCTCCATGCAGGGGAATCCCCATGCATGGGGATTGAGCTGCAGAAAGCAATCTGACAGTTTGGGCGCAGTGGTCCAAACTGTGCAGTGATCCACTGCACAGTGATCCGGGCTTTCAGACCACTGCGCCCAAGCTGTCAGATCGCTTTCTGCAGCTTGCTCTCCATGCAGGGGATTCCCCTTGCATGGGGATCGAGCTGCAGAAAGCAATCTTCCAGCCCCGGCATGGCACCTGGGCTGCCAGATCACTACTCTGCAGTCCGATCCTCCTGCATGAGGATCGAGCTGCAGAAAGCGATCTCGCAGCCCCGATGCAGTGGATCACTGCACCCGGCCTGTCAGATCGCTACTTTGCAGTCCGATCCTCCTGCATGACATCGTGGGAACTTCGTTGTGGACTACGTTGGAGGCGATCGAGCGTCGTGGGACCTTCATTGTGGACTACGTCGGATCTTTTTATAATAAAGATGGAGTCCGAATTTTGTTTGTGTTTTTTTTTTAAATAAAAATATTTTTCTCTGTGTGTATTTATTGACTACTTACCAGAGATTCCTAATGGCGGGTCTAACATTGGCCCAATATTATGAATCTCGGGCTTAGTGCCAGCTGCCAATATAAAGTTGGCATTAACCCCTTTATTACCCAGTTTGCCACCGGCACCAGGGCAACTGGAAGAGCATGGGTACAGCGCCAGAAAATGGCGCTTCAATGAATGCGCCATTTTCTGGGGCGGCTGCGGACTGCAATTCGCAGCATGGGGGGCCCAGAACACTTGGGCCTTTCCATGCTGAGGATTCCAGCCCCCAGCTGCCTAGTTGTACCTGGCTGGGCCAAAAATATGGCGGAGCCCTATGTCAATTTTTTTTCTAGAGTTAGTTCTAGAAATAAAAAAAAATGAGCTTCGCTGTATTTTTGGCTGCAGCCAGGTACAACAAGGCAGCTGGGGGTTTCTGGAAGTCTGTAGCTGTCAAGTTGTACCTGGCTGGACCAAAAATATGGCGGAGCCCCACGTCATTTTTTTTTTTTTGCTAGAATTAGTTCTAGAAATAAAAAAAAAGGCCTTCGCTGTATTTTTTGTAGCCAGCCATGTACAACTTGGTAGCTGGCTAACTGGAATCCTCAGCGTGGAGAGACCCAAATGTTGTGGGTCCCCCACGCTGCAAATTGCAACCACAGCCACCCAAGAAAATAGCGTATTCATTAGAGGCAGCATTTTCTGGTGCTGTACCCCAACTCTTCAAGTTGCCCTTGTGCTGGTCGCACACGGGTTCTCCATATGCGACATGGTGTCCGCTAACAATTTCAATGGAAAATTAGCTCCAATTGTTAGCGGAAACCATGTCGGGTATGGAGAGCCCCTCCCTGTGTACCTGAACATTGGAGCTCCCCCACAAGTGACCCCATTTTGGAACCTAGACCCCCCAAGGAACGTATCTAGTTGCATAGTGAGCACTTTGAACCCCCAGATGCTTCACAAATTCATCCATAAAAATGAAAAAGCACTTTTTTTTCCACAAAAAGTTTCTTTTTTCATTTTTACGGATCAATTTGTGAAGCACCTGAGGGTTCAAAGTGCTCACTATGTAACTAGATACGTTCCTTGGGTGGTCTAGTTTACAAAATGGGGTCACTTGTGGGGGAGCTCCAATGTTTAGACACATAAGGGCTCTTCATATCCTATATGGTGTCCGCTAACAATTCCAATTGTTAGTGGACACCATGTTGCGTATGGAGAGCCCCTGTGTGTCTCCACATTGGAGCTCCCCCACAAGTGACCCCATTTTGGAAACTAGACCCCCTAAGGAACGTATCTAGATGCATAGTGTGCACTTTGAACCCCCAGATGCTTCACAAATTAATTCATGAAAATAAAAAAGCACTTTTTTTCTACAAAAAGTTTCTTTTTTCATTTTTACAGATCAATTTGTGAAGCACCTGGAGGTTGAAAGTGCTCACTGTGGATCTAGATATGTTCCATTGGGGGCCTAGTTTCCAAAATGGGGTCACTTGTGGGGGAGCTCCAATGTGGAGACACACAGGGACCCTCCAAACGCAACATGGTGTCCGCTAACAAATTGAGCTCATTTTCCATTCAAATTGTTAGCGGACACCATGTCGCGTTTGGAGGGTCCCAGTGTGTCTCCACATTAGAGCTCCCCCACAAGTGACCCCATTTTGGAAACTAGACCCCCTAAGGAACGTATCTAGATGCATAGTGAGCACTTTGAACCCCCCGATGCTTCACAAATTCATCCATAAAAGTGAAAAAGCACTTTTTTTTCCACAAAAACTTTCTTTTTTCATTTTTACAGATCAATTTGTGAAGCACCTGGGGGTAGAAAGTGCTCACTATGCATCTAGATATGTTCCTTTGGGGGTCTAGTTTCCAAAATGGGGTCACTTGTGGGGGAGCTCCAATGTGGAGACACACGGGGACCCTCCAAACGCAACATGGTGTCCGCTAACAAATTGAGCTCATTTTCCATTCAAATTGTTAGCGGACACCATGTCGTGTTTGGAGGGTCCCAGTGTGTCTCCACATTGGAGCTCCCCCACAAGTGACCCCATTTTGGAAACTAGACCCCCTAAGGAACGTATTTAGATGCATAGTGAGCACTTTGAACCCCCAGATGCTTCACAAATTCATCCATAAAAGTGAAAAAGCACTTTTTTTTCCACAAAAATTTTCTTTTTTCATTTTTACAGATCAATTTGTGAAGCATCTGGGGGTTCAAAGTGCTCACTATGCATCTAGATATGTTCCTTTGGGGGTCTAGTTTCCAAAATGGGGTCACTTGTGGGGGAGCTCCAATGTGGAGACACACGGGGACCCTCCAAACGCGACATGGTGTCCGCTAACAATTTGAATGGAAAATGAGCTCAAATTGTTAGCGGACACCATGTCGCGTATGGAGGGGCACCGTGTGTCTCCACATTGGAGCTCCCCCACAAGTGACCCCATTTTGGAAACTAGACCCCTAAGGAACGTATCTAGATGCATAGTGAGCACTTTGAACCCCCAGATGCTTCACAAATTGATCCGTAATAATGAAAAAATAATTTTTTTGTGGAAAAAAAAGTGCTTTTTCATTTTTATGGATGAATTTGTGAAGCATCTGGGGGTTCAAAGTGCTCACTATGCATCTAGATACGTTCCTTAGGGGGTCTAGTTTCCAAAATGGGGTCATTTGTGGGGGAGCTCCAATGTGGAGACACACAGGGCCCCTCCAAACGTGACATGGTGTCCGCTAACAATTTGAGCTAATTTTCCATTCAAATTGTTAGCGGACACCATGTCGCGTATGGAGGGGCCCTGTGTGTCTCCACATTGGAGCTCCCCCACAAATGACCCCATTTTGGAAACTAGACCCCCTAAGGAACGTATCTAGATGCATAGTGAGCACTTTGAACCCCCAGATGCTTCACAAATTCATCCATAAAAATGAAAAAAACAACTTTTTTTTCACAAAAAAATTCTTTTTGCCTACATTTTTTCAGTTTCACATGGGCAAAGGGATAAAATACATCCCAAAATTTGTTGGCCAATTTCTCCTGAGTACACCGATACCTCATATGTGGTCATAAACCACTGTTTGGGCGCACGACAGGGCTCAGAAGTGAAGGAGCGCCATTTCACTTTTTGAACGGAAAATTGGCTCTAAAATTCAAATTGCGCTCCTTCCCTTCTGAGCCCTGCTGTGCGCCCAAACAGTGGTTTATGACCACATATGAGGCATCGGTGTACTCAGGAGAAATTGCCCAACAAATTTTAGGATGCATTTTATCCTGTTGCCCATGTGAAAATGAAAGAATTGAGGCTAAAAGAACATTTTTGTTACAAAAATTAAAATGTCCATTTTTTCCTTCAACTTTATTTTAGTTCCTGTGAAGCACCTGAAGGGTTAATAATCTTCTTGAATGTAGTTTTGAGTAGCTTGAGGGTGCAGTTTTTGGAATGGTGTCACTTTTGGGTGTTTTCTGTCATGTACACCCCTCAAAGGGACTTCAAATGTGATGTGGTCAATAAAAAATTGGTTTTGTAAATTTTGCTGGAAAAATGAGAAATTGCTGATGAACTTTGAACCCTTATAACGTCCTACCAAATTTTTTTTTTTCTTTCAAAATTGTGCTGATGTAAAGTAGACATGTGGGAAATGTTATTTATTAACTATTTTGTGGCACATATCTCTCTGGTTTAGCAGAATAAAAATTAAAAATTTGAAAATTGCTAAATTTTCAACATTTTTGCCAAATTTTTGATTTTTTCACAAATAAACGCAAAAATTATCAACCTAAATTTAATACTAACATAAACCCCAATATGTCACGAAAAAACAATCTCATAATCGCTAGGATCCGTTGAAGCGTTCCAGAGATATTACCTCATAAAGGGAGAGTGGTCAGAATTACAAAAAATGGTCTGGTCATTAAGCTGCAGAGTGACTCGGTCCTTAAGGGGTTAAGGTTAAATATTAACTTCACAATCTATTTATTTCATTGGTTGGCCATTGGGAGTTCAAGGAATAGGTGCATTAGAAGTAAGCATCCATATTAGCAGAGCATGGTGGCACCACTGTTGCTGAGGAAGAAGGTTCTCTTCCTTGTTCTGGGTGGTGGAACACCATGGGCTGGCCTCAGGGAACTGCATTCCATTGGGTCCATGTATATATGACGGATCCAAAGTGCCATATTGAAGGAAGAGACACCTGTAGACAGGGCAGTAGTGTAGATAGAATTGAAACTAGAAGCTTACATATACTATATAAAAAACTCATTTACACTTCTGTTCAGAAAATCAAAATAAACCTTTCCCGTTTTAATTCAGTTAGGATTACCATAATTATTAATATTTGCCAAATACCATAATATTGAGAGATAGAGAGATAGAGAGAGAGAGAGAAAGAGAATGTTTTTAGGCATTTTTATTACATCCTAAAAAGTCACAAGTTTAAATACAGTAAGCTCTTCACAATGCAGCACCCCCCTACATCTTCTCCCTCATCTCTGTCTATCACCCCACCCGTTCTCTACGTTCTACAAATGACCTTCGACTAACATCTGCACTAATCCGATCCTTCCACTCCCGGCTCCAAGACTTCTCCCGAGCTGCACCAATTCTCTGGAATGCTCTACCCCAAGAAATCAGGACCATCCACAACTTGTATTGCTTCAGACGCTCACTAACAAAACATCTTTTCGAGGCAGCCTATCATGCATAACAAAACTCCTTTGTACTGTACATAGCCCATTCACTATCTCTCTTGACATAACTCTTCTTCAAACTCCACCAAACCCAAAAGGTTTACACAGATTGTCTGGTGACCATTCATGCAACTTTATTTCTATCCCCCATTTCTTCAAGATGCCTGAACCATCAGTGTAATAAGCTCCTGTACTTTGTGTAACCCCTATCTCGTTGTAGATTGTAAGCTCTTTTGAGCAGGGTCACCTTTATTTTTGCTTTACCTATTGTATTGTATTTTTTACATTGATTCTATGCTTATTGTATTGTTTCCTATTATTGTACTGTATTCTTTCTCTACTGGAATTACTGTATTATATTGTGTATTTTCTTACTGTATTATACTGTGTATTTTCGTCTATTACCCACTGTATTGTAAAGTGCTTCAGAATATGTTGGCACTATATAAATAAAGATTTATTATTATATACAGTAATAATACTATGCCTTTAATTTTGAGACAGACCAAATGACGAAGTCATGTGTTTGGAAGCTATTGATAGGTTTGCTAGCTACGACTGTAGTAATTAGATACACACTTGTGGATGTATTTTAATGCACATCAGAAACACACTGCTTATTTGTGTATCATCATGAGAAAGTCTAAAGAAATCAGCCAAGATATCAGGAAGAGAATTGTGGAGTTATATATATATATATATATATATATATATATATATATATATATATTTATTGATTTATATAGCGCTATTAATTCCATAGCACTTTACATATATCAGTAGTTGCACAAGTCTGGTTCATCTTTGGGTGCAATTTTAAGATACCTGAAGGTGCCTCATTCATTTCTACAAACAATTACACGCAAGTACAAACAAGATGAGAATGTCCAGCAATCATACCGCTCAGGAAGGAGAGGGGTTCTGTGTCCCAGGGATGACTGTGCTTTGGTGCAACATGTGCATATGAATCAGAGAACAAAAGCAAAAAGACCTTAGAAAGATGATGGAAAAAGCTGGTAAGATTGTGACATTATCCACAGTGAAATGAATACTGTATCAACATGGGCTGAAAGGCCACTCTACCATGAAGAAGCAATTACTGCAAAAGTGAAATAAAAAAGCCAGATTAATTTTTGCAAATGTACACAGGAACAAAGGCCTACATTTTTGGAGACAAGTCTTGTGGTCTAACAAAACTAAGATTGAACTGTTTGGCCATAATAACCATTGTTACGTTTGGAAGAAAAAGGGAGAAGCTTGGAAGCCTGAGAACACCATTCCAACTGTGAAACATAGTGGTTTCAGCATCATGTTGTTGGGTTGTTTTGCTGCAGGAGGGACTAGTGCACTTTACAAAATAGATGGCATCATGAGGAAAGAATATTATGTGACAATACTGAAGAAGAAAGTGACTTTGTGACTTTGCAGAAAGTAATAAAAATGCCTAAAAACATTCTCTCTCATTATCCTTGCATTTGGCAAATATAAATAATTATAGTAACCTTAATTGACCTAAAATGGGAAAGGTTGATTCTGAATTTATGTCAGATAGAGAAAAAAGATGCACATAGGTATTTTTATATATGTATGTAAATGTCTGGTTTTAACTGTAAGTAGTGAAGCGGAGATGAATGTGAATACTAAACTGAACACTGAAAATATACAGGGGCAAGTTATATAGATTCAGTTATGTGTATAAAATACATTATATTTTAAAGCCAAAATATAACTAAAGTGTATGTGAGACTATATATATATATATATATATATATATATATATACATACAGTGCTTTTTTGTAAAAAAATATTTCCTAGAACGCCTCTCGGAGCCGAGGGGGAGTAGGGGGGGTGGGGCCTGGGGGCGGGGTTGGAGGCGGGCTGCTGTCAGGGGCCGGGCGAGATTAATATATTTAATATATTAATATGTTTGCTCCGAATGTTGCACCCGGTCTTATTTTCAGAGGGGAGGCATACACACACAGGGGCATACACTCACAGGGGCATACACTCACAGTACAGTGGCTCAGTGGTTAGCACTGTATATGGTGACTCAGTGGTTAGCACTGTATATGGTGGCTCAGTGGTTAGTACTGTATACGGTGGCTCAGTGGTTAGCACTGTATACGGTGGTTCAGTGGTTAGCACTGTATACGGTGGCTCAGTAGTTAGCACTGTATACGGTGGCTCAGTGGTTAGCACTGTATGGTGGCTCAGTGGTTAGCACTGTATATGGTGGCTCAGTGGTTAGCACTGTATATGGTGGCTCAGTGGTTAGCACTGTATACGGTGGATCAGTGGTTAGCACTGTATACGGTGGATAAGTGGTTAGCACGGTATATGGTGGCTCAGTGGTTAGCATTGTATGGTGGCTCAGTGGTTAGCACTGTATGGTGGCTCAGTGGTTAGCACTGTATATGGTGGCTCAGTGGTTAGCATTGTATGGTGGCTCAGTGGTTAGCACTGTATATGGTGTCTCAGTGGTTAGCACTGTATACGGTGGATCAGTGGTTAGCACTGTATACGGTGGATCAGTGGTTAGCACTGTATATGGTGGCTCAGTCGTTAGCACTGTATACAGTGGTTCAGTGGTTAGCACTATATACGGTGGCTCAGTGGTTAGTACTGTATACAGTGGCTCAGTGGTTAGCATTGTACGGTGGCTCGGTGGTTAGCATTTTCGCTGCCGTGCTATGGAGTTCATAGTGTAATATAAGTGCAAAAAAAACGTTATTCTTAATATTATGTCACAATACCGGGATCTGAGGATCTTGTATTTCGAGGTCAGGGGCTCTCTGATGCCATGTTGCTGTCTGTCTCGCTGTCGTCCTCTTTTGACACTGCAGTGCGGTGGACAAGAGAGCATTAACTGGTTAATAACAGGAAGTATGGAGTGTACAAACTGAGCCATAAATCCTCCCCATACCTGTAGGATTACTATATGGATTTTAGTATTAGGGTACGGACACACTGGTGTGAAACTCGGAATGAGTGCAATGTGTGATTTTCTCACATTGCAATCAATCTCTGAGAGCACAATGACGAGTGTTGGACTCTTTTTTTCTCATCCAGATTCAGGATGAGAAAAAAGTTGCAACATGCTGCGACAGTCTGTGATTCACACTGAGACTCGCCAATGCAAGTCTATGTGTCTGACAAAATTACATACCGCACACTGACAGCACACGGACCATCCGAGAGGCATCAGCTTTTTTCACGGATACATTATCAATCTGCAGCTGAGACAACTGTAAAATGTTCCTGTAAATGATTCTACACTAATAGATACTGAGAAAAAACATGGATTGATTGCACACAGATGTGATCTGAGAATCTGAGAGAAATGTCGGACACTCACACAGCAGTTGGATGCCAAATGGACAAAAAAAACAGATGTCACTTGTCCGACTATCCTGGATGAGAAACAGACCGATTTTAAGTCGGCAGGAGACAGTGTAGCACCATGTCCTCAGCTCCGTGCTGTGCACCACCATGTCCTCTGCCCACACTCCACCATGTCCTCTGCACCCCCCCTCCATGTCCTCTGCACACCTCCCATATCCTCTGCACCCCCCCTCCATGTCCTCTGCACCCCCCTCCATGTCCTCTGCACACTTCTCATGTCCTCTGCACACCCCTCCATGTCCTCTGCACACCCCTCCATGTCCTCTGCACACCCCTCCACGTCCTCTGCACACCTCCCATGTCCTCTGCACACCCCTCCACGTCCTCTGCACACGCCTCCACGTCCTCTGCACACCTCCCACATCCTCTGCACCCCCCCTCCATGTCCTCTGCACACTCCTCCACGTCCTCTGCACACATCCCATGTCCTCTGCACACCCCTCCATGTCCTCTGCACACCCCTCCACGTCCTCTGCACACCTACCATGTCCTCTGCACACCCCTCAGCCTCCTCTGCACACCCTCCACGTCCTCTGCACACCTCCCACATCCTCTGCACCCCCCCTCCATGTCCTCTGCACACTCCTCCACGTAGTCTGCACACCTCCCATGTCCTCTGCACACCCCTCCATGTCCTCTGCACACCCCTCCATGTCCTCTGCACACCCCCATGTCCTCTGCACACCCCTCCATGTCCTCTGCACGCCCCTCCATGTCCTCTGCACGCCCTCCATGTCCTCTGCACACCCTTCCTTGTGTTCTGCACACACCCCCATGTCCTCTGCACCCCCCAAGTCCTATGCACCCCCCCCCATGCCATGTCCTCTGCACACCCCCTCCACGTCCTCTGCACACCCCCCATGTCCTCTGTACACCCCTCCATGTCCTCTGCATGCCCCTCCATGTCCTCTGCATGCCCCTCCATGTCCTCTGCACGCCCCTCCATGTCCTCTGCACACCTTTCCTTGTCTTCTGCACACACCCCCATGTCCTCTGCACCCCCCATGTCCTCTGCACACCCCCCATGCCATGTCCTCTGCACCCCCCCTCCACGTCCTCTGCACACCCCCCTCGTCCTCTGCACACACACCCTTCGTCCTCTGCACACACCCCTCGTCCTCTGCACTTCCCCCTCGTCCTCTGCACACCCCCAACATCCTCTGCACACCCCCCTCGTCCTCTGCACACCCCCCCTCGTCCTCTGCACACACCCCACGTCCTCTGCACCCCCCCTCGTCCTCTGCACACACCCCCTTCGTCCTCTGCACACACCCCTCGTCCTCTGCACTTCCCCCTCGTCCTCTGCACACCCCCAACATCCTCTGCACACCCCCCTCGTCCTCTGCACACCCCCCTCGTCCTCTGCACACCCCCCTCGTCCTCTGCACACCCCCCTCGTCCTCTGCACACCCCTCCATGTCCTCTGCACACCCCCCTCGTCCTCTGCACACCCCCACGTCCTCTGCACACCCCCACGTCCTCTGCACACCTTCCTTGTCCTCTGCACATTCCCCACGTCCTCTGCACACGCCCCATGTCCTCTGTACACCCCTCCATGTCCTCTGCATGCCCCTCCATGTCCTCTGCATGCCCCTCCATGTCCTCTGCACGCCCCTCCATGTCCTCTGCACACCTTTCCTTGTGTTCTGCACACACCCCCATGTCTTCTGCACCCCCCATGTCCTATGCACACCCCCCATGCCATGTCCTCTGCACACCCCTCCACGTCCTCTGCACACCCTCCATGTCCTCTGTACACCCCTCCATGTCCTCTGCATGCCCCTCCATGTCCTCTGCATGCCCCTCCATGTCCTCTGCACGCCCCTCCATGTCCTCTGCACACCTTTCCTTGTGTTCTGCACACACCCCCATGTCCTCTGCACCCCCCATGTCCTCTGCACACCCCCCATGCCATGTCCTCTGCACCCCCCCTCCACGTCCTCTGCACACCCCCCTCGTCCTCTGCACACACACCCTTCGTCCTCTGCACACACCCCTCGTCCTCTGCACTTCCCCCTCGTCCTCTGCACACCCCCAACATCCTCTGCACACCCCCCTCGTCCTCTGCACACCCCCCTCGTCCTCTGCACACACCCCACGTCCTCTGCACCCCCCATCGTCCTCTGCACACACCCCCTTCGTCCTCTGCACACACCCTCGTCCTCTGCACTTCCCCCTCGTCCTCTGCACACCCCCAACATCCTCTGCACACCCCCCTCGTCCTCTGCACACCCCCCTCGTCCTCTGCACACCCCCCTCGTCCTCTGCACACCCCCCACGTCCTCTGCACACCCCCCTCGTCCTCTGCACACCCCTCCATGTCCTCTGCACACCCCCCTCGTCCTCTGCACACCCCCACGTCCTCTGCACACCTTCCTTGTCCTCTGCACATTCCCCACGTCCTCTGCACACCCCCTTCGTCCTCTGCACACACCTCTCGTCCTCTGCACACCCCCCTCATCCTCTGCACACACCCACGTCCTCTGCACACCTTCCTTGTCCTCTGCACATTCCCCACGTCCTCTGCACACCCCCCTCGTCCTCTGCACACACCTCTCGTCCTCTGCACACCCCCCTCGTCCTCTGCACACTCCCCTCGTCCTCTGCACACATCCCCATGGGCCATGTACCTTCTAAAGTCAGTCCCAGTTCCTTCTAATCCTGCAATCCATCCTTCCCGGGCAAAATGTAGCTCCGCCCACCTGAGTTACATGTGCGTGGCGTCATGGAAGGTCCTGTTCCACCTGCATCTATCCACGGCGGCGGTGCTATGCTCCTGCTGCAGCCGCTCACCGACCTCAGCCAGCCCAGCGTCCTGCACCAGCAGTGCAGCACCACTAGTGAGGTGAGGCGGGGGGGGCGGCAGGCAGCAGATATAACGGTACGCCGTACCGGATCGCACCAGGTTTTCCCCGATTTTCCGGTACGGCGTACCGGCCCGTTCCGGCACAAAAAAAGCCCTGTATATATATATATATATATAATATCATTCATTATTATAGTGCCACTTATCCCATGGTGCTTGCAAGTGAAAAGGGGCATACATAGAAAAGTACAGTGAATGTGAGGAATACAAGGCACAAAGTACAGAAGGAGAGGGGACACTGCCCGCAAGGGCTCACAGTCTACGAGGGATGGGTTAGGATACACTAGGAGAGGGTAGAGCTGGTTGTGCAGTGGTTCAGTGGAGTGAGGATCACTGCAGGTTGTAGGCATATCAGAAGAGGTGGGTCTTCAGGTTCCTTTAGAAGGATTCCACAGTGGGCAAGAGTCTGATGTGTTTGGGTAGAGAGTTCCAGAGTATGGGGGAAACACGGGAGAAATCTTGTATGCGGTAGTGGGAAGAAGAGATAAGAGGGGAGTGGAGAAGGTGATCTTGAGAGGATCGAAGGTTGAGTGTAGGTAAGTATGGGGAGACCATGACAGAGATGTACGGAGGGAACAGGTTGTGAAAAGCCTTGTATGTCACAATTAGGGTTTATATATATATATATATATATATATATATATATATATATATATATATATATATGAGAAAAAAAACTGCACAGCACTCACAGACAATGTGAACTGGTGCCAGCAGGTATGCTGGGTCCATACACTAGAAAAAACCTTGCAGCACTCAGCTACCACCAATGATGTACATATGCTGACAAGCTGTATATATATGAGAAAAAATTTAAAAACTTACGTTTTTTTCAAAAAACTCAAAATTCTTCTTATTTTTTTAAAATCTGAAGTTCTTAGTACACACATTGGCCAATGTCTGCTTGCTCATCGACTGCGACAAAGTGACTTCAGGTCCGATGAGTCCTATCGCTGACACCCAAGTCCTCCTTGTCCACCCTACCCCACTACTAAGTGTGCAGACTCCATCTAGACCCTAGATCACGTGTAGGCAATGAGGGTGCACATTGCAGTAATGGAGCCAGCCACTCCACACGATACAAAAGAGAAATAACTGCACAGCACTCACAGACAATGTGAACTGGTGCCAGCAGGGATGCTGGGTCAATACACTAGAAAAAAACCTTGCAGCACTCAGCTACCACCAATGATGTCTGATGTGTTTGGGTAGAGAGTTCCAGAGTATGGGGGAAACACGGGAGAAATCTTGTATGCGGTAGTGGGAAGAAGAGATAAGAGGGGAGTGGAGAAGGGGATCTTGAGAGGATCGAAGGTTGAGTGTAGGTAAGTATTGGGAGACCATGGCAGAGATGTACGGAGGGAACAGGTTGTGAAAAGCCTTGTATGTCAAAATTAGGGTTTATATATATATATATATATATATATATATATACATATATGTATATATATATACGGTATATATATATATATATATACACACACACATACATATATATTAGTAAAAAGAGCAGCACAGCTTCTGCAGTGAGTGCAAATCAATCCAAGCAATACTTCTGTTTGCTATTCATACAATACCAAAAAGGAATGCAGCACTCCAAATCAAGTGTCCAAAATCTGCCTTTATTGATGGCCTAATAAAGGCAGATTTTGGACACTTGATTTGGAGTGCTGCACTCTGCTGCACTCCTTTTTGGCATCATATTATATTATATATCGTATATACTCGTGTATAAGCCAAGTTTTTCAGCCCAAAATTTGGGCTGAAAAGTCCCCCCCTCGGCTTATACACGGGTCATATACGGTGGTGGGGGCTGTGGAGGCTGGAGGAGGCGGGGGGAGGCTGCTGTATGAGCGGCCCCGTCACGTGGGGCCGCTCATTATATATGCACTGCTTCCCCCTGTCAATCAGCGGCAGGGGGAAGCAGTGCATATGGCCCCCCAAAAGCTGGCACTGTCCCCCCTTGTAAGGGCGCCTCCCCCCGCTGCTTATACATTACCATCCCGGTGTTCTGATCAGCGCTGCTCCTCGGTGCTGCGTCTTCATCCTCCCGTCCTCGCTGGCTGCATCCGGGATCTCCGGCTGTCGCAGCGATATGACGTCATCGCGCGACGGCCGGAGATCCCGGATGCAGCCAGCGCGGACAGGAGGATGAAGACGCAGCACCGAGGAGCGGCGCCGATCAGAACACCGGGATGGTAATGTATAAGCAGCTGGGGGGGCCCTTACAAGGGGGGACAGTGCCAGCTTTTGGGGGCTGTTGGTACCCCCAGGGGGCTGCTGGGTACCCCCTGGGGGCTGTTGGTACCCCCAGGGGGCTGCTGGGTACCCACTGGGGGCTGTTGGTACCCCCAGGGGGCTATTGGTACCCCCAGGGGGCTATTGGTACCCCCAGGGGGCTGCTGGTACCCCCAGGGGGCTGCTGGGTACCCCCTGGGGGCTGTTGGCTATATGTACCCCTGGGGGCCTGCTGTATACCACTGGGGCTGCTGTATACTACCACTGGGGCTGCTGGGGCTCCTGTATACTACCACTGGGGCTGCTGGGGCTCCTGTATACTACCACTGGGGCTGCTGGGGCTCCTGTATACTACCACTGGGGCTGCTGGGGCTCCTGTATACTACCACTGGGGCTGCTGGGGCTCCTGTATACTACCACTGGGGCTGCTGGGGAATCTGTATACTACCACTGGGGCTGCTGGGGAATCTGTATACTACCACTGGGGCTGCTGGGGAATCTGTATACTACCACTGGGGCTGCTGTATACTACCACTGGGGAGGCCTGTATACCACACTGCTGGGGGCTGTATACCTGTGCTGGGGTCCACCCTCGGCTTATACACGAGTCAATAGGTTTTTCCAGATTTTTGGGGCAAAAGTAGGGGGGTCGGCTTATACACGGGTCGGCTTATACACGAGTATATACGGTATATAAAATATGAGCACAAAAGCCCATAAGTAAAACACAAACACATTTCCAACATCTTCTATATCTATAAGCATATAGGAAAATAAATAAATTGATAATAAATATGATTAGATAAAAAAAGACAGACAAAAAATACATATAAGAGATTTGCTAACTGGATAACCTGAGTAGCTTGATAATACTACAGCCTATGTTAATATAAGTATAACAATAAATGCAAAATACATATGGAAAACATTAAACATGTGGGTATACATAAGTTCTAAATCATACAGTAAAAGTTACTGCCCTAAACCCACTAACTAGACCCAAAAATAAACTTCTGAAATATCTAAATTTACAGTGATATCATGTGGAATTCTGCATAACATATATAGTCCATTCATGTAAAGAAGAAAATCAATGAACGATGGAAATGTGAAAACACTTTAGAAAGTAAAAAAGGGGAAGTTAACTGGGCAATTTATCTCATATTTCCAATTATGGATTATAAATCTTAATCAACGTAGATAAAATACAAGAATTGACATAAATCCATAACCTTATGTCCAAAGGGCAAAAAACTGATGAGATTCTATGATGATTGGAGGAAGGAGGAGCTAGAGGCAGAGGGAGGAGCAAGAGGCAGAAGGAGGAGCTAGAGGCAGAGTTCCGCATCCTCCATCTTCTATCTACATAGAATCTCCTCCCTTCAGTAATGGGAAAGTCTTCACTGAATACAGATTTTACCTCAGAATTGAGAAGTTTGATTATGATTGATGAATTCTGCCAGATAAAGAATCATATTTGTCTAAGATATATTAAATAGTTTGTTATTTTCATGTGTATTATTGATTTATGAAATAAAAAATTAAATGATGGCACTTTAAATGATTAAAACACAGGTTATACCTTATCTTTTCTCGCATTATTATATATCAATCCACTCTGCTCCTCTTGCCCTATAAAGCATGAGGTCTACAGCTTGGACTGCATTTTAATGGTGACAGGTTCCCTTTAAATGCTACTGTCAATTGGTGAAAATGAAATCTACAGCATACAGCTTGAGTGTGTTCTGTTCTCACAATCCATTAGTGCCTCTGCCGTTTCTATGTCCCCCTTGCCTGTCATGATTGAACTCTTGAAATCCGGCCTGTGTCTGGTGTTCATAGAATACCATGATTTTTTGCTAAACACAGTAGTAATAATGATAACATTTATTCACTTACTAGACAGGGGCCCAAATTTGGTGATTCTAGAATTTGTGCAATCAAATTAGTTCAACTACTCCTGCTACTAATTGCGGTGTCACTGAGGAGGGTGTGGGGAGCCCGCTTCTGCACGGGATGGCCATGGCTTGGCAGGCACTGCTGCTTCTCACCATCCCCATGTGCACTCTCTCTCCCCTTGTGTTGTCTCTCATCCCTGTGCTGTCTTTCCCCCTGTGTGCTCTATCTTCTCCTGTGCACTTTCTCTCCTCTCTATTCCCCATATGCGTTTTCTTCAACCTGTGCACTGTCTCTCCCCCCTTTGCACTCTCTCTCCCTTCTGCACTCTGTATACCTCTGTGCTGTTTTCCCCTATGTGCTCTCTCCCTTGTGCTGTTTCTCCACAGTGAGCTCCCTCGCCCTTTGTGCTGTCTCTCCTTGCTGTGAACACTCTTCCCCTGTGTTCAGTCTCTCCTCCTGTGCTGTCTCTCCCCTCTGTATGCTCTCTCTCATCTTGTGCTGTTTATCCTCCATGTGCACTTTTTCTTTCCCCTGTGTGTGCTATCTCTTCCTCCTGTGTGATTTCTCTTCCCTCTGTGTGCTCTCTCTGCCCCCTGTGTGCTGTATTACCTCTTGTGGTTTCTCTCACCCTGTGCACTCTCTCCACTTATGCTGTCTCTCCTCCAGTGCACTATTTCTTCCAGCTATGTGCTCTGTCTCCCCTTGCATGTTCTCTCATTCCCTGTACTTTCTCTCTCCCCTTGTGCTGTCTCTCCACCATTGCGCTCTCTCTCTCCTTGTACAGTCTCGCCCCTGTGCACTCTCTCTCACCTTGTGTGCTCTCTCCCCTGTGTGCTCTTTCTCCCCCCTTGTGCTGTCTCTTCTCCCATTGTGCTCTCTTTCCCTTTGTGCTGTCTCTCTCCCTGTTCACCCTTTCTTCTCTTATGCTGTCTTTCACTGTGCACTTTCTGTCCCTGTGTGATGCCTCTCACCCTTTTCCACTCTTTTTCCCCTTGCGCTGTTTCTCACCTCTGTGTGCTCTTACCCACTTGTGTTCTATCTCTCCCTTTGTGCACTCTCACGCAGTGCACTTTCTCTCCCCCTGTGTGCTTTCCTTGTGCTAGCTCTTCCCCTATGTGTTCTCTCCACTTGTGATGTCTCTCCCCCTTGCTGTCTCTCTGTGTGCTCTATTCTTCCTGTGCACTCTCTGTCCCCTTGTGCTGTCTGTACCCCCTGTGCTGATTCTCACACCTCTGCACTTCCTCTTCGCCCTATGCGCTCTTCCCCCTTTGTGCACTCTCTGTCACCCATTGTGCACTGTCTCACTCCCCCCTGTGCAATGTCTCTTTCCCCTGTATGCTGAGGAGCTGCAGCACAAACCTGCATTTAGAGTGGAACGCAAATGGGAGGAAGTGCAGCAGCAGGATGGGTCCACCCCAAGGATATGATGGAGCAGACTCAGGTGCAGTCGATAATAAATGCGTGTACTGTTGCCTATGGCCCAGACAGTGTTTGGGCCCCCCAAACACTGATATCCTATAGGTGGCGCTGTTTTCTTTGACTGATCAATCAAACGTGATCAACCAAACTTATGGGCTTTTTTACATTCAATTTTAACTGAAATTTCCAAGCTTAACTGTAGTATACATGGTGTCCTATAGGTGGACATTCCGAGACCAAGACTGCAGTGTTAACCACTGAAAAGTATCCAGTTTGTATTTTGGCCATTAGCATGGTATTACATTTATCTTCCACACTGCTCTCTCACTTCTGCTAACACTTCATTCTTCTGCCTATGACAGATAGTACAATTATGTATCCATTAATTGCTAGTAACATTAACACATGAAAAATTGTAACAAAGTAAAAAAATGACAATGATAGAGCAGAAGAAATTACTACATATTTAAATATTGAAGAGTGTGCTTCCAGCACTAGAATCAAAGTAAGTGAGATATTATATAGTGGTTTTTAATACTTAAAGGGATATTCCGAGTTCCAACTTTTTACAGCAATTAATTACAATTTATCATAAAGATTAACTTTTCTGCAGGTATTTTAAAAAATGCTTTCTGAGTTTCGGTGCATACCAAGAGACATGTTGTGTAATGTATTCAGTGTTCTGAATATCAGTGTTCAGTGATAGTCCACTTTCTGATAACATACACTGGTGATCAAAATTAGAAAACAACACACAATATCCTTAAAGGGAACCTGTCATCTTGAAGCCGGCCCATACCACGTGATCATCCCCACAATGCATCGGGCCAGATATGATGTTGCGGCCTGGGCATCACATGATCACAAGAGGCGGGCATTTCAAAAAGGACATAGCACAGCCCAAGAGGATTGAGGATGCTCAGCAGGGCGTGTGGAGACAGAGCGAGTAGGGGAGAATGGAGCCTGGAGCCCGCCTTTCCAGTCTCCAACTGGAGACAGTTTGTAGGTATAAAGCTTATTTTTCTTCCTCATTCCAATGCCCCTTTAGCACAGAGAGGGGTGGTTATGGATTAGATAGGAAGGTGATGGGAAATGTAGAGATAGGTTACAGGGGTAGCACAACCTGACAGGTTCCCTTTAATGGTAAGGTCATTGGGTTGTCCTATGTGAAAATATCCTAACATGAGTAAAATAGAAGTATTTTAAGCATATTTCATATACCGTATATACTCGTGTATAAGCCGACCCGTGTATAAGCCGACCCCCCTACTTTTGCCCCCAAAACCTGGGAAAATCTATTGACTCGTGTATAAGCCAAGTGTGGACCCCAGCACAGGTATACAGCCCCCAGCAGTGTGGTATACAGCAGCCCCAGAGGTATATACAGCAGCCCCAGTGGTAGTATACAGCAGCAGCCCCAGTGGTATATACAGCCCCAGTGGTAGTATACACGCAGCACCAGTAGTATATACAGCCCCAGTGGTATATACAGCCCCAGTGGTAGTATACACGTAGCCCCAGTAGTATATACAGCCCCAGTGGTAGTATACACGCAGCCCCAGTAGTATATACAGCCCCAGTGGTATATACAGCCCCAGTGGTAGTATACACGCAGCCCCAGTAGTATATACAGCCCCAGTGGTATATACAGCCCCAGTGGTAGTATACACGTAGCCCCAGTAGTATATACAGCCCCAGTGGTAGTATACAGGGCCCCAGCAGGGCCCCCCTCATAGTTTGGCGCCCCCACCTCACATGATGGCCCCCCCCGCATGCAGCGCTGCACATATACATTACCAGGATATCAGCTGTCACCCTCCGGTGGCGGATCGCGGCTCCTGGGCTCCGGGCTCCATCTTCCTCTGTGTCTTCCTGCTTTGTGGCCGCCGGGCTCATCGCGATGATATCATCACGACGCCGGCCAGTCAAGTGACAAGCAGGAAGACACAGAGGAAGATGGAGCCCGGAGCCCAGGAGCCACGATCCGCCACCGGAGGGTGACAGCTGATATCCTGGTAATGTATATGCGCAGCGCTGCATGCGGGGGGGGGCCATCATGTGAGGTGGGGGCGCCAAACTTTGAGGGGGGCCTGTATGACTCGCGTATAAGCCGAGGGGGTGACTTTTCAGCCCAATTTTTGGGCTGAAAAACTCGGCTTATACGCGAGTATATACGGTATTGAGTATATTCTAAAGCACAGAAAAAATGTAAATAAGATAAATTAAAAATTATACTGATCAAAATTAGAGAATACTTTCAGATACCTGCAAATTATTGTGGTTAATCTGGCATCTGGTGTAATCTGACAAACTCTATTTAACTGGCACCCTCACTTTCCCATTTGCACTCTCTTTGCAAAAATGGTGTGCCATTCCAAAGTAACTGAAACCCTCCAACAGCAGGTTGTCCAGATGAAGGGCAAAGGGGTCAGCCTATCAGCGAAAAGCAACAGAAGTTAGTCATTTCAAGACTGTGATTTCTAGAATATTACATATTTATAACATCACAAACTCTTTAAAGTCCCCCAAAAAGGCTGGTCGCCCAAAAAAGAAAAATGCAAAAGAAAACAAAATAATGCGGAGAATCTCCATGAGTAATCATTTCAATACTGCAGCTGGAGTAGCTTGCCAGCTCAGCAACGAGCAAGGTAGCAATCTGCCTCATCATACAGTGTCACAGCAGTTAAGAGCATTTGGACTGATGGCCCACTCTGCAGTAACCAAACCTCTCATTAACAGAAAGAAACAAATGGCTAGACACACCATTGGTGAGAAGCATGTTGTGTAGACAGAGAAGAAGTGGTCCACAGTTCATTTTAGTGATGAAGGAACGTTTACTTTATTTGGGTCTAATGGGAAACATTATGTTCATCGACAAACTGGGGAAAGACTGAATCCAAATTGTGCAAAAAAACAGTGAAAGGTGGTGGAGGAAGTGTCATAGTTTTGGAATGTTTTCTACTGGAGTGGTGTATCAGAACATTCTTCAGCAACATGTGGTTTCTTACTTGCATTTAGTCCTCAATCAGCTAGCAAATTTCATGCAACACCCCCAATTCCTCCTGTCAAACAGCAAAATGGGTAAAGCAGTTCCTTGACAATGAAAAGACTGAAACAATGAAATGGCCAGTTCAGAATCCTGATCTAAACCCAACACAAAACCTCTGGAAAATCCTTAGTGACAAAGTTATGGCCAAGAAACCCACAACAGTCACAGAACTGTCAAGAGACTGGAAGAAGAGTGGACCAAAATCACACCAGAGCAGTGTGAGAGACTAGAGATGTCTTGTGGCTGCATATATGCTGAAGTCAGTCAAAGCAAAGGCCTGTATACTTTCTACTGATTGGTGACTGTTGTAATTTTCACAAAATGTAGTTTAATGTTTCTCTGTGCTACAGTCATTGCTGTTCTATAATTATGATCATAACTTTTTTCTCTAAAATAAAGGTTTAAGTTGGAAAACTTTGGTTATTTTGGAAAACACTGTTGTAGTGGCATGGTGTACCCCTTACACAAAAACCTTCACATGTTGATCAATGTAGATTACATTCTGTCTGAAAAAATCAAGTGATCATACAGTGTTCTCTAATTTTGATCGCCATTGTAGATCTTTTTCTGTCCAAGATATAAGTTACTAGTCAGGTGTCCTTGTGGGAGTGGACTGTTTCACTGCAGGGAATAAGCTTGAATAGAAATATTTTAAGAGTAAAGCTGAAACAAGACATTCTCCACAATAGCAGCCAAATATACAGAATACAGTCTGATCAGTAAGATCAGTAAATACACTTTATATGGTTTATTCTTTATTTGGTTTCTTCTGTAAATTAAAAAAATATGAACAAATGCTTAAAATAAAATTACCCTGGAAAAGACAAGTGAAGCTGACAAGAGCAAAAGTGGCACCATGATTTGCTAATAGTGTTAGTTTTTAAGCCTTTTTCACCGCATCTGCCGCGATTTAAAAAAACCGCTGATGTGAAAGGGGCCTAATACAGTGAAACACGTGTTTAAAATTACATACAATCATAACAGTGATACAGGTTAAATCTTCCATACATTTTAAGACAAAGATCAACCATGACCGTTATAAAATTTTACATTAATATCCATGATTGGTCAATATTTATCATAAGGTGCATCTGTGATAGAAGGAAGCGGGCACAAACACATGTTATCAAGCATGGGGCTCACCTATACCGTCTCAGTGTACTCCATTATGTTCAATACAGCTCATCTGAGCATGTCTGACGATGGTGACTCATTCCTGTTGTTGCTGAAATCCCGGGCATGCGCAGTAGCACTACGGGAATCTCATTTGCCATCTTAGTTACCGTGGCAACGTTGTAAACATAACAAAAGCCACGATCAAAAGCATGTTAGGGTACTTTCACATCAGCGGTTTTTTGAAATCGCGGCAGATGCGGTGAAAAAACCGCATCTGCCGCGATTACCGCATAACCGCTGCACTTGCGGCACACTTGCGGCAAGCCCCATGCAATGTCTATGGGGCTTGCGGTAAGTATGCGGCAGGTGCGGCAAGTGCGGTTTCGGCACTTGCGGCAGGTGCGGCCGCGAAAAAAAAACGCTGTCAGCCACGTTTTTTTGCGGCCGCACTTACCGCAAGTGCCGTTACCGCACTTGCCGCACCTGCCGCAAGCCCGCATAGACATTCTATGCCACAAGTGCAGCAGTTATGCGGTAATCGCGGCAGATGCGTTTTTTTCACCGCATCTGCCGCGATTTAAAAAAACCGCTGATGTGAAAGCAGCCTTAGCTGTTTATTCAAAACTAGAAATAGGAGTGCGGTGAAATGAACATCTGTGTATCCTTAGGGGTGCTAGCAGGAGCAGTGGACATGTGTCACACAGTTTGCGCTTTCCCACATACCCATTCTATGTCATTGCACAGTATATGGTGTTTCAGTGGATAGCACTGTATACGGTGGCTCAGTGGTTAGCACTGTAGATGGTGGCTCAGTGGTTAGCACTGTATTAAAAACCCCCACCAAAGCCGCGCCGCACCGCTCATTGGCTGAGCCAATGAGTGGTGCCATGCAGGATTTGAATCAGCCGGCGGCAGCTCAGCCAGTGAGCGGTGCCACGTGGCTTTGGCGGGGGATTTGAGCAGCACTGGATTCAAATCCCCTTCCAAAGCCACGCGTCACCACTCATTGTGGGGGGGCAGTGCAGTCGGTCAGGGCGACAGCGGAACATTGTGGGGGGCCAGCGCAGCAGGAGAGGGGGATATTGGAGCATGGGGGGACAGCGCAGCTGGGCAGGGGAGCAGTGGAGCAGCAATGGAGCATTGTGGGGGGGCAACGCAGCAGGGCAGGGGGGCAGTGGAGCATTGTGGGGGGCAGTGTAGCAGGGCAGGGAGGCAGTGGAGCACTGTGGGGGGGGCAGCGCAGCAGGCAGAGGGACAGTGGAGCGGCAGTGGAGCATTGTGGAGGGGCAGCGCAGCAGGGCAGAGGGGAAGTGGAGCGGCAGTGGATTTTGTGGGGGGGCAGGGTAGGAAGACAGTGAAGCGGCAGTGGAGCATTGTGGGGGGGCAGCGCAGCAGGGTAGGGGGACAGTGGAGCATTGTGGGGGGGCAGGCCAGGGGACAGTGGAGCGGCAGTGGAGCATTGTGGGGGGGCAGCGCAGCAGGGCAGGGGGATATTGGAGCATGGGGGGGCAGCGCAGCAGGGCAGGGGAGCAGTGGAGCATGGGGGGGCAGCACAGCAGGGCAGGGGAGCAGTGGAGCAGCAATGGAGCATTGTGGGGGGGCAGCGCAGCAGGATAGGGGGACAGTGGAGCTTTGTGGGGGGGCAGGCCAGGGGACAGTGGAGCGTCAGTGGAGCATTGTGGGGGGGCAGCGCAGCAGGGCAGGGGGACAGTGGAGCGGCAGTGGAGCTTTGTGGGGGGGCAGGGTAGGGGGACAGTGAAGCAGCAGTGGAGCATTGTGAGAGGACAGCAGGGCAGGGGGACAGTGGAGCGGCAGTGGAGCATTGTGGGGCAGCAGCACAGCAGGGCAGTGGGGCATTGGAGTGGCAGTGGAGCATTGTGGTAGGGGCAGTGCGGCAGGGCAGGGGGACAGTGTAGCATGGGGGGGCAGTGCAGCAGAGCAGAGGGGCAGTAGAGCAGGGGGAGGGGCAAAGCGGGGGGTGAGCAGTGGATACTGGGAGAGCAGAGGGTGCTGCTGTCTGTACCTGTTCTCTGCTCTCCACTCCGTGTCTGCAGTGCAAAAGGGCCTTTGGTGATATCACAGTCATGTGATCAGTGACTTCGCTCACAACTGTGACACACCACAGGTCCTCCAGCTTTTGCAACAGATTTTGTGGGGGGTATGGGGAGTGCAGGGACCTGGCGGGGATGATTGGGTGGCATGTGAGTGAGGGACACCAGGTGGACTGTTGGGAGTGGGTGGCGGGCATGTGGAGGAGGAGTGTGGGGACCTGGGTGGATGATCGGGTAGCGTGTGAGTGAGGGAAACCGGGTGGACTGTTGGGAGCGGGTGGCAGGTATGTGGAGAGGGAGTGCCGGGACCTGGTGGGGTTGATCTGGTGAGGGAAGTGGGTAGAGTGTGGGTGACAGTCGGGAGTGTGGCGATTGCCATACTGTGACACCACCACTTGGGTGTCCTAATATGGCGGTTGGCGCACTTCCGGATGTCGCGGTGGATTGTGGGATATCAACATAACGCTGGAAGTCTGTGACAACCATTATTGGTGATTATATAGTAGATATCGCATATAAGGCCATAATTATAGCCATATAATGACCCTTAGGGTCATGCTCTATGGGATAAAAGGGACATCAGTACAGATACAATCCAATTGTAGCTAGCTGCAGCATATCCATGCATCTCCCTATAGCACACCACTGGAATATACCTCAGTAAGAGAAATCCACATTCTCATATTCGCTGCATACCGACATTCCTCACCCTCTGCAATCACACTTAGTAATGGGACCGCTTTTGTCAAGATATACGGTAATATGTTTTTTTATTGAGAAATAATAACATTAATGCCCAAAATGGGTCAACATCAATATCAACTATTACACTGAAACTGATCAAAAAGGAGCACCAGATGAAAAACATGCTCAATTGACCCGGATCCGATGTGGCTGTGAAAACAATAATAAAAAAATAATTAATAAAATATCACCAAGATATTATTTCCAATCATGACAATAATATATTAGAACAAGAAACATTTTTTAAGACCGGTTACACCTGTTCATTAGAGAAAAGTACTAAAAGTTTAGAAATTAATACATTCCTACAACATAATCTGATATTATAAAATTTGTGTCACTTTATAGTCCACATTAAGTCCCTTAGGCTTGAATGTATTTAAGCAATGTATCCACTCCAACTCACGTCTCTTCAAGAGACGTATCCTATCCCATGCACGTCTTTGTACAGGTATTGTATCAATGATACAAAATCTAAAGGCCCCATTACACGGCTCAACATCGTTCTCAACATCGCTCAAAAGTGACGTGTTCAACGATGTTGAAACGACATTGTTAGTGCGTCGTTGCGTCTAACCAAGCGATTCAACTATGATAATTAGTCAAGTTGAAGTTGACAAGTTTATGAACATGTTCAAAAACCTGACAACTTCAACTCAACCAACCTGCTGCATCGCACTGTGTGAGACTGCGATAACGATGTCACGGACGACTTCGCCCATTCACAGCAATAAGCAGGGATTGTTCACGGGGTTTGCGAACGATTAAGGCTCACAACATCGTTGGTGAGTTGTCCACAATATTTATACGTGTGATATCTCACCAGCGATGTTGAAATGATGTCAGAAATGACCACACGCACCTGAGTTCGTTGCCGAAATCATTTCAACGTTGTAGCGTGTGACGGTACCTTAAGCTGTTCCGTATGCCCCATATCCAAAAAGTGGTTTGACAAAGGTAGATCCTTCCTCTTTTTTCTATAGTAAGCCGGTCGTGGTTTATCCTGGTTTTAAAATCCTACGTGGTCTTCCGGACATACCACATGGAACAAAGGCATTCTATCAAATACACGACAAAATAAGAAGAGCATGTCAAAAAATGCTTAATCTCAAAACACTCCAGTGTTGCTGGATGTACAAAAGAGGAACCCTTAATCATAAGGTTATAATTAACACAGGAAAGGCATGGGTAACAACCCTTTCTTTTAGTACCAGTGAGATATGTTTGTGTATCCATTTTCAGAGACCCCAAGTCCAAACGAATCAACTTATCACCTAGATTGCGACTCTTCTTGTATGAGAGGAAAGGGGGCAGCTTAAATTCCTCAACATGGGGTAAACACTTTGTTGGCATACCCCAATGTTTTCTTACAATCCCTGCCATTTCCTCACTCTCATCACAGTACGTAGTCACAAATGACATGCGTTTCAGTCCTTCCTTATTGGTACTCCTACAGAGAGCATCTTCTCGCAACAACTTTTTTGGGTACCCTCACGAGCCAAATTTCTCTATCATGGTTTTTAAAGACTCTTCCTGAACAACAGGATCACTCACAATCCTCTTTACTCTTAGCATCTGGCTAAAAGAAATAGAGTTCAGTGTTTTTTGTGGATGGTGGCTGCTATACAGCAATAAATCATTTTTATCTGTACCTTTAACAAATAATTCAGTGCTGAAACCAACCCCATCATACCTCACCAATACATCCAAAAATTGTAATGTTCCATTAGAAGAGACCAGAATAAACTTAAAGGGAACCTGTCACCTAATCTATGGCCCCTAAACTATCACTACCTGCCCCTACAGACCCTAACTAGCTCCCTAACCATCCCTGCCTGACCTAATATGGCTTTATATAAGGTGAATAAAACACTTTATAAAGTTACATGATTTGAGTCTGTGGGGCGTTCTTGTCTGCAGGGCGGTGTCCCCAGAGCCACGCTCCCCCCGCCTCGCTCCCTTCCTAACGCCCTAATGGGCGGCATTATCGATTTGAAGAGCGGGGAGCCCATTGGAATCTTCCCGCCCCGCTCTTCATGACGCGAGGCCGGAGACCGCGTCATTTCCGGTCCGCGCATGCGTAGTGCGCCGGGTGAAGCCGAAGTCGAGTCCCGGCGTCGCTAGGCAACGATCGGGAGCGTCTTCGGAAGGTGAGTATCAGCGGCCCTCTCCCTCCCAAACCAGCACATATATATGTGTGTGTAATCCACATGTACATATGGATTACACACACATATATACATTCACTTTGATTAGGCACATTTCATATGTGCATCTATATATATATAGATGCACATATATATAGTTAGATTATATATATGTGTGTGTGCATGTATATATATGTGTGTGTGTCTACTATATAATTGCCGTGTCGGACCCCGCAAAAGACCGTGGCTTTGTCACTCTGTGACGTCACCACGTGCGAGCAATGGCCGCGAAGCGGCCATTGCGAGTTGCTGGCCGAAAATCGAACCAGAGGCTCGGCCACAAAGTTAGCGATTTACCGCTCATGTAGCGCGAGCAATGGCCGCGAGGCCATTGCGAGTCGCTGGCCAAGTTAGCGATTTACCGCTCATGTAGCGCGAGCAATGGCCGCGAGGCCATTGCGAGTCGCTGCCTGAGCCGCCGCACCTGCCGCAAGTCCCCCTATACTTTCTATGGGGATTACCGCAACCGCGCCGCAAGTGTAACGGTTATGCGGCAAACGCGGCAGATGCGGTTACACTTGCGGCGCGGTTGCGGTAATGACCATAGAAAGTATAGGGGGACTTGCGGCAAGTGCGGTTTTGCAGTTAGCGATTTACCGCTCATGTAGCGCGAGCAATGGCCGCGAGGCCATTGCGAGTCGCTGCCTGAGCCGCCGCACCTGCCGCAAGTCCCCCTTTACTTTCTATGGGGATTACCGCAACCGCGCCGCAAGTGTAACGGTTATGCGGCAAACGCGGCAGATGCGGTTACACTTGCGGCGCAGTTGCGGTAATCCCCATAGAAAGTATAGGGGGACTTGCGGCAGGTGCGGCAAGTGCGGTTTTGCACTTGCGGCAAGTGCGGCCGCGAAAAAAAACCGCAGTCAGCCGCAGTTTTTTTCGCGGCCGCACTTGCCGCAAGTGCAAAACCGCACTTGCCGCACCTGCCGCAAGTCCCCCTATACTTTCTATGGGGATTACCGCAACCGCGCCACAAGTGTAACCGCATCTGCCGCGTTTGCCGCATAACCGTTACACTTGCGGCGCGGTTGTGGTAATCCCCATAGAAAGTATAGGGGGACTTGCGGCAGGTGCGGCAAGTGCGGTTTTGCACTTGCGGCAAGTGCAGCCGCTAATTAAAATAAAAAAAATTAATCTAATACAAATACATTTAATTAAAATAAAAAATTAATATACAAATAATAAAAATAATAAATAATAAAATAAATCAAAATAAAACAAATAAATAAATAAAATAAAAATATATATAATTAAAATATTAATAAAATTAACTAATTCTAAGAAAATCAAATTACTCAAATAAAAAAAAATTCAATTAAAATAAAAAAATAATAATATTATAAAAATATTAAATAATAAATAATTACAATAATAAAATAATAAATAATAAAAAAAAATATTCCATATAAAAATTCATAACATTAACTAATTCTAATAAAAAAAAACAAATAAATAAAATATTCATAACATTAAGTTATTCAAAAAAAATGTAAATAAAAAAATAAAATAATAATAATATAGCTACTATAATCTAATTAACGCACGTTCTAGAATCCCGATGCATTTGCATCGGGCTCACAGCTAGTGTTTATATATATATGTGTGTGTGTGCGTGTGTGTGCATGTATATATATATATGTGTGTGTGTGTGTGCATGTATATATATATATATGTGTGTGTGTGTGTGCATGTATATATATATATGTGTGTGTGTGTGTGCATGTATATATATGTGTGTGTGTGTGCATGTATATATATGTGTGTGTGTGTGTGCATGTATATATATATGTGTGTGTGTGTGCATGTATATATATATATGTGTGTGTGTGTGCATGTATATATATATATGTGTGTGTGTGTGTGCATGTATATATATATATGTGTGTGTGTATGTATATATATATATATGTGTGTGTGTGCATGTATATATATATGTGTGTGTGTGTGTTGTGTGCATGTATATATATATATATGTGTGTGTGTGTGCATGTATATATATGTGTGTGTGTGTGTGTGTGCATGTATATATATGTGTGTGTGTGTGCATGTATATATATATGTGTGTGTGTGTGCATGTATATATATATATATATGTGTGTGTGTGTGTGCATGTATATATATATATATATGTGTGTGTGTGCATGTATATATATATATATGTGTGTGTGTGTGCATGTATATATATATGTGTGTGTGTGTGTGTGTGTGCATGTATATATATGTGTGTGTGTGCATGTATATATATGTGTGTGTGTGTGCATGTATATATATATGTGTGTGTGTGTGTGTGCATGTATATATATATATGTGTGTGTGTGTGCATGTATATATATATATGTGTGTGTGTGTGCATGTATATATATGTGTGTGTGTGTGTGTGCATGTATATATATGTGTGTGTGTGTGCATGTATATATCTGTGTGTGTGCATGTATATAATATATATATATGTGTGTGTGTGTATGTATATATATATGTGTGTGTGTGCATGTATATATATATATGTGTGTGTGTGCATGTGTATATATATATATGTGTGTGTGTGTGCATGTATATATATATATATGTGTGTGTGTGCATGTGTATATATATATGTGTGTGTGCATGTGTATATCTATTATATAATCGCGAATCGGAAAAGCGCCCCTCCGCGCGCACTTTCCGATGTCGTCATGTGGATACGAATTTAACATTGGGCGCGAAGCGCCCAATGCTGCGTGAGCAATGGCCGGAGGCCATTGCGAGTCGCTGGCCCAGGGCGAGCAATGGCTGGCCCAAAATCGATCCACAGGCTCGGCCATAACCTTAGCGATTTACCGCTCAGGTAGCGCGAGCAATGCCGGCGAGGCCATTGCGAGTCGCTGCCTGAGCCGCAACTCGCTCCCCGCAACTCGCCACCCCAATGTCCGCACAGCCTCCCCCAGGTGCAAACAGGCCCCATGTCCGCACAGGCCCCCCCCCCCATGTCCGCACAGGGGCCCCCCCCCATGTCCGCACAGGCCCCCCCCCCCATGTCCGCACAGGCCCCCCCCCCATGTCCGCACACCCACCCCCAACCAAGCCACAGAAGCACATAATACTGTAGTGTACACCGCTATAGTATACTACAGTCCCATGCCCATAAGCGCCATGGGACTGTAGTATACCATCGCGCTGTACACTACAGCCCCCTGCCGCCGCACCCCTACACGCTAAGCCCCGACCGACCATACTACTGTAGTGTACACCGCGATAGTATACTACAGTCCCATGCCCATAAGCGCCATGGGAATGTAGTATACCATCGCGCTGTACACTACAGCCCCCTGCCGCTCTAAGCCACTACGCGCTTAGTGTACACCGCTATAGTATACTACAGTCCCATGCCCATAAGCGCCATGGGACTGTAGTATACCATCGCGCTGTACACTACAGCCCCCTGCCGCCGCACCCCTACACGCTAAGCCCCGACCGCCCATACTACTGTAGTGTACACCGCTATAGTATACTACAGTCCCATGCCCATAAGCGCCATGGGACTGTAGTATACCATCGCGCTGTACACTACAGCCCCCTGCCGCCGCACCCCTACACGCTAAGCCCCGACCACCTAACCCCCGACCCGCAGCATACTAAGCCCCCGCCGATACCTCCTAAGCCCCGCCGTCTACCCCCTAAGCCACCGCCGCCCTTAAGCTCCTACCCCCTAAGCCCCGCAGCAGCCCCTAAGCCCCGTAGCATCCTAGGCCCCCGCCGATACCCCCTAAGTCATGCCGCCTACCCCCTAAGCCCCTACCCCCTAACCCCCGTAGCATCCTAGGCCCCCGCCGATACCCCCTAAGTCCGCCGCACCCGTACACGCTAAGCCCGGACCACCTAACCCCCGACCCGCAGCATCCTAAGCCCCCGCCGATACCTCCTAAGCCCCGCCGTCTACCCCCTGCCCCTATCGTTAAAGCCCTACACCCTAAGCCCCCAAAGTCCCCTAACCTAACGACGCTCTCACCTAAGGCCCTACACCCGAAGCCCCCGCCGTCCCCTAACCTAACGTCCCCGTCTTTCACTTACATGCCTTCAAGTCATCTGATCGTCCGTCCGGCCAGGCGTCCTCTTCCTCCGGCCCCGGGGGTCTTCTCTCTTCCTTCCGCCATCTCCGCCTCTTCGTCCGGCCCCGGGGATCTTCTGTCTTCTTTTCGCCAACTTCCAGCTCCGACGTCCTCTTCCTTCTCATTAAGATAGAATGGACGAAAAATCCCCCATTCTACCTCAATGAGATCTGAGGCCCTCTTCTGATTGGTCGCGGTATACTCCCCTCAGCCAATCAGAAGAGCCCCTCAAAACTGAGACGCAGTTCTCATTCAGGTCCGCCTTTTTTTTTTTTTTTAATTATTATTTTTATTTAATTATTTATTCTTTTTTATTATTTTTTTTTATTATTTTTTAATTATTTTTAAATCATTATTTTTATTATTTAATTTATTTATTTTTTTACTTGCGACAGTGAGACACAGTTCTCATTCCGGTCCGCCTTTTTTTTTCCCATTGACATACATTAGCGGTGTGTCGGCGATTTTATGGCCGCCCACCTGGTTCTATTTCTCGGCCTTAACATCGCGGACACACCGCTAATGCATCTCTATGGGCAGTCAGCCCGATTTCGGATTGAACGCCGACCAATCAGAATTCGAGCTGACTGCCCATAGAGATGCATTAGCGGTGTGTCCGCGATTTTAGGGCCGACGAATAGAACCAGGTGGCCGGCCATAAAATCGCCGACACACCGGTAATGTATGTCAATGGGAAAAAAAAAGGCGGACCGCAATGAGAACTGTCTCACTCGCAAGTAAAAAAAAAATAAATTAAATAATAAAAATAATGATTTAAAAATAATTTAAAAATAATAAAAAAAATTAATAAAAAATAATAAATAATTAAATAAAAATAATAATTTAAAAAAAAAAAAAAGGCGGACCGGAATGAGAACTGTGTCTCAGTCTGACTTTAAAAAAATAAATAAATTTAATAATAAAAAAAATAATTTAAAAATAATTAAAAAATAATAAAAAAAATAAATAAAAAATAATAAATAATTAAATAAAAATAATAATTAAAAAAAAAAAAAATTTTTAAATAAACAAATAATTTAATAATACAAAAAAAATTTAAAAATTACAAAAATAATTAAAAAAAAAAAAAAATACTAATGATATTACTGTTAATAATAATGCTATTAATCCTAATATGTATGCTATTCATGCTAATATTTATGCTATTAATGGTAATAATTATGCTATTAATGGTAATAATTATGCTATTAATAATAATTATGCGATTAATGGTAATAATTATGCTATTAATGCTAATAATTATGCTATTAATGCTAATAATTATGCTATTAATGCTAATTATGTTATTAATGGTAATAATTATGCTATTAATGGTAATAATTATGCTATTAATGGTAATAGTTATGGTATTAATGGTAATAGTTTATGCTATTAATGGTAATAATTATGCTATTAATGCTAATAATTATTCTATTAATGGTAATAATTATTCTATTAATGCTAATAATTATGGTATTAATGCTAATAATTATGGTATTAATGCTAATAATTATGGTATTAATGCTAATTATGGTATTAATGCTAATTATGCTATTACTGCTAATTATGGTATTAATGGTAATATTTATGCTATTAATGGTAATAATTATGCTATTAATGCTACTATTATTGTTATTGATGATGCTATTGATGATGGTTTTGATGATGGTTTTGATGATGGTTTTGATGATGGTTTTGATATTTATGGTATTGGTATTATGTATGCACATAATAATTATGCTTATTAATGCTAATAATTATGGTATTAATGCTAATAATTATGGTATTAATGCTAATAATTATGGTATTAATGCTAATAATTATGCTATTAATGGTAATAATTATGCTATTAATGGTAATAATTATGCTATTAATGCCAATAATTATGGTTATTAATGCTAATAATTATGGTATTAATGCTAATAATTATGGTATTAATGCTAATTATGGTATTTATGGTAATAATTATGGTATTTATGGTAATAATTATGGTATTTATGGTAACAATTATGGTATTAATGCTAATAATTATGGTATTAATGCTAATTATGCTATTAATGGTAATAATTATGGTATTAATGGTAATAATTATGGTATTAATGCTCATAATTATGCTATTAATGCTAATAATTATGCTATTAATGCCAATAATTATGGTATTAATGCTAATAATTTTGCTATTAATGGTAATAATTATGCTATTAATAATAATTATGCGATTAATGGTAATAATAATGCTATTAATGCTAATAATTATGCTATTAATGCCAATAATTATGGTATTAATGCTAATAATTATGGTATTAATGCTAATAATTATGCTATTAATGTTAATAATTATGCTATTAATGCTAATAATTATGGTATTAATGCTAATAATTATGCTATTAATGCTAATAATTATGCTATTGCTAATATTATTGTTATTGATGATGCTATTGATGATGCATATTCATGATGCTATTGATGATGGTTTTGATGATGGTTTTGATGATGGTTTTGATGATGGTTTTGATGATGGTTTTGATGATGGTTTTGATAATGGTTTTGATATTTATGGTATTGGTATTATGTATGCACATAATAATTGTGCTATTAATGTTAATAATTATGCTATTAATGCTAATAATTATGCTATTAATGGTAATTATGCTATTAATGCTAATAATTATGGTATTAATGCTAATAATTTATGCTATTAATGGTAATATTTATGCTATTAATGGTAATAATTATGCTATTAATGGTAATAATTATGCTATTAATGCCAATAATTATGGTATTAATGCTAATAATTATGGTATTAATGCTAATAATTATGGTATTAATGCTAATAATTATGGTATTAATGCTAATTATGGTATTTATGGTAATAATTATGGTATTTATGGTAATAATTATGGTATATAAATGCTAATAATTATGGTATAAATGCTAATAATTATGGTATTAATGCTAATTATGCTATTAATGGTAATAATTATGGTATTAATGGTAATAATTATGGTATTAATGCTCATAATTATGCTATTAATGCTAATAATTATGCTATTAATGCCAATAATTATGGTATTAATGCTAATAATTATGCTATTAATGGTAATAATTATGCTATTAATAATAATTATGCGATTAATGGTAATAATTATGCTATTAATGCTAATAATTATGCTATTAATGCTAATAATTATGCTATTAATGCCAATAACTATGGTATTAATGCTAATAATTATGGTATTAATGTTAATAATTATGGTATTAATGCTAATAATTATGGTATTAATGCTAATTATGCTATTAATGGTAATAATTATGGTATTTATGGTAATAATTATGGTATTAATGCTAATAATTATGCTATTAATGTTAATAATTATGCTATTAATGCTAATAATTATGCTATTAATGTAATAATTATGGTATTAATGCTAATAATTATGCTATTAATGCTAATAATAATGCTTTTGCTAATATTATTGTTATTGATGATGCTATTGATGATGCTATTGATGATGCTATTGATGATGGTTTTGATGATGGTTTTGATGATGGTTTTGATAATGGTTTTGATATTTATGGTATTGGTATTATGTATGCACATAATAATTGTGCTATTAATGTTAATAATTATGCTATTAATGCTAATAATTATGCTATTAATGGTTAATTATGCTATTAATGCTAATAATTATGGTATTAATGCTAATAATTATGCTATTAATGGTAATATTTATGCTATTAATGCTAATAATTATGCTATTAATGGTAATAATTATGCTATTAATGGTAATAATTATGCTATTAATGCCAATAATTATGGTATTAATGCTAATAATTATGGTATTAATGCTAATAATTATGGTATTAATGCTAATTATGGTATTTATGGTAATAATTATGGTATTTATGGTAATAATTTATGGTATTAATGCTAATAATTATGGTATTAATGCTAATATAATTATGGTATTAATGCTAATTATGGTATTTATGGTAATAATTATGGTATTAATGGTAATAAGTATGCTATTAATGTTAATAATTATGCTATTAATGCTAATAATTATGCTATTAATGCTTATAATTATGGTATTAATGCTAATAATTATGCTATTAATGCTAATAATTATGCTATTAATGCTAATAATAATGCTATTGCTAATATTATTGTTATTGATGATGCTATTGATGATGCTATTCATGATGCTATTGATGATGGTTTTGATGATGGTTTTGATGATGGTTTTGATGATGGTTTTGATGATGGTTTTGATAATGGTTTTGATATTTCTGGTATTGGTATTATGTATGACATAATAATTGTGCTATTAATGTTAATAATTATGCTATTAATGCTAATAATTATGCTATTAATGATAATTATGCTATTAATGCTAATAATTATGGTATTAATGCTAATAATTATGGTATTAATGCTAATAATTATGCTATTAATGGTAATATTTATGCTATTAATGCTAATAATTATGCTATTAATGGTAATATTATGCTATTAATGGTAATAATTATGCCATTATTGGTAATAATTATGCTATTAATGGTAATAATTATGCTATTAATGCCAATAATTATGCTATTAATGCCAATAATTATGGTATTAATGCTAATAATTATGGTATTAATGCTAATAATTATGGTATTAATGCTATATTATGCTATTAATGGTAATAATTATGGTATATTAATGCTAATAATTATGCTATTAATGCTAATAATTATGCTATTATTGCTAATAATAATGCAATTGCTAATATTATTGTTATTGATGATGCTATTGATGATGCTATTGATGATGCTATTGATGATTGTATTGATGATGCTATTGATGATGGTTTTGATAATGGTTTTGATGATGGTTTTGATGATGGTTTTGATAATGGTTTTGATATTTATGGTATTGGTATTATGTATGCACATAATAATTATGCTATTAATGTTAATAATTATGCTATTAATGCTAATATTTATGGTATTAATGCTAATAATTATGCTATTAATGCTAATAATTATGGTATTAATGCTAATTATGCTATTAATGCTAATAATTATGGTATTAATGCCAATAATTATGCTATTAATGCTAATAATTATGGTATATAATGCTAATAATTATGCTATTAATGCTAATAATTATGGTATTAATGCCAATAATTATGCTATTAATGCTAATAATTATGGTATTAATGCTAATATTTATGGTATTAATGCAAATAATTATGGTATTAATGCTAATAATTATGCTATTAATGCTTATAATTATGCTTTTTATGCTAATAATAATGCTATTGCTAATATTATAGTTATTGATGATGCTATTGATGATGGTTTTGATGATGGTTTTGATGATGGTTTTGATATTTATGGTATTGGTATTATGTATGCACATAATAATTATGCTATTATGTTAATAATTATGCTATTAATGCTAATAATTATGCTATTAATGGTAATAATTATGCTATTAATGCTAATAATTATGCTATTAATGCTAATAATTATGCTATTAATGCTAATTATGGTATTAATGCAAATAATTATACTATTAATGGTAATAATTATGCTATTAATGCTAATAATTATGCTATTAATGCTAATAATTATGTATTAATGCTAATAATTATGGTATTAATGCTAATAATTATGCTATTAATGGTAATATTTATGCTATTAATGCCAATAATTATGCTATTAATGCTAATATTTATGCTATTAATGGTAATATTTATGCTATTAATGGTAATATTTATGCTATTAATGCTTATAATTATGCTATTAATGCTAATAATAATGCTATTGCTAATATTATTGTTATTGATGATGCTATTGATGATGCTATTGATGATGCTATTGATGATGGTTTGATATTTATGGTATTGGTATTATGTATGCACATTCAATGTCCTTAAGTATTCAGTGACTCTTACTATTATTGATATGAATGAGAAACATGTTTATATATTTGTAATACGTTGTAGGGTAAATTAAAGGACATACAAAACATGATATTTAAATATGTTCATTGTCTATCTGGAACTTATTATTTTCCTTAATAATTATTCTATACTTTTCAAGAATTCTTTTCTCCCAAAAAGCTTTTGTAAAAGCTCTTGCGTACCTATACATCTCCAAGCATAGTATTACCTTTGTATGTTCTAACATGACTTCAAAGGATACTAGCAAGGATGTTGGCGGGTACAAAGCCGCATGGATGCGTAAGACACGTGCTAAAGAAACTGAAGAAGAGCGACAATGTCGTTTGGATAAGTCTAAAGCTGAGTATAAGCAACGCATTGCAACGGAGTCGCTGGAACAAAAACAACTACGGTTGGCCAAAAATGCTCAGAAGCTACATCAACGGCGTCAAAAAAAAAAAGTGACACCACCAGTACATCACTCTGCTGATCAGACAGTAACCTCCTCAGTACAACAGTCTGCTGATCAAACTACAAGCTCACCTCTACAATACTCTGCTGATGTAACTCAGTGTGCTGATCAGACAGTAACCTCATCAGTACTACAGTCTGCTGATCCAACTGTAAGCTCACCAGTACTACAGTTTGCTCTAGCTCTTTCTAGCAGTTCACCGGATGAAAGGAGCACAATTCCTCAAGTTTCATCACCGCGCAAAGCAACAGCAAAGCGTAAACATTGTGCTGAGGAGACGTCATGCACAAAACGTTTTCGCCTTGAACAACAACAAACTCCTTTGGAGGCACAAATTGCTCAGGAGTCTTCACTATCCAAACAGAGCCGCTTACGTAAAAGTGGTGCCTCCCGTCGTCAACACCGCAAAAAGACGTCTTCTACTGTTACACAAGTGGATCCTGACTCTTTTTCTGCTTTATTACTTCAACGTCTCATCTATGTCGGTTTGCAGAAAGAAAATCGTATTTACCTACCTACACCTCCCTCTTCATATCCACCTGGATTTACAGATAGTGATTTTGGCATTGTGGAACATACCTGTGGCTCTATGATATTCATATGTAAGCATTGTGAAGCTCGACATTTCATGGATGAGATGCCATCGGATAAACAGTATACTCTCTGTTGTCACAAGGGGAAGGTCAAGGTTCCGTTACCTCAGTATCCAGAGATGTTGGAATGTATTCTTAAAGGTCAGAGTCCATATAGTCGGAATATGATGGATAACATCAGAAGTATTAATAGTTCATTTGGTTTTGCTTCTATGGGTGCAAGTATTGCTCCCCCACCTGGACATGGCCCTTATTGCTTCCGGATTCATGGCCAAATTTATCACCGTACTGGAACACTACATCCTGCTCCAGATCAAGCTCCTGCTTATGCCCAACTCTACATTTTAGATACTGCCACTGCTAATGACCAACGTTTACAGTGTGATGAAAATAAGAAATGTCATCCTAAATTGATGCGGCTCATTGCTAACTTATTAGATCGCATTAATCCTTTTGTTTCCGCATACAAAATGTTACGTTTTGTTGAACAAGAGGAACAGGAGAAGGCAATTGAAAATGGTACTGTCATCCCTAATATCATCATGGCTCTTAAACAGGATCGAGAACAAGACCCAAGACGTTATAATAAGCCAATTGTTAATGAAGTTGCTGTGGTCTTTGAAAATGCTGATGGAGAGCCACCTTTCAATAGAGACATTTTAATTCATCTGAAACCTGACCCAAACAATCCTTTAGCTCCAAAAACACAGCAAGTTAGTATTCTCCACAGTAATTTAGATGCTTTATTGTATCCGTTATTTTTTCCGCATGGTGAACAAGGCTGGCATGAGGGACTGAAGCATCAAGGTGAAAATCCACGGAGAATTACACAATTGCAGTATTACTGTTATTTGCTATCTGTACGTCCTGGGTTCAATCCTATTTTAAATGGTGGAAAACTAACGCAACAGTATTTAGTAGATGCGTATATAAAAATTGAGGCTAATCGCTTAAATTTTATACGTCAACATCAAAAAGACTTAAAAGTGGAAGACTATTGCGTACTACAGGAACATCTGCAAAGAAAATCTTTTGAAAAAGGAATTCCTATTGGCAAGACGGTCATTTTACCATCGTCATTTGAAGGCAGTCCCAGAAACATGCAGCAGAGGTATCAAGATGCCATGGCTATTGTTACAAAATTTGGACGGCCAGATCTTTTTATAACAATGACCTGTAATCCCAAATGGAGCGAGATTATCCACAATTTAGAACCATGGCAGAGGGTGGAACACAGACCGGATTTAGTCGCCCGTGTCTTCAAAATAAAATTAGAAGCCCTATTAAAAGATATAAACAGTGGATTATTTGGCAAGATTTGTGCAATGATTCATGTAATAGAATTCCAAAAGCGAGGACTACCACATGCTCACATTTTGGTTATTCTGGATAGCAATTCCAAATTACGCACTGAGGTAGATGTCGATCGTACTGTTTGGGCAGAAATTCCTGACCCATCCGAGTATCCTGTGCTCCATCAAATTGTGATGCAACATATGATTCATGGACCCTGTGGACAATTGAACCCCAATTCTCCATGTATGGATATTGGAAAGTGTAAAAAAGGATTCCCAAAAGATTTCCAACCAAAAACTGTAATAGCACACGATGCCTACCCAACTTATCAACGCAATGCAGGACCTTCATTTACACAACGTTCTCACATGGTTGATAATTCTTGGGTTGTTCCCTATAACCCTTTCTTACTATTAAAGTATAAGTGTCATATAAATGTGGAAATCTGTGCATCCATTCAAAGTGTCAAGTATCTATTCAAATATGTTTACAAGGGGCATGATAAAGCCAATCTGGAAATTTCTCAAACAAACATACAACATGATGAACCTCACCAATTTATGGACTCAAGATACGTCAGTGCACCGGAGGCAGCTTGGAGAATTTTTGCCTATCCAATGCATAAACAATCACACAGCATTGTTCGCCTTGCCGTACATCTGCCACAGTCACAACCCCTTTATTTTCATGAAGATGCTTCTGTTGAGAACATTGCTGCCATGACACATAAAAAATCAACTCTTATGGCCTACTTTGAACTGAATGAGAATGACCCACGTGCTCATGAATACTTCTACCGCCAAATTCCTGAGCACTATGTCTGGAAAGCTGGTGCATGGGAAATTAGGCAGAAACGTGGAACAACAGTCATTGGAAGAATGTATACGGTCAGTATGAAAGATGAAGAACGCTACTATTTACGGTTGTTGTTACTACATGTAAAAGGAGCAACAAGTTTTGAGCACATTAAGACCGTTAATGAAGTCGAGTACCCAACTTTTAAACAGGCAGCAATAGCCCTTGGATTACTTTTGGATGACAGTGTTTGGCGAAATACCTTACTGGATGGCTGTGTTCTAAACATGCCTGCACAGCTTCGGGATATGTTTGCTTACATATGTATCTTTGGTCCTCCTGCTCATCCATTGGAGTTGTGGCAAGAATTTAAAAAAGATTTTATTGAAGACTACTGCCGTGCATATCACCCTAACAATGAGGACTGTGAGCATTGTGAAGGCTATGCAATGACAGATGTTCAAAATGTGTTAAAATTTCATGGCAAAAGCTTTACGGATTTTAATCTACCACGCCCCAAAAGAAAACAACAACTACAACCACAATACGACAAAGAGGAGGAGTTTAGAAGAGCCCAAGAAATGAAAGAAACTTTAAATCCACAACAACTTTTGGCCTACAATGCCATAAATGAAGCATTACAGGATACAAGTCAGCAAGCTAAGTGTTTTTTCATTGATGGCCCAGGTGGCAGTGGGAAAACATATTTGTATGATTTGTTAATTCGTCAAATAAGAGGAGAAGGAGAAACTGTGTCACCTGCTGCCAGTACTGGGATTGCAGCCAACTTATTGGAAGGAGGAAGAACCATCCATTCACTTTACGGGATACCTATTCCAATCAATGAAACGTCTGTGTCAAGAATCAAAAATGATACTGATGCTGCACACCATTTGAAGAATACTAAACTTTTCATTATTGATGAATCCACTATGCTATCTAAATACGCACTGCATGTCATTGACCAACTATTAAAGGATGTTATGACCAAAGATATCTCGAAGAAAAATAAAACACCCTTTGGAGGGAAAGTCATTGTTCTGGGAGGAGACTTTCGTCAGTGTCTTCCTATTATTCCTCATGGAACACGAACTGATATCGTAGAGAGCTGCATTAAATATTCCAGACAATGGCAGATTTTCACTCAATTGCCACTACTTGACAACATGCGCTCTGTTGATCCAGAATACAGCAATTGGATACTTCAGCTGGGAAATGGACAATTGACCAATTCTTATAACCTTGGAGATGATGTTATAGAAATCCCTGAAGATATGATTTGCACAGGTTCACTAATATTTGACATTTTTGGTGAAAACATTGTAATTGATGTCAATGACAATGAAAGCATTCATACAGCAGCATCACATGCCATTCTTTGCCCCAAAAATGATGATGTGGATCAGGTCAACTCTAAGATCATGGATTGCATTGCTGGAGAGTATACAGAATACATTAGTGATGATTCCATTGATCCGGACGAGACAGAGGATCCAGAGCAATACCCTGTTGAGTTTTTAAATTCACTTACACCCACAGGGATGCCATCTCATCGTCTGAAATTAAAAATCGGCACCATTGTAATGCTTTTGAGGAACTTCAACAGCAGAAAAGGTCTTTGCAATGGGACTCGCTTAATTGTCACCGGTTTGTTTGCCAACATGATTCGAGCAAGAGTCATTACTGGGTCTGCTGGAGGAAATGTGGTTTTCATTCCCAGGATTGATTTGTGCCCATCAGAAACCGGCTTGCCTTTTAAGTTAAGACGTCGCCAATTTCCTCTGAAGCCAGCTTTTGCCATGACAATAAACAAATCCCAAGGACAAACACTTGAGAAAGTAGGGATTTTTTTGCCAGAACCTGTTTTTGGACATGGACAATTGTATGTGGCTTTTTCAAGAGTGAGAAGACGATCCAATGTAAAAGTGAAAGTGGTGGACACTCCAATCCAAGGAAAATTGCTGCCTAACAGTGACAAAGTATTTACCAAAAATATTGTCTACAAGAATATTTTGCACTGAACTCTTCCCTATGACTATTCTTCTGTTTATTTATCTTTTGAAAAAAAAAAAAAAAAAAAAAAATTTTACTGTTTTACATTTTATTCTTTTATATACTGATTTCTACTATATTTTTGTGAACACACATTTAAAATAATATGAGAGATGTGTATCATCCACATTTCTACAGTGGGTGATAGAAACCACTATTTCAAGCTCCAGCACTATATGTGCTGAGAGATTTCATTGTCACTGTTTACAGGGAGAGGTTTTTGTGAACAGCTAAGAGACGGGTGGGATGGCTGTTCACACACATCTCATTAGCAAGGTGTGTTCCACATGTTTAGATAGATAGGGACAAACATAAATTATTAATTAGATTCTACCACACCATTTTTCTTAGATTTTTTCACTTTGTTGAGGAATATACTAAATGATAATAATTGATCATGAAGGACTCACCAACAACATACTTGCTGTAATTTTCATAATTGCATATATGTAATCTATTTATATAATCCGCAGTTTGGAATTCGGGCACTGTAGCCGAATCCCAGAATGCTTTGCGCCACTGCGAGCGATGACGCGTAGCGTCATCGCGAGAAGCAGCCGCAGTGCACCTCCGGGACAACAACCCCCACACACAGACACAGGAGACCCGGCCAGAGAGAGAGGGAGAGGAGCTCGGGCCCGCACACTCCATCCCCCGGGACAGCAACCACCACACACAGCAGCTGACAGCCGCAGCCGTACTGCACCTCCCGGAGAACTACCCCCCGCCTGCACACCCCCGCCAGCCATACACCCCCGCCAGCCGTAGATCCCCCCCACCTCTCCTGCTGCTCCGGCACACTCCCGCATCTCTCTGCTCCGATCATCTTCACTACAAGGCTAAAGGACCTTTGGTGATGTCAGAGTCATGTGATCATTCACATGACTCAGACATCACTTCAGGCCCTCTATTAATCGATCAGAGCTGGGAAGAAGGGTAAGAAGCCACACAGGGGGCAGGGCGAGTTAAGACACTGCAGGGGCAAATAGAGCCCAGGGGAAACGGGGGGGGGAGCCCATTCTGCCCCTCTACAGTCTACCCCTGCTCTGCTTCGGCCCCACACCCTGCACCTCCCCCACACACAGCAGCTGAGAGACAGAGAGGAGATCCGGGGAGAGACACACCACAGGGGACAAAAATCCCCCCACACACAGGACGACTAACCAGCAGCACAACATACACATATACATACATACACTATATATACATACATACACTATATATACATACATACACTATATATACATATACACTCCATATACATACATACACTCTATATACATACATACACTCTATATACATATACACTATTTCAACACACACATATAGATATAGAGTATCTACACATACCTTATATACACATAAATATATTGATATACTGTATATACACATAGATACACACTATATACACATATATATATATTGATATACTGTATATAAACACATACACATATACATATAGCGTATATACACATATATACATACATGCACATATACAGTCTATACACACATATATAGATATACAGTATATACACAGATAGATATACACTATATACATATATACATATACAGTATATACACATCTATACATATATATATACATATACTGTATCTACACATACACTTAGATATACACTATATACACACAGATACATATACACTATATACACATATATACATAGATGTACATATACAGTATATACACACATATATACATACACAGTATATACACACAGATACATATACATATACAGTATTTTCACATATATAGATGTAGTTATAGTTTATATACACATATATAGAGATATATAGTATGTACACATATCGCTATACAGTATATACACATATATACATACATATACAGTATATACACACATACATATACAGTATATACACATATATACATGTAGATATACACTATATACACACATATTGATAGATACACAGTATATACACATACATAGATATACAGTATATACACATATACATAGATATACAGTGTATACTCACATATAGATATACAGTATATACACAGACATACACTATATACCCACATATACATATACACTATATACACAACACATATATAGATATACAGTATATACACATATATATATACAGTATATACACATATACACACAGATATATATGTACAGTATATACACATATATAGATAGCTGTACATATACTGTATATACACATATATAGATAGATGTACATATACAGTTTATACACATATCTACTTATATAATCACCAGTTTGGGATTCGCCCGTTGAAGCCGAATCCCATAATCCTTTGTGGCACTGCGAGCGATGACGCTTGCGTCATCGCGAGCCGCACCCGCACTACCTCACACCACCGCCATCCTGCCAACCCTTGGCCCCGCCACGAAGTCGACGCTGCCCGGATGCCGCCGGTGCCTTCCGCCCCTCGCTCACCGCTGGGGCCTCACTGCTGCTGGACTTGCCGTGTAGGGCCTGTGGCCGCCTGCCGCAACCCACTGAAGTCGTCCTGTGCTCGGCGCCAGCCAATGGGAGTGAGCGGGGCATCTCTGCCTCCAAAGCCTCACACGCCCCACTCACTCCCATTGGCCGCCGCCGCCCCTGCAAGCGGATTGGGCGCTGTGTTGTAAACACAGCACGCCCATCCAATTGACCAGGACTCGGCGTCCTGGACCAATCGGATGCCCCTCCAGCCCAGAGCCGCTTCTTTACTCACCCCTCCAGCCCAGAGCCGCTTCTCTCCTCACCCCTCCACCCCAGACCCGCTTCTCTCCTCACCCCTCCAGCCCAGAGCCGCTTCTCTCCTCACCCCTACAGCCCAGAGCCGCTTCTCTCCTCACCCCTCCAGCCCAGAGCCGCTTCTCTCCTCACCCCTCCAGCCCGGAGCCGCTTCTCTCCTCACCCCTCCACCCCAGACCCGCTTCTCTCCTCACCCCTCCAGCCCAGAGCCGCTTCTCTCCTCACCCCTCCAGCCCAGAGCCGCTTCTCTCCTCACCCCTCCAGCCCAGAGCCGCTTCTCACCCCTCCCGCCCAGAGCCACTTCTCTCCTCACCCCTCCACCCCAGAGCCGCTTCTCTCCTCACCCCTCCAGGCCAGAGCCGCTTCTCTCCTCACCCCTCCAGGCCAGAGCGCTTCTCTCCTCACCCCTCCAGCCCAGAGCCGCTTCTCTCCTCACCCCTCCAGGCCAGAGCCGCTTCTCTCCTCACCCCTCCGCCACAGAGCCGCTTCTCTCCTCACCCCTCCGCCACAGAGCCGCTTCTCTCCTCACCCCTCCGTCACAGAGCCGCTTCTCTCCTCACCCCTCCGCCACAGAGCCGCTTCTCTCCTCACCCCTCCACCACAGAGCCGCTTCTCTCCTCACCCCTCCACCACAGAGCCGCTTCTCTCCTCACCCCTCCAGCCCAGAGCCGCTTCTCTCCTCACCCCTCCACCCCAGAGCCGCTTCTCTCCTCACCCCTCCAGGCCAGAGCCGCTTCTCTCCTCACCCCTCCAGCCCAGAGCCGCTTCTCTCCTCACCCCTCCGCCACAGAGCCGCTTCTCTCCTCACCCCTCCGCCACAGAGCCGCTTCTCTCCTCACCCCTCCGCCACAGAGCCGCTTCTCTCCTCACCCCTCCGCCACAGAGCCGCTTCTCTCCTCACCCCTCCGCCACAGAGCCGCTTCTCTCCTCACCCCTCCACCACAGAGCCGCTTCTCTCCTCACCCCTCCAGACCAGAGCCGCTTCTCTCCTCACCCCTCCACCCCAGAGCCGCTTCTCTCCTCACCCCTCCAGCCCAGAGCCGCTTCTCTCCTCACCCCTCCACCACAGAGCCGCTTCTCTCCTCACCCCTCCAGCCCAGACCCGCTTCTCTCCTCACCCTTCCAGGCCAGAGCCGCTTCTCTCCTCACCCCTCCAGGCCAGAGCCGCTTCTCTCCTCACCCCTCCACCACAGAGCCGTTTCTCCCCTCACCCCTCCACCACTAAGCCGGTTCTCTCCTCACCCCTCCACCACTGAGCCGCATCTCTCCTCACCCCTCCACCACTGAGCCGCTTCTCTCCTCACCCCTCCATCACTGAGCCGCTTCTCTCCTCACCCCTCCACCACAAAGCCGCTTCTCTCCTCACCCCTCCACCACAGAGACGCTTCTCTCCTCACCAACCCACCACAGAGCCGCTTCTCTCCTCACCCCTCCACCACAGAGCTGCCTCTATACTCTGCTACCCACACAGCCGCCTCTATACTCTGCTACCCACAGAACCGCCTCTATACTCTGCTACCCACAGAGCCGCCTCTATACTCTCCTACCCACACAGCCGCCTCTATACTCTGCTACCCACAGAGCCCCCTCTATACTCTGCTACCCACAGAGCCGCCTGTATACTCTGCTACCCACAGAGCCGCCTGTATACTCTGCTACCGACAGAGCAACCTGCATACTCTGCTACCGACAGAGCAGCCTGCATACTCTGCTACCGACAGAGCAGCCTGCATACTCTGCTACCCACAGAGCCGCCTCCATACTCTGCTACCCACAGAGCCGCCTGTATACTCTGCTACCCACACAGCCGCCTCTATACTCTGCTACCCACAGAGCCGCCTCTATACTCTCCTACCCACACAGCCGCCTCTATACTCTGCTACCCACAGAGCCCCCTCTATACTCTGCTACCCACAGAGCCGCCTGTATACTCTGCTACCCACAGAGCCGCCTGTATACTCTGCTACCGACAGAGCAACCTGCATACTCTGCTACCGACAGAGCAGCCTGCATACTCTGCTACCGACAGAGCAGCCTGCATACTCTGCTACCCACAGAGCCGCCTCCATACTCTGCTACCCACAGAGCCGCCTGTATACTCTGCTACCCACACAGCCGCCTCTATACTCTGCTACCCACAGAGCCGCCTCTATACTCTCCTACCCACACAGCCGCCTCTATACTCTGCTACCCACAGAGCCCCCTCTATACTCTGCTACCCACAGAGCCGCCTGTATACTCTGCTACCCACAGAGCCGCCTGTATACTCTGCTACCGACAGAGCAACCTGCATACTCTGCTACCGACAGAGCAGCCTGCATACTCTGCTACCGACAGAGCAGCCTGCATACTCTGCTACCCACAGAGCCGCCTCCATACTCTGCTACCCACAGAGCCGCCTGTATACTCTGCTACCCACACAGCCGCCTCTATACTCTGCTACCCACAGAGCCGCCTCTATACTCTGCTACCCACAGAGCCCCCTGTATACTCTGCTACCCACAGAGCCGCCTGTATACTCTGCTACCCACAGAACCGCCTGTATACTCTGCTACCCACAGAGCCGCCTGTATACTCTGCTACCCACAGAGCCGCCTGTATACTCTGCTACCCACACAGCCGCCTGCATACTCTGCTACCCACAGACCCGCCTGCATACTCTGCTACCCACAGAGCCCCCTGTATACTCTGCTACCACTGACCCGCCTGTATACACACAATTCATTTCACCGCTCTCCCGATGCAATTGCATCGGGCCTTTTTACTAGTTTGTACATAACTTGCGGTTTGTGCAGACAACATAGTTGCGGCAGTGTCATCCACATCAACTGCAGTCACCTGTGGTTAGTTAGTCGATGCATCTTATGCACCTGCTGAAGCTACGTTAACTCCATTTACCGTAGGTTAATTACAAGTTTTTTTGTTATTGCATGGATATTGCTGCAAGTCTGTAGCTGGTAACTCCTTCTGTATCAATTTACAAAATTTTATTATTTACATCACAATCCTCAAAAAATCTAAGAAAAATTCAGGTATAAAAAATATTTAAATTATATCAATTCGGATTTAGTTAGATTAGGACTCACCAGGCGTAAGGGCATCTTGACGCGATTGGTGGGCTGACACAAACTGGCTGATACACCTATTACTGTTATTAATTCATCAATTTTAATGATTGATGCATTAAGAAGTATTGCTACTTTGTGTTCTAAGACCCTTACAACATAATTATTCAATTTTCCTTATATGATATCAACAATACAAATATATGTAGTTGCTGTAAAGATGTCATTGGAATAATTGGATTATTATTTAAAAATCTTTAAAAAAACAATAAACATATTCTAGACAACCAATGCATTTGCATTAGTCTAACAGCTATAACTACTATAATCAAATTAACGTACGTTCTAGAATCCCGATGCATTTGCATCGGGCTCACAGCTAGTATATATATAAATGTGTGTGTGTGTGCATGTATATATGTGTGTGTGTGTGTGCATGTATATATATATATATATGTTTGTGTGTGTGTGCATGTATATATGTGTGTGTGTGTGCATGTGTATATATATATGTGTGTGTGTGCATGTATATATATATATGTGTGTGTGTGCATGTGTATATATGTGTGTGCATGTATATATGTGTGTGTGTGTGTGTGTGCATGTATATATATATATGTGTGTGTGCATGTATATATATATATATGTGTGTGTGTGCATGTATATATCTGTGTGTGTGTGCATGTATATATATATATGTGTGTGTGTGTGCATGTATATATATGTAAACAGAAGGAAAAAGTACTGTGTATAAACAACTGGGATCAGGCCAAATTATTAGTGAAAATATATAATCAATTTATTTAAATTTCATTACAAACAAGTGCATATAAGTTACATTAAAACCAATTAAAATTGTGCAATCACAAAAATTGCAGACCAACCGCAGCCAATTATAGTTAGAATGGTGAACCTCACATATCAATCATATGCAGTGTGGACTGTAGAGCTATGTGTGAGGGTATTAGGGTAACCCAGTACAAGGGAGAAAGCAATTATAGCAAGATTCCAAAGTAAATTAAGCTATCTGGTTACCCTAACCTTGTTAAGCTCACATATATGCGTTGATTCACGGTATGGATCGCCAGATATACAGGTGTACATGGGGTCCTAGAAATAATGAACAACTAGCCAGATCATGCTTTTGTGCCTGTAAGAATTCACAAGCCCCTGATAGAGGAATAGGGCAGATGAAATCCCTAAAGAGGGGAACCAGTATAGTCAGGCATAGCAAGAGAACGTGACCTGTGAAATAGAGGAAACAATAAGTACAACCTGTGTTTGGCAGGATCCGATCAGTTACCGTGAATACATGTCCACCTGCAGAGGCTGCGGGATAAGAGGCCCGTGTCGCCCGACGCGTATCGCCGTCCTTATGGCGGCTTCATCGAAGGGGCAGGAGCCTGCACACACACACACACATATAAATATATACATGCACACACACATATATATACATGCACACACACACACACATATATATATACATGCACACACACACACATATATATATATATATACATGCACACACACATATATATACATACACACACACACACATATATATATATACATGCACACACACACATATATATATATATACATGCACACACACATATATATACATGCACACACACACATATATATATATACATGCACACACACACACACACATATACATATACATGCACACACACATATATATAATCTAACTATATATATGTGCATCTATATATATATATAGATGCACATATGAAATGTGCCTAATCAAAGTGAATGTATATATGTGTGTGTAATCCATATGTACATGTGGATTACACACACATATATATGTGCTGGTTTGGGAGGGAGGGGGCCGCCGATACTCACCTTCCGAAGACGCTCCCGATCGTTGCCTAGCAACGCCGGGACTCGGCTTCGGCTTCACCCGGCGCACTACACATGCGCGGACCGGAAATGACGCGGTCTCCGGCCTCGCGTCATGAAGAGCGGGGCGGGAAGATTCCAATGGGCTCCCCCGCTCTTCAAATCGATAATGCCGCCCATTAGGGCGTTAGGAAGGGAGCGAGGCGGGGGGAGCGCGGCTCTGGGGACACCGCCCTGCAGACAAGAACGCCCCACAGACACAAATCATGTAAGTTTATAAAGTGTTTTATTCACCTTATATAAAGCCATATTAGGTCAGGCAAGGATGGTTAGGGTGCTAGTTAGGGTCTGTAGGGGCAGGTAGTGATAGTTTAGGGGCCATAGATTAGGTGACAGGTTCCCTTTAATAGTTTTGTCCACTGTGTTCAGAAACTCATAGAAAGACATCAGGGACTCATGTGTTCCTGTCCAAAGGAGGAAGATGTCATCTAAGTACCTCCACCAAGTAGTCACTTGTTCAAAATGGTGGATAACATAGATGACATCTTCCTCCAAACCTCTCATCACAATGTTGGCATACGCAGGCGCCATGTTCCCGCCCATTGCCATTCCTTTTAATTGCAGGAAGTGGTCATGACTGAATAGGAAGTAGTTGTTTTTCAAAACCATTTCCAATAACTGTATGACAAATTGACACTCCTCTCTTGACAAATTAGTTTCACTTAACTTCTTACTTACTGCAGATAAACCTCTTTTGTGGACAACGGAGGTGTACTGTGACACCACATCCAATGATGCAAGTATCACCTCACCAGAAACATAAACTCTGAAGTTTACACAAAAAATCTGTGGTATCCTGAATATAGAATTAAACTTTCCTTGCCAAAGGGTTCAAAATCCTTTCCAAAAAAAATCCAGATGTTAGAGAAAATAGAATTTGTACTGGAAACTATAGGCCTACCAGGGGAATCTACAAGAGACTTGTGAATCTTTGGTAAAACGTACAGAACAGGTGTTGTTAGAGAATTAATAACCAAATAATCAAATAAATCCTTTTAATTATTTTCTTATATAGGGCTACTTTTAAAACCTCAGCAATTTCCCTAGCTATATCAAACTTAGGGTCCTTCAAAAGTCTCCTGTACACCCCCCGATCACCAAGTTGTTTTCGTATTTCCTCCACATATTTGACCTTGTCCATAACTATGCTGTCGTCATGGACAAGGTCTTTTAAAGCTTCTTGATATAAATGGGGGGATTTCAATAATAACACTGGGTTTTGAAACTTACAGAATAAAGAGTAAATTCATTTGTGCCATTCCCACTTCTGACCCCAATCCCACATACCACATATACAGAAAATTATAAGGAGTAGGTATTATATAGTTATGCCAGCAATTTGGTAAAGGAAAAAAGTTTAACAAAAGAAAAAAAAATTGGAGTGGATTTACTATTCTTAAATCATTAATTTTGTCAGCTCAGAAATACTACATCCTCCCATGCTGGAAGGGAAATGTGACACTTCTTTAGACTTCTTTGTCTAACTTTCTAACATATTTAGGTAGGTTTACTTTAGACAAGATATTTACTTAAATGTAGGAGTTAAATGGAATGTCTTGAAAAAACTTTTTTTTCAACAACTGTCTTTGTTCCATATAGCCATGCCTCTTTGTCTAGTAAGACTAAAAAAAGTGTCAAAAACACTTATAAATGTGATACTCTGCAGGTTTGACAGGTTTCTGGTGCATTTTGGTTAGTAAATCTATCTAAGGGTCCAGTTACACTTGGCGACGTTGCAGTGATCCCGACAACGATACGATCTGGTAAGGATCACTAGAATGTCGCTAAGTGGCCGCTGGTGAGATGTCAAGCAGTCAAATCTACTCAACAACACAGCAACGATACAGCGACCTGTATAACGATCTCAGCGGTCGTTGGGACCCTGTGACACAGCAGCTAGTCTGACGACTCAGACCTTCTGAGTCGCCAACGAGGTAATTGTTAAGGCGTCAAACACACTAATTCATGCTGGCCAGCGGGAACCTGACAATCAAAAAATGGTCCAGGCCATTTCGACGCAATCGGCGATCTCACAGCGGGGGCCTGGTTGCTGTTGTATGTCAAACATAGCTAGATCGCTGGCAAGGTTGCTATTGCGTCACAAAACCTGTGACCAAATAGCGATCTTGCTAGGTGTGACGGGGACTTAAGAAACAGATCCCCAACTTTTCTGCCCTTGAGAGCCACAGTCAACTCTGAAAAAGGATTGTGAGCCACATTGAGCTATGACAGTGGTTCACAAACCACATTGAGCACCTTCCCTCTTACAGTAGTGACTCTCAGAGCCTCCGTTACCAGTGTAATGACAGTAAAAGCTTTTCCACAGAAATCACACTGAGGTAGTATACCAAGAGTCAAGATACCAAGAAATGTTGGACCCCGAAGCTCTGGATGATGCAGGCTATGTTTAGCCACTTAGATTGGTGCCATCAATTCTGGCTATATTGGTGTATGTGCTGTCCAGCCTGAGCTATAAGCTCCCAGCTGCAGACAATTGGAGAGCACCACACCTTACTTAGACTTTCAGTTTATGTCTGAAATATAGATTTGTGGTTCTCTACTTTAGACCTTTTTGTTTAGCTTCCATGGCCTCAATCTAGGCTCCTGTTTGAGTCCAGATCCCTCTATTGGTATTAAAGTGTGAAGGCCAGGGCAACCTCTTGGTATATGGGAAGCAAAGTGGCTTGTACAAATCCTGTTGGTAGTAAAGACTTTAGAACTCAGGTAACCACTGACAGAGCTTCTTTACATTATATCTGGCCCAAAAAATAATGGATCCCCTTCATGAAATCTGAGGTCTCTTAAGTTGTTCCTATTCCAGCTTAAGGTATATTTATGTCTTCTGTTTCCTTAGATTTTGTATAAGAGATCTGCAGATTCCAAAATCTAGCTCTTAACACTACTTACAAATCTGTGGATAAATTAAAGTTTATCTGGTCTGAACTCAGAGAGAATTTGAAGACGACAGAGAGTAGTCAGACCCAGCTGCTAATGAGAGATGTTCTAAAGTGCTAAGCTTTGAAGTTGGGTACAATGTACGGTTATCCAAGAAAAATATCAAGCTTAAAGTGTAACCGGCGTTTACATTTTTATTTAATAAAAATGAAGGGCAAGTGATTTTATTAACCTTTCAAATATACTTCATTGGAAAATTCTGTTTGAAAACCATTCATAAACATTCCACAAGGTGTCCCCACTGCACTGTGTTTGAAGCAGACATATGTTTATTATCAGTCATATCCGTCTTCACAGTGAAAATGGCCATGAAACCATGTAAGGGAAAAGGGGGCTGGCCTACACAGGGAGCCTGCAGCTGGTGAGGAAACAATATATCAGATTACAGCACAGTGTCTGAGCAATGTCAGAATGTCAGTAACAGTGCAAACTCCTCTGTCCTTGGCACAAGTTTCTCTGATCTGTCATCTGGCTCTACACAGCTTGGTGACAATCTCTGTTAATAAAAATAGAGATGCAGATTGCATAAAAAAATGCAATATAACACTATAGATGACAGTGAGGTGTTAGTTTGATATTTTGGACCAAAATAGCGTAAGCTCGTAGCCTCCGTCACGGGCCCTCACGCCTACGAGTACCTAGCCACATGTATAACACATGTATAATTTAGTTTTACACAAAAATCACCGAATTGGTACATAAAAATATAGAAAAAAACTCACCAAATTTGTCCGCTTACAAATATCATTGCATTTAGCAGGATGCTATCAGCCACCTCAGAGGCAACCCATATCTCTCAACACCGATGTTCCATCCCCTACAACCCTGACACGGGGGCGATTGTGGCATCTGCGACCAACCGTGCTACAAGGAGGAGACAGGTGTTATCAATGGACATGAGATCACTACAGGGCGGCAGCCACTCCAAGAGTGAAGCATAAAGTCAGAAAGCAGCCTATTAATGACGCCAAGCTGTTAGACAAGGTGGGCTGCTCTGCAACAAAATATGCAACACAAGTGACTGATGCCCCTAGAGGACCCAGCTGTAGACTGCAGATGGATAAAAAAATGCAATATAACACTATAGATGACAGTGAGGTGTTAGTTTGATATTTTTGACCAAAATAGCATAAGCTCGTAGCCCCCGTCACGGGCTCTCACGCCTACGAGTACCTAGCCACATGTATAACACATGTATAATTTAATTTTACACAAAAATCACCGAATTGATACATAAAAATATAGAAAAAACTCACCAAATTTAGACGCTTACAAATATCATTGCATTTGGCAGGAAGCTATCAGCCACCTCAGAGGCAACCCATATCTCTCAACACCTCGTAGGCATGAGGGCCCGTGACGGGGGCTACGAGCTTACGCTATTGTGGTACAAAATATCAAACTAACACCTCACTGTCATCTATAGTGTTATATTGCATTTTTTTATCCATCTGCAGTCTACAGCTGGGTCCTCTAGGGGCGTCTGTCACTTGTGTTGCATATTTTGTTGCAGAGCAGCCTGCCTTGTCTAACAGCTGGGCGTCATTAATAGGCTGCTTTCTGACACTATGCTTCACTTTTGGAGTCTGCCGCCCTGTGGTGATCTCGTGTCCAGTGATACCACCTGTCTCCTCCTTGTGGCACGGCTTGTCGAAGATGCCACAATCGCCCCGGTGTCAGGGTTGTAGGGGATGGAGCATCGGTGTTGAGAGATATATGGGTTGCCTCTGAGGTGGCTGATAGCATCCTGCTAAATGCAATGATATTTGTAAGCGGCCAAATTTGGTGAGTTTTTTTTTTACAATCTCTGTTAACCCCTTTTCTGCTGGCTCCCAACAGAGTTCCTTTACCAGCAGACGCTGGCCTTGTGCAGACAGCCTTAAAATGCAGTTTTTAAAAGAGCACAGAAAAATGAGAGTCAATAAGTGATATAGCACATATATAATCATTATGGTAGCTGCTATGTGACCCATCATTAACACTCAGTCCAGTATTGTGTTTTTTTTTCAATAAAATTACATTTCCAATTTAAGGTTCCTTCTGCCAAACAGGGTCCCAGATTTATTGGTCCTTATAAAATAATCAAAGTGACTACTCTGCAGCTATTGGCCTAAATCTTACTTCATCATTTAAGATACCTATTATGTTTCATAAGTCTCTCAAGTCATATCATAGCGTGGTTCAACCAGTTAGAAATCCTCCTCCACCAGTTATAGTTAAGGCCCCGTTACACAATACAACATAGGCTGCAATGTCGGAAGTGATGCCGCGGGTGCATGCTTGCTTCCATCATCGCAGCCTAGCTGTCACACGGCAAGATGTTGCCGGTGACGGTGCTGCGATGTTGCTGCAGCGATCGCTCGCTGTGCTGGGATCAACCCGGCAAGCGATCCGCTGCAATGCAGTGAATAGGCTGGATCGGCCGTGACATCGCTATTGTGGTGACACACCGAATGATGCCGCAGGCTGCTTAAGTTGAAGTTGACAGGTTTTCCTGCATGCAGGAAAATCTGTCAACTCCGACTTGAACAACTATCATTGTTCAATCGTGCGTTTACACGCCACGATTCAACAACGGTGTTGTTTCAACATTGTTCCTGACGTCACTTTTGAACGATGTCGGAAACGATGTTGAAACATGTAACATAGCCTTTAAATGCACTTTGGAGTTTTAGGTGCAGAGAATCCTAGATTCTAGTATACTGAGAGGTTTTGAGCAATATCTGATGCATTGGAGGGGTCATGGCCTGAAATAGAAATCCTGGTTTCTGGCGGCTATTATCAATGCCAAAAACTTGATATAGAAGTTTAATCTTCTATATTAAATTATAACAGGTTTTAAGGGACAGAAGGCTGCTTCTAAGATATGATCAAATACAGTCTGCTCTCCTCCCTTCTCTTACCGAGGAGCTCTGTGTAATTATAAATTTCTGGTAGGGGAGTACAGATTACTAATACTTCAGTTTTCACATTACACCAGTGTGCGGGAGTGGCAGTTCAGCTGAATTTACAGCATTGTAAGAAGAGTGCTGCAGTTTATAGAAGAGACAATGGAACTAGATGCTCTCTACAGCACAGGTTCTGTCTAACCACTCTTCATTAGGGTGGCTGAGACCTGCAGTACTGTCCAGTTGAAAAGTATGGGTGTGTGTGCTGCCCAGATGGAGTTATCAGCTCCCAGCTCCAGACAATTGGAGAGCATCACACCCTATTTAATCTTCTAGCTTGTGCCTGGAATCTGCCAGACATAACGTTGTGTTCCCCTGCTTCAGTCCCTTTTATCAGCTCCAGTGAATAGTGTTTGTTCCATGTTTTTGACCTCAGTTTGCTTTTTCCTAGTCATACGTCTTTTGATTTTCTGCTTTTCCTGCCCTCTTGGTTCTGACCAAACTACCTGACTATTCCTGCTAGCTTGCACCACCTTACAGCAGCTTTTTCCATGGCCACAGCCCAGAGGAAACTGTTTCATTCCAGATCCCTGTATATGTGTTAAGGGTGACTGCCAGGGCAACCCCTGGGATCTGCTAAATGGAGTGGTTTGCATTAAGCCTGTTCATTGTAGCCATTTTAAAGCAACGAGATTACCACTAAAATAGCCACTTTACATGTTGCTATTCAGGGGCAGACCTACCGTGGTGCTGCACTAGGGCCCCGACCAGGTAGGGGGCCCCTCAAGCCTGCAGGGGGGCCGCCCCCAGTCAACCCCCATGTCCTTGTGTCAGAGGAGAGGGGTTAACTGAGGGAAGCTTCCTGCTTCCCCCGGCTGATCCCGCCCCTCCTCTCTTCTCCAGCCCCGGCACCCAGACCTACAATGCGGCGCAGGTAAGAGCCGCACGCTCCCCCTGCCAGAACCCCCAACCCCCCCCCCGCTTCTCACCACCAGCACCCACAGCCCCGCGCCTGACGCTGCCAGCATTCCCAAATTCCCCCCGGGCCTCGCCTGATGCTCCCAGCACCCCTTCCCCCGGTCCTCACCTAAGGCTGCACCAGGGCCCGGCAGGCTGAAGGCCCGCCACTGTTGCTATTGCAGAATATTTCACTTCCTTGCCTCATAAATCTCCTAGGTTACTTCTACAAGATGTTTAGGGTCATTGTTGATCTGTACTGTGAAGCACTGTCTCATCAGCCTTGCTGCATTTGGATGAATCTGAGCAGAAAGTATTGCCTTATAGACTTCAGAATCCAACTGGCTGCTTCTGTCTTCAGTTATCATTAAACTCTATGACCAAGTGCCATTGGAAACCATGTATTCCCTTGCACAAAACTTTCAAACTAATCTGATCAGTTTCTATAAATCTTTTGATCTTTTCAAATTCAAATTCAGCAGCCTTGTCAATTATTTCCCAAAATTCAGATTTGCGACTAATCGATTTGGGAGAAAAAAAACACATGTTTAATAATGTGATGTTTCCAAAGACTGTACCTTACTCCATTCAAGCTCTTGAATGCAAACAGAGCATTAGTAATATCAAAGAACTCATATATGACTCAGGGTAAATGGCAATTTGCATCAATGATCACATCCTTATTATTAATATTTCATTTCATTTACACTCCAAACATTGCTTTAAACTAAGTTTACCAATTGTAGCATTAAAAGTGATCTATCATTTTTGTTTATAGCAGAGATGCCTATGGTAAGAAGATCATCGGAAAGTTTTTCATAATATACAATGAGAAGTTTGTATCCATATAAAATTTTTATAACTGTCAGATTAATATTGAATGCATGGTTCACAGATAACTTAGCTGGAAGCCAAATCATTTCTACACTTATTTCTGTTCGTTCAATTATTGAAAGAATCATTATATTTTATAAACAAAGACTGTCTTCATCCTACTTTTCCATCTGAATCTCTGAGTGATCCCTTAACACTTCCCATAATTTAGTAAGATTTTGCATAAGTGTGCCTTAGGGAAATTTAAAAGTCAGGGATAATTTAGCATTTAAAACATGAAGTAGAAAATCTCTCCTATATTTTCAATGTTTTCCCTCTTGTATGCTCTAACTAATTCCTCTGCTTGATAAAGTGTTCCTCCGGAGCAAAAAGGAGTGAACTTATGAAAGAGAAAGATTTTATGATTCAGGTATTTTCACAATACCATACACTACATTCCATCACCAACTCAGCCTTTCTGCTAGGAAAAAAGTACAGTATATACTTTCTGTTACTCTCCTCTTTTTGTTGTGTTTGAACATTGCCTGCCTATCCTAATGTTGACTAGCAGTACAGCACAGTAGCTTGGGAAGTAAGTACCTCTATGAATGTATTAATTTATGCAAAACTCATTTGCCATTGTAATGTAATGCTTTACCTTTGAATCATCTTGATGAGATCATTATATGTAACACACTAGCTGCTCTTTCCACCTCTTCCTGGGTGTCTATGTGGTTATTTCACTTTCTTTATTATTTAGTACCTTTGCTTAGTAATTGGTTATGTTCCTGATTTCAGATTTATGCCTTGTGACTTGCTTGCCTTCTCTACTACAGCAATGTCCACATCAATAGCAGTGGCTCAAGGGTAAAGACATAAAATTACCTTAGATTCCTCGGTTTAGCTAGCATTAATATAACCACCTCCACCTGTTTTTGTTTTGTGACGTCAACCTATTTAAGAAGGGAATAGCAACTGTTAACCCAAAAAGATAATTAAACATACTGAGTACAGTGCCTATTACCAAGGTTCCAGCCTCCACATGGCAGGGAGACAGAAGTCCATGACATACTTACCCCACAGGTGGGCCAGCATCTGCTTGGTCCTCGTTACTCAGTTTTTGCTCTCATAGCCAGTGCTCATTGCACAGGTCTCCCAGGAGTGTGCTTAGGCAACGCGCAGCGCATTCTTGCTCTTCTTAAATGGCTGGTGTGTCCTAAACCAGAAATGCTTCTCAGCCTATGGCTGAGAATCACTGTGTATTTGAGGCACATTCCCCCATAGGGAGGTGCCCGGGTAACATGCTCTATTCCTAGAGATGTGTTGTTAATTGTTCAGATCCCCATACCAGTATTCAGTCCCTGTTCCTGCGACTTGCTTGTGTTCCCAATTTCCTAACCTGTGTCTTGTCCTAGATCCCGTCTGCATCTGCTGTTCAGCTATACCAGCCTGCACCTGTCTACACTTATCTACACCTGTTTTACCATCATACTAGCCTGCACCTGCCTGCATTTACTGTGCCATATACCCGCCAACACATGTTGGCATTTGCCATGCCTTTGTACCTGCTGACACTAACATATACCTGTTGTGCCACCATTACATCTGTAACTGCTTAACTCATCCACCCGGCTGCTTTTGCTTATGCCAAAGACTGTCTGAGTCCATACTCCTGGGGCCATCTGTTGCAGCTCCAGCCTTCCGAGTGGCACCCAGTTTCTACTTACAGCGTAACACCTCACCATCAGATGCTCTGGTGAAAACCAGGTCAGAAACAGTAGTCAAGGCCCTCTAAGTCAGATGGGTGTTGAGGCCCAGTGGGTCAACTCCCGAATGCTCATCCCTGTGAGCATTACACTGAGATACTGTCAAGATGGCCTCTCTTACCTGGGAGATTTATGACTGGTTTGGGACCTTTGTCTCATTCCTTTATTGAAACTCCATTTTAAATGTGTTTCTTTCCTTTGGCAGTTTAAGAGTTAATGTCAGTTTTCTGCTGCTCGCAGACTCCTTAGTTTCCTTACCAGATGTGGCCACTCTGTGATTACTCCCATTCCCTTTATATAATCACATGCTTTCAGCATGCTTTGCTGGCGATTGAACATTCCTAGCAAAACTTCCTGAGGAGAAGAAAGCCATCTGGAGAGTTGTCCACTGTTTTGTTAGCCGTCTGCTGTCAAGGAGCATGGCAGCATGCGTGAAGTTGCCTTTGTTCCCTGACTGTTTTCCCTTTCCTCTAGTCTTTTTTATTGCAGTGGTTGGGACTAGCGCTCTTGCCAGCCATTCCCTATTGAGGGCTTAACATCAGGGCCTAGGAATGCTGCTCGGCGACGAGTTGAAAGAACTCGTATAGGGACAGTATGGTGATCAGGGCACAACCAGAGGTGAGTGCAGAAGGTCACTTCTTCTCCATTCCGTATGAGCAGGGCCCACTGCTGTATTTGTCCCCTGTGTCTACCCATCTGTTGTTTTGTGTTGTGCACTGGACATCATTGGTCCATGCATCACTGTCATACTTGGTAGCTGGACATCCTCCTTAGTCTAAGTGTGACATAATTAACAGCCAGATACCTTTTTTTTCTTGGATCCCTTATGGATCCTGCGGCAGTGTTTGCTCAGTTCAAGCAGACCCGCTCAGAGGAGGTGACGGATCTGCGGGAACAGGTGGTGCAGCAGTTGCGATATAATGTATCATGGGTCTGCTGGTCTCTGCCCAGGCTTAGACCCAGCCGGAACCCAAGATTACCCTCCCTGGTTTTCAGGAGGCTGCAAGTTTTTTTTCAGGCTCTGCCCACTTTCTTCAGAGGGTGAAGAACAGAGAGTGGGGATTGTAATCTACTGGTTGATCCCCAGTCCTGGGCTTTCTTTCTGCCAATTGACTCTCCATCTATGCTGTCAGTAGATGTTTGTTTTGCAGCTTTGGCCCTTGTCTATAGGGACACTGATGGCGTTTCTCGGGCAAAGTTGAATATCTGTATACTCCAACAGGGGACATGGCTGTCTGAGGAGTACTGTTCGGAGTTCCGAAGGTGGGACATCCAATGGAATGATCCTGCCCTTAAGAGTCAATTCTGTCATGGGTTGTCTAGTAGGCTCTAGACTCCATGGCTCAGTACTCTACTCGAAAGTCGCTGGAGGACGCTATGTCTCTTTCCATCAGAATAGATCCACTCCCCAGGGAAAGATCCTCCCACACCAAGCCCCTTGTTACCCCCATGGAAGAGGTCCCACAGGTGCAGGTGGATGAACTTATGTAGACTGGGGGGATGTCCCCTTGTGTTAGGTTGCCTGTAGTTTGTCATGAGATGGGGCATGCATATACCGTGGGCTTAAGGGTCACTTCATTGGGGTTTGTCCATCCATACCAGACAAATGTCTCAAAAGGTATCTCTCTTCCGGATTATGCTAGGCCTCGGTATCTCCTCCAGAGCTCTGTGAGAGGAGTTCGGGACTGGGGACCCGGCTCCTGAATGTACGGTTCCTAAGTCAGTTCTGTCAGAGGTGTACACTTCCAATACACTATCTGAAGAGCCGCCCTCCCCAGGTCATTTTGAGGAAGGCGATCTAGGCATATACATTTCTTGTGCATTTCCACCTCTTCCGGTTAATATGCATAAGGTGCAGGCAGAGAGATGATGCACAATTTATCCCTCTGCCCAGGTTCTTTCTAGACCTACATGTTCCCACAGGTGAGGTGGTGGAGGGGGGTAGTTGCCCCTACAGAAGTTCCCCACTCTGAGGGTGGGAGTTGCAGGTTTCAGGGTAACACCAGTCTTGTTGATCTTTTAAGAGGATATTCATGTTTCAAAAACGTATGCTTGGTAATACACGTGAAGGTCTGGAACTGCATGTGAATGACTGTGTACACTACTGTCATCAATTGGAAGTGTGCTTCGGGAGCTCTGTTTTTTTGGCCCCCGAAGCACACTTTTTTGGTGACAGGCATTGTTAACCCTTCGGCTGTCCGGCTGGAGCTACTTGTACTTGGTACCCGTAACGTGTTTCACAGGTCATGGCTCGGGAGATGTATTTTGTCTCCAAAGCCGATGTTTACTACATCTTTACCTTGTGGCTCAAGTGATATTCTTGAGGGAGAGGGGTTATGGGAATGGACGCTTTTAGTTTGCAGCATTTTTTCTTAGGTGGTATCCTGCCTACTCTGCTCTTGAGGGTCTGGAGGCCCTCGTTAAAAGGGGGGGTACTGTCACGATTGTCTCTCTTACCAGGGAAACTTGTGACTAGTTTGGGACCTCTTTCTCATTCCTTTATTGAGACTCCATTTAAAATGTTTCTTTCCTTTAGGAGTTCAAGAGTTAATGTCAGTTTTCTGCTGCTTGCAGACTCTTTAGTTCCTTACCAAGTGTGGCTACTTTGTGATTACTCCCATCCCCTTTATAATCACATGGTTACCATTCTTACGCTGGTTATTTCTGAAGAGTTGTCTACTGTGCAACCGTCTGCTGTCAAGGAGAAAGGCAGAAGGCGTGAAGTTGCCTTTGATCCCTGTTTGACTCCCTTTCCCTCTTGTTTTCTTAATTGCAGTGGTTGGGACTAGCGCTCCTGCTTGCCATTCCCTATTGTGGAATAACATCAGGGCCAGCGAGGGCCTGGGTATCCTGCTCTCCAACGAGTTGAAATAACTTGTATAGGGACAGTAGGGAGATAAGATCACAGCCGCAGGTGAGTGCAAAAGATCACCTCTTCTTCATTTCCTATGAGAAGGTCCCTCCGCTGTATTGTCCCCCCCGTGTCTACCCATCTGTTGTTTTGTGATGTGCGCCGGACATCGTTGGTCCTTGTTTCACTGTCACGCATGGTAGCTGGACATCTCCCTTAGTCCAAGCATGACAGGTACATTAAAACCCTAAAAATTGCTATCATGATGGTCAGTTGTGGTATGATATTAATGTTTACTGCTTTAATGACGGATTTAAAAATAATATGTAGTTCTTTTACTACGTCTTCTTACATTATAGATCATAGACTTGCCTTATTTATTGATAAACACACACATTTTTTATAATCTCTAAGCATTTTACTTTTGTCATACAAATAATAAGGAGGTTAGTGAAAATTAGACCATATGAGAACTATAAATGAGTCCGATATGACCCCTTGCCACTACTCACCTCCAGACGATCAGAGAAGAATGTGTGATGTAAATAAATAAATTAGTTTGTTACTGTACAGTTTGTCTTAGTGTGCCGCCCCACCGGTCTGGTCGCCACGAGGGGTACTGCACCCAGTGAACGGGTGTGGTGTCTCAGTCCTTGAGGAAACAGGATGGTAAACAATGATACCCATCAGAACATCCAAGACAACCTAGGACCCAGGAAACATGGGCAGACCGGGGGAGGGCCCAGTCAAGAGGACAAGGGGAAGAACAGGTGAAGGGTGGCAGGCAGTCAGTCAGTGAGTGAGGAGGGAGGACGGAAAAGACCCCAGGTGCACAGGTGGAGTAAGAATAACCTGTGTGCCCGAATCTGGATCTGACCATAGTCAGGCGGAGGGGTTGTTCGAGAACCAGGGAACAGGCCTGAACGGGGCGCAGACATTGTATGCCCAAACCACTAAACTGGAGGCTACGAGGTCTAAAGGAGCTGTGGCAGCAACCCGATGCACCCGCTGAGAAGGCAGCCAAACTAGAGTCAGGAGACAGGTACCAGTCGTATGAGAGGACCCGTGACTGCTGGATTGGGCCACTGTGTGCGGAAGCTGACAGGATGGGTGAAAAAGTAGTGCTGAGAGGGAGCGAGACCAGAGAATGGAAAGGCACATGAAGGGTCTTGGGCAAACTATCCCGGGTCCTTGGGGATGGACCAGATCGGAACGTGGCAGAGAGAAGTGCCTGGCGATCAGTTGCAGCTTCAATGGGTAAACCGGGTATAGAATTCCAGTGCTGTATGTGACTGTTTTATTCTCCCGCCTGTGGAGCCGCTGACTGCAAAAGCAGATGAAACACAGAGGCCCAGCTCAAACATGGCCTTTCACATCCGTCTAAGGGCACCTTTACACGCCGCCACCGTGGCGAGAAATATTGACGGCGATATGTCGCCCTGCGACAATCGCCATCAAAATCTCTCCCAATTGCAGCGTGTAATTGGGGAATTTGGCGGCGATCTGTCGCCTTGCCATGATTGCCTGATTTCAGGGCACTGCTCTGTAATTGGGAGAGATTTTGACGGCGATTGTCGCAGGGCGACATATTGCGTCAATATTTCTCGCCGTGGTGGCGGTGTGTAAAGGTACCCTTAGAAAGAGCATATCTGCCCTGGGGTACTGCTCCACCTATGGGGAGTGACAACATCAGGCTGCAGTACTAACAACCCCGGAGGTCTGACCTGCATCGTTGGTTCCTCTTGACCGAGAACCGTAGGTTGCGTCACAAACTTAAATCTCATAAACTTTATTCCCCATCAGACAATCCCTAATTCCAATAAAGCCCGAACTGACTCCCCCGAGGTCATGGAAGCCGGGTCTCAAACCCTGTGACTCCCCTGCAGCAACCAGAGCCCGGTTCCGAGGGCCTCATGGCCCTAAAGTGGGCAAGTTATTAGCTTGCTGTTAATGCCTATCATTTTAACTTAATGTAGTAAATATTGTTTAAAGAATAAATTATTTTTGGTTAGTAGTGTGGTTTTCTATTATTATCTATTTTACCTCCCTGCGTATGAGCAGTAATTTTACCAGCTTGTATCTCAAGTCCTTGAATTTAGCACAAAATGATTATAATTTAATTGAGGCCAGATTAGTTTGGGACATACTTTTAACTCAAGAGGCCTTAATTCCTCAGAACCATAATAAAGTAATAATGAATGTACTAAAGTCATTAAATCACATTTCATAAAAGGATGAACACTGCTTTCTTTTATATTAAAGCAATTACCGTAAACTCATATATACAGTAGCAAACCTAATAATGCCAATGTGCTTTGTATACTTAGCAAACATGTGTTACTACATTAATGAGGTTGATAGAGTGGATATTTATTAGGCCATCTTTACTATCTAAATGAAATTTATATTTGTTAAATTTAGGCTCTATTTATATATCACCATGTCGTAGGAAAGCTTACTATCTCATTCATGTGACGTAGGTGTGATGCTGAGTCACAAGTTATGGACAAACCATGAGACAGGGGAGTCAATAGTTTTGGGGTCAGATATTAAGAGAGCTCGTCATAAACAGAGAGATAAGACAAAGTAATTAGGTCATGGTCCAAGGTGAGTATTTCATGAGAGTAACGGAAACGGATAAAGACAAAGGAACTAGACAAAACAGGAAGTCAAAGTCAAGGTCCAAGGTTGGACAACAAAAGAGCAGAAAACCAGAGCACTAGAAACAAGGCACACAGATAATAAGATAAGACTACAACTGTCAATAGTTAGACCACAGTCAGCCAGCTAAATAACCAGGTAATTACTCAGAATGAGAGACACCTGGAAGTAACTCCTTGCACCGATTGGGTACTGGACTACCACCCTAAATACTGACTACTTAGCATATAATTGAATCTATAGGGCAGTTGTCAATCAAAAAGTTAGGACACAATGAGTGGTGGAACATGACAGTACCTTCTCTTCTTACAGCTAACAAGTGTTGGTGGATCAGAGATCAATCTATGCCTGTTAACTAGTTAGATGGTGCTGACGAAGTTTGACAGCACAATCTACCGCGCTGCCTTTTTCCACTGCCATCAGTGACCCCATGACGCGATCACAAGGCACTAATGTGTTGTCATAACAGCAAGGGGTCAGCTGATTACCCCTGTCACTGTCAGGATGTACTTCCTGTGAACGCTAGCTGAGCGCTGGCGTTCACAGGTCTTCAATATTTCTCCTGTTCAGAGGAATGCTGAAGCCACAACAGAAAACTTAAAATTTGTTCCAGTGATTGATATGGCTTTTCTGTCTGCTCTTTGGTTTGAGAGTCAATCCTCAGTTTCAGATACAACATTCAAATTTGCTAGAAGTTTTGTATTTCAGGAAATGCAAATGAAATTGATTCAATCATTTCAAATAGTAACCTGAATAAAAATAAAACAATGCTCATATTTTTTTCAGGCATTAATTTTAATACCGTATATATTTGTGTATAAGCCGACCCGTGTATAAGCCGACCCCCCTACTTTTGCCCCCAAAACCTGGGAAAACCTATTGACTCGTGTATAAGCCAAGGGTGGACCCCAGCACAAGTATACAGCCCCCAGCAGTGTGGTATACAGCAGCCTCCCCTGTGGTAGTATACAGCAGCAGCCCCAGTGGTATATACAGCAGCAGCCCCAGTGGTAGTATACAGCAGCCCCAGAGGTATATACAGCAGCCCCAGTGGTAGTATACAGCAGCAGCCCCAGTGGTAGTATACAGCAGCAGCCCCATTGGTAGTATACAGCAGCAGCCCCAGTGGTAGTATACAGCAGCCCCAGAGGTATATACAGCAGCCCCAGTGGTAGTATACAGCAGCAGCCCCAGTGGTAGTATACAGCAGCAGCCCCATTGGTAGTATACAGAAGCAGCCCCAGTGGTAGTATACAGCAGCCCCAGAGGTATATACAGCAGCCCCAGTGGTAGTATACAGCAGCCCCAGTGATAGTATACAGCAGCCCCAGAGGTATATACAGAAGCCCCAGTGGTAGTATACAGCAGCAGCCCCAGTGGTAGTATACAGCAGCAGCCCCAGTGGTATATACAGCAGCAGCCTCAGTGGTAGTATACAGCAGCCTCAGTGGTATATACAGCAGCCCCAGAGGTATATACAGCAGCCCCAGTGGTAGTATACAGCAGCCCCAGAGGTATATACAGCAGCCCCAGTGGTAGTATACAGCAGCCCCAGTGGTAGTATACAGCAGCAGGCCCCCAGGGGTATATACAGCAGGCCCCCAGGGGTATATACAGCAGGCCCCCAGGGGTTATATACAGCAGGCCCCCAGGGGTATATACAGCAGGCCCCCAGGGGTTATATACAGCAGGCCCCCAGGGGTTATATACAGGAGGCCCCCAGGGGTTATATACAGGAGGCCCCCAGGGGTAGATACAGCAGGCCCCCAGGGGTAGATACAGCAGGCCCCCAGGGGTAGATACAGCAGGCCCTCAGGGGTAGATACAGCAGGCCCCCAGGGGTAGATACATCAGGCTCCCCCATCATGAGAAGAGCCCCCCACACTTTGCAGAGCCCCCCCCGGTGCATTATCTTACCATCCAAGGTCTTCTTCACCGCGGGTCTCGCGCGCTGTGTTCCCGGTCTCATGTGACCGGGCGGTCGCAGTGGAATGACGTCATCGCGCCGGGTCACGTGAAACCAGAACGTGCGATGATGACTGCAGGACCCGCGGATGGTAAGATAATGCAGCGGGGGGGGCTCTGCAAACTGTGGGGGGCTCTTCTCATGATGGGTGGGCTAGTGCCACTGGGGGGCTGCTGTATACACTGGGGGGCTTTATGCAAGGCTCCCCCTGCCGCTGTGATGGGCGGGGGGAGCCGTGCATATCTAATGAGCGGCCCCACGTGATGGGCCGCTCATTCAGCAGCCTCCCCCCGCCTCCTCCGTGGAGAAGTTACCGTATTGACCCGTGTATAAGCCGAGGGGTGACTTTTCAGCCCAATTTTTGGGCTGAAAAACTCGGCTTATACACGAGTATATACGGTAATAAATCTACTGTAAATTGGCAAATTCTGAATATCTCATATCAGAAATTAATATATCTCAAAGAGACACCAGTGTGATTGATTTAGAGAAACATTAAATTTAAATTATGGGAAACAGTCAAGATTAATTACCGTAACATTATATTATATATCTTTAGAATCCTGTCATATTCTAAAAAAAAATTACAATCAATGTCAGTCATATGCTGCGAAAACTGCATGACAGATATTTTTCTTAAAGAAATTAAGACCTGTGCAGATTACATGCTTGAAAGGGGTGGTTTTATATATCTAGAACACAAGCATCATTTCAAAACAAACATAGAAAGACATTATTAAGTGCAATATAAATCTTAAATTGCTAGTCGGATGCATTTCCGTGTGTCAAAAAAATAATGGAAAAGCATCCATAGAAAAATAAATTTGTCACAGCCTAGCCCACTGTGCTAAAATTCACACAAACATAGGAATTTAGAAAATTGAAAGTATTGTATAAAATGCTAAAACAGTTCAAATTTCACGCTGTTAGATAAGCTGTGTTGTCAGTTTGAGAGCAATAGTATGCCCGCTGCGCACAATTTTATCCTGGACAGATTCTGAAATTGAACATATTCTTTAGCGATAAACATAAAACATAGAGTGGCATGGCTTTTTCTGGGCAGAGAATTAAACTTTAATGCTGAGTGATCCCATGAAAATATTGTAGCTGGTCATTTAAATGACTAACTCACAGTTTTCAAGTCATCCCGTCAAAGTTTGACTACATGTTAAATGTGTGTTTTAGCTACAGTTGGATTTATTATGCTCAAAAAAATAAAAGGATCATTTAAACAATACAATGCAACTCCAAGTCAATCACACGTCTATGAAATAAACTTGTCCAGCAATGAAGCAACACTGATTCTGAATACATTTCTCCTGCTGTTATTCAAATGGAACTGACAACAGGTAGACATGATAAGTAATTAGAAAGACAACCCCTATAAAGGAGTGGTTCAGCAAGTGATGACAACAGACTATTCCTCTGTTCCTCTTTTTGGCTGTTGTCTTGGTCACTTTTGCATTTTGTCATTGTTCTCACTTTTAGAGATAGCATGAGGCAGTGTCTGCAACCCACAGATGTTGCTCAGGTAGTACTAGGATAGCACATCAATGTGAACTGAAGCAGGAAGGTTAGCTTTGTCTGTCAGCTCAGTGTCCAGAGCATGGAAGAGATACAAGTACACTAGGAGATGTGAAGGAGGCCATAGGAGGGCAAGAACCCAGCAGCAAGACCATTACCTTTACCTTTGTGCAAGGAGTAACAGGAGGATCAGTGCCAGAGCTCTGCAAAATGATCTCCAGCTGGCCACCAATATCCATGTGTCTGCTCAAACTGTCAGAAACAGACTCTATGAGTGTGGTATGAGAGCCCTACATCCACAAGTGAGTGTTGTGCTTACAGCCCAACACCATGCAGGGAGACTGGAATTTGCCAGAGAACACCAAGATTGGCTTATTCAACATTGGTGCCCTGTGCTCTTCACCGATGAGAGCAGGTTGACACAGAGCACATGTGACAGATGTGACCAAGTCTGCAGACACCGTGGAGAATATTCTGCTGCTAGCAACCTCCTTCAGCATGACTGGTTTGGTAGTTGGTCAGTAATGAGGTGGAGAGGCATTTCTTTGGAGGAATGCACAGTCCTGCATGTGCTAGTCAGAGGTATCCTGACTACCAATAAGCATCGATATGAGATTCTCACACCCATTGTAAGACCATATGCAGGTGCAGTGGGCCCAGGTTTCCTTCTGATCTATGACAATGCAAAGACCTCATATGGCATTGATGCTATGGACTGGTCTGCCCATTCGCTAGACCTGAATCCAATCAAGCACATCTGGGACATTATGTCTCATTCCATCCACAATGCCATATTGCACACCAGACTGTCCAGGAGTTGACTCATGCTTTAATCCAGGTCTGGGAGGAGAGCTCTCAGGAGAACATCTGCCACATCATCAGGAGCATGGCCAAGTGTTGTAGGGAGGTCATACAGGCACGTGGAGGACACACACATTAATGATCCTCATTTCCTTGTCTTGAGGCATTTCCACTGAAGTTGGATCAACCTGTAATTACTTTTGAGTTTGAGTATCATTTCAAATCCAGACCTCCATGATCTCTTTCATGAGGCCAGAAGTTCCAGAACAACATTTTTCAAATAATTGAAGTTGAGTTCTACAAAGTATTGGAAGGGAAATCATGGGAGTTTTGCCTTTTCCACAGTCCAGATGCAATGAAGTAGCATGAGACAAGAGAGGAACAATAGACTCTATATGTGGTTGGTGTTAATATATTAAAATTATGTGAGCCTTTTTGAGCAGTAGTGGGTTAAGAAGAGTCACCTTAAAACATTGTGCTAGAATAGAAACTGCTAAACAGCTTAGGGCCCTTTCACATCAGCGTTTTTCGTAATTCGCAGCAGATGCGGTGAAAAAACCGCATCTGCCGCGTTTGCCGCATAACCGTTCCACTTGCGGCGCGGTTGCGGTTTTTCCCATACAAAGTATAGGGGGACTTGCGGCAGATGCGGCAAGTGCGGTTTTGCACTTGCGGCAGGTGCGGCAGCGAAAAAAAACGCAGCTGACCGCGGTTTTTTTCGCTGCCGCACCTGCCGCTAGTGCAAAACCGCACTTGCCGCATCTGCCGCAAGTCCCCCTATACTTTGTATGGGAAAAACCGCAACCGCGCCGCAAGTGGAACGGTTATGCGGCAAACGCGGCAGATGCGTTTTTTTCACCGCATCTGCCGCGAATTACAAAAAACGCTGATGTGAAAGGGCCCTTACAGAGGAATGCAACCACAGTAGTCCTCCCTTCATATTAAGTGCCAAACTCACCAGGGCTGTAGCATCAAAAATGATAAGGAGAATATAGACTACAATTACAGAATAATGGATGCATGAAATAGAACAATATTTTGAGACAATATGTTTTATTTTTATTGAACGCATACATTTTTTGCTAAAATTATTTTTTGCAGTTTTATTAAACCTTTTACCCCCAAGCCTATTTTCATCTTTATGACCAGGTTGTTTCTTTTAATTCTGACTAGTATCATCAGTATTACAATTTTCAAACTTTTAATTTTTATGTCATTAAATCAGAAATTTATGCCACAAAAATAGTTAATATATAACTGATATAACTGTAACACTTATTGGGCCGAGCGTATGGGAGTGGACCCACTGGGCCATGGTACAAGTTTTGACCTGTAGGAGTGTACCTTATTGGCTATCAAGTTTACTCTAGAGTGACAGATGTAGATACTAGACTTGTGCTGGTATGTTGCCACCAGCGGCAACTCCAGGGGATTTCAAAACTTTTGCAGCTAATGACAGAGGTCGGAGATGAAGACAGGCAGAGTCTCTGGAGTAGGTAGGTGCAGCCGGATAGCTGCTTTTACAGGTGCAGCAGTTCGGCAGCAGGTCTGGTTCTGCTGGAGCAGTAGGTATGGCCCGTGGGTGAATACTGACTGGCACAGAGGGTGCAGCTGTAGACTTGCACTGATGGAATGGCAGCAAGACCAGAACTGCTGGCTTAGATGTTACAGAAACAGACACAGATTAGGTAAGGCACAAGACTAAGGAACAACAAGGGTATTGGGGACCTGACAACTAGCAGTGTGTCTCCAGGCATAGATGACATTGCTCAGGCACCTCCCATATGTGGAATGTGCCTTAAATATTATGTGCAATTAATGAAGGAAGCAGGGAAAGGCATGTGCTGATACCAAGTACTCATAAAGGATACAAAGAATTTCAGGAAAAGTGGTTGGCTCAACTTGTAGGAACTTGAGAGGAAAAAGTACCACAAATTCAGGAAACATTTTCAAATATAAAACTGGTCTTTATTGGATATCCCTTAAAATGTGTAAGTCACAACCACAAGACACTCCATGGCGACATCGCCTAACATGTTTCAGCTGTGAGTTCTTAATCATATACAAAAGGCTACCGAATAAAAATATACTGATTTATACACATGGAATTAATTAGACACTTACCACAAATACACAGTTAATTAGTTGAAGAAATTGTCTCACTAAGGAAACCCCTAGAACAAGGTAGGGAAGGGTCAGGGACTGGGAAAAGGAAAAAAAATAAAGGAAAACATATAGCAGAATACTACATATTATTTCATATGATCAAACAGATATTTTTGTATCCTGTTAAACTACATCCTTGAAAAACACAATAAATACATGTATGTTATCTGTCATATATGGATTGTACTGTATCACAGTTTTTAATTATACATGCATTTTTTATAATTCTTAAAACCACAGTTCAGATTTGATTGTTTTCAAAGACATTATCCTTGCAAATGAAAACAATGGAGAGACACACTTTGTATATATACAATTTTTTTTCAAATACCTTTTACATTCCTTTTTAAAAGAATGAATTGGCAAACCATCTTCTTACTTATTTTGCACTATTTTAGTGACCCAGAAAACGCATGGTTGTGATTTATACATTTTAATGGATCTCCAATAAATACCAGCTTTAGGCTGCTTTCACATCAGCGTTTTTCGCTGATCGCGGCAGTTGCGGTAAAAAAAATCGCAACTGCCACGATTACCGTATAACAGCCACACTTGCGGTTCACTTGCAGCAAGCCCCATGCAATGTCTATGGGGCTTGCGGTAAGTGTGCGGCAGGTGCGGCAAGTGCAGTTTCGGCACTTGCGGCAGAAGCGGCCGCGAGAAAACCGCGGCTGACAGCGTTTATTTCGCGGCTGCATCTGCGGCAAGTGCCGAAACCACAACTGTACCTTGCATGGGGCTTGCCACAGGTGAACCGCAAGTGCGGTCGTCATGCGGTAATCACGGCAGTTGCAATTTTTTTCACCGCAACTGCCGCGATCAGCGATTACCGCTGATGTGAAAGGGGTCTTAGATTGGAAGATTTTACCTGAATTTCTGGTTATTTTTCCTTTCAAGTTCTTACATACTCTGTGCTTCTCAGACAAAGGCTGAATAGCATTTCTGCGTAAGGCACACTGTCACACTGCAACCTAAGCATGCTCCTAGGAGTCCTGTGCAGTGTGCGAAGACCCTGGGAGCAGGAAGCATCAGGATAGAGCCCAGGCAGAGGTCGCGGGACCGCTGGAGGGGTGAGTACGCCATAGCCACTGGTCTTCATGCTGTGGAGATGCCAGAGCCGCAGCAGGTGCTGCAGTCTTCCGTTTTGCTACCTCTTCTCCAGGCCTAAAAGGAATCTATTTGTGAGAAGAGGGGCGTTAATCTTCTCCTTAGGCTCCCATGACCTCTCCTCAGTACCAAACCCCTTTCAGTGTACTAAAAAGTGGGTCCTGAAAAACCATTTTATCATGATCAGGATTTTCTTTACCTCAAAGATGTCTTCAGCACTAACCTAAAGAGGCAGGGTACCAGCATTCCTGAAGTAGCGATTCTAAACTACCAGCTTGAGGAGAGACACATGGAAAGAGTTGGGGATGTGCAAGGTGGCTGAGAGCTTCAGTGTGTATGGGACAACATTAGTCTACTAGAGCACCTCAAGGGGACCCATGACGCGAGGACCCAACTAGTAGGAAGGCATCCTGAGATGGATATATCTTGTAGAGAGAGTTCCAGCTGGAATGAAGGAGGATCTAGGCATCTCTGATCCATATGTCTTTTCATCCGAATAGAGGACTGCTCCACAGAAGCCTTAGTTTCCACCCAGATCTTGGAGAAATTCTTGATGCGAGCATTGGCTGCAGGGTTGCTAGTGGTGATAGCCACAGGAGAAGTTACTTTAGGATGCTCTCCATAGACTGTGAAGAATGGGGAATTAGCAGAGGAATTACTTACATTACTATAGAAGAACAGTGCCCAGGTCAGCAACTTGACCCAGTCACTGTCACGCACTTGGTTGGCATTGACATTGCTGGATGCTGCTGTGTATGTTTGTCTTTAAGAGCTGCATGGTTGATAGTTGTGAAGGTCCTGGCCTCCTGTGTTGTGCTCCAGAACTGCATTCACTATTAGTTTCAATTGCTGGTTGAGGGGTTAATGTGTGACTCACCTGAACTCCCCTTCCCCTAGCCTTTAAGTAGCCTCTCCTTCCACCAGGTGGTTCTGCTGATAGAGTTTCACTCTATGCCTGGATGCCATGCTGTGCTGACCTGTGTGTTTGTGTTGCTGAAGTCCTTTCCTTTGGAGTTGCTGTATCCCAGTTCTGTGGAGGGAGTTGAGGGGGAAATAGCGCAGGGCTGGTGGAGGAGTTTTAGGGAGAGGCTGAAGGTCCCAACCTTCTCACCTTTAGAGATACCTTCAGGATCAGGGCCATTCAGGGTTCCTAGACTAGGGTCAGACTAGTCTTCCCTGGTCACGCTGGTCATCCTGCCCATAACTGCCATTCCCTCATAAGCATTCTCACTACACCGTGACATTATAAGCAGCCATACCTTTTCCCTTGAGTCACTATGTCTGACTGCCTCAGCGGATGCATTTTCTCGCCTGATGCAGACCATCTCTGAAGAGGTAACTGGTCTGCGGACTCAGGTAGTGCAACAGCTGCAGCAAGTCGTGGGTTACCTGGTGACGTCTCATGCTCAGGCCATGCCAGAACCCAAGGTCTCTCTTCCAGATATATTTTCTGGGGAAGAGACACAATTTTTGTGTTCCATGAAGCCTGTAAGCTTTATTTCAGGCTCCGTCCCAGTTCATCGGGAAGTGAGGAACAGCGGGTGGGGATTATAGTCTCTCCTTCTTAAAGGGGACACCCAGGCCTGGGCCTTTTCCCTCCCGACCGACTTACCATCATTATGGTCGGTGGATGGGTTTTTGCTGCTCTGGCTCAGGTGTATAGTGAACCAGATAAGGTGACCTTTGCTGAGTCTAATCTACGTAAACTCAAGCAGGGCACATGAGCAGTGGAGGTGTATTGCTCGGAGTTTCGGAGATGGGGGACTGACACTTAGTCCTGCTTGGGTTTGTCAGCTAGACTGCTGCACCTGAGTCATTGGAGGCTGCGATGTCACTAGCCACGGGTTGACAGACGCCTGAGAGAGAGACCAAAACCTACTATGTCTCCTGTACCTATCCCTGCTAAGGAGACTATACCTGATGAACCCATGCAGTTGGGGGCAGTAGGTTCTCGTGTTAAACCTCCTGTGGCTAATGTTCACCAAATGGGCGGAGCATGCTTTTTCTGTGGGAAATCTGACTATTTTATTAAGGTTTGTCCACTTCCTCCAAGACCACACAGTCTCAGAAGCAGCCTACCTCAGGTCATTTAGAAGGAGACGACCAGAGAGTTTATCTTTCCTTAATTGCTAAGTCTCCATTCACACTGTCTGCCAAGGTGGTGGTGGATGGTAAAACCGAGACTGTGCCAGTTCTGGTTGATAGCAGAGTGGGGGTCAATTTGATGGATTCTTGCTTTGCTCAGGAACATGTCTCACCAGCAGTGCTTTAGTGAGACCCATTCCCATCACCTCAATCAACTCAGTACCACTCAGCCAGAAGGTCCTCTCCCAAGTGGTGCGTAATGTGAACTTAAGCATAGGAACTGTCCACCAGGAGGTTCTGTCCTGTCACCTCTTGGAGAACCTGCCCACTCCCATTGTATTGTGCCTTCCCTGGCTGGAGAAACACAACCTAGTAATTGACTGGCGGGACAGAAAGGTTGTAACTTGGGGGGCTTTCTGTGTGAGTAATTGCCTCGCTACAACTATTTCTATCATACTGGTTGCACCGACTCCTACCCCACGTCCAGAAGTGAATGGGAGTGAGCCTGATAGAGGGGGTGGAGTCCAGACTACACCTCAGATTAATGGTGGGTCTAGGCGTCGCTCCAGGAGGAGGGGCCGGGGAGGGGCGGTGGTTCCTGCTGTGCACTCCAGGGGAGGGAGCCCTGGGCCAAGGGGTACGCTGCTGCAGTTTTTCATCCTGGATGTGTGCCCTCTAAATGTGACCACAGATTTGGAAATAAACATGCAGGTCCAGACCTGAGAGTTCATGAGTATGTGTGGGTGTTGTCCAAACACGTCAGGCAGAGGTGTGCTGCTGGGGTTCCTGATTCTGTGGTTATAGGACCGTTTTGAATATACACCATTTGTAATCCTGTGCTGTACCGCCTTGACCTACCCCAGGTTTGGCAACCAGTAATGTCTTTCATATCTCGTCACTCAGGGGATGTGGACTTCTTTTGGATGTGTCGTAGTTGAGTCCGGAGGCCTCTTTTAAAAGAGGTGGTACTGTCACTTGCTTGGCGCTGACAATTTTTTTTTCTTGTTATGGCATTTACCAATCGAGTTAATTAATTTTATATTTTGATAGACTGGACTTTTATAGGTGCAGAGATAGAAAAAATATTTATTTTTCATTTTTTGGATAAAAATGCAAGAGAGGAAATTAAAATATTTAGATTTCTATGTTTTTATATTTTCAAAAGCATTTTTCTTTTTTTTACATTACAGTATTTTGTAGTTGCCTGAAGAACTCTTCAACATTCAACATTGGCTAACATGGCAATAGACCAATACCCTGCGATTGTGTTGAAGTAATGTGTTATGTCAAATATTGGCGAGAAGTTAAAGTTGTTGCACCAATTGGCTTTTACAAACAGTTTTGCTTTCAAGCACATTGTTGGCTCAAGTAGTTAAATAAGAAACATGAAATGGAATTTGTAACTCCTCTATCTGTCTTCTTCTGTGCTCATCTCTGCTAATTTAGAAAGTGATGGGGTCATAAATTAGTAGAGTAATAGAAGCAATTTAGAAAAAGATAAATAAATTTAATTACAAACTCCCTATTAGAATAGACTAACTGACAATTTCCCAGATAACACATTATTCAACAAGCAGTAGACAGTCTGATGAAACCTAATTCCAAAAATAATTTGTAACACAAAATACATTCATTTAAAATGAATCTGTCACCAGGATTTTCCCTTATTAGCTGCGGCCATCAACAGTATGCCCTTATGTATGGCATTTGAGAATGCTGTATATAAGTCACCAAGACGATCTGCATAACATAAAAAATTGCTTTATTTACTCACCTGAGTGGGGGGTCTGGTCCGATAGGCATCACTGATCTTCATCTGGCGCTTCCTCTTTACTTGCGATCACCATCCTCCTTCTCTGGTTTAGGTGGATGATGCATCCTACATCATTCACACAATTTCATCCACTGTGCCCCTACGCATGTGCACTTCCCTCTGCCCTACTGAGGGCAGAGCAAAGTACTGTCATGCGTTGTAGCAGGAAAAGGTGAAATAATGCCCATACATAAACACTACAATACTTTGCCCTGCCCTCAGCAAAGAAGAGAGAAGTGAGCAGGAGCACAATGGAACACAGTGTGTGGATGACAAAGGATGTGTCATCCACATGAAACAGTGAAGGGGGATGCAATTGCATGAAGAGTGGAGGTGCCAGATCAAGACCAGTGATACCCATCGGATCAGCCTGGGGACTTATCTTCTATTCTAGAATACTGTATATAAGGGCTTACGGTGGTGGCTGCAGTGTATAAAGGAACAATCTGGGAACAGGTTTACTTTTAATTAAAAAATACATGCTATCAAAAGTGCAGATTTAACATAAATTAATATTTCTTTATATTCATGTTGCAAATTAAAAAAATGTAGTTTTTATTCCACCTTGCTACAATAGTAGTGGATTCATATCAAAATGCTAATAAACTTATTCATAACTCATCTACTTAATAAAATAATAGAATGTTACTTTGATTGGTAGGTTAATAAATTATATTACACAAAAATAAATGATGCAGATTATTTAATCACACCTTGTGAAAGATTTCTAGACTAGTATGTGGTTTTACAGGAAATATTAAGTCCTAGCTGACTTGTTTATCAAAGCATTGCGTACTCCAGCAGTCCAGTCATCAGATGATATGGGAAAGCGTGTGAATAACAGCTTTATTCCTCACTCTCATCTACTTTTTCACAAGTGGGCCCAAGAGGAATTTCAGCATCTGCCTACACATCCACATTTATTAGGAAACTGTTAAACCAAGCCTGTGTAGAGATAGAAGGAACATTGGTAATGTCATCTTTACTCATTTGTCATGATGTCTTCTGAGAGATTAACTGTCAGATTAGAAAATATTCCTCAATGCCTTTTAGTGTCTGGCAGAAGCAATTTTATGAGAATGTTAGATATTATTAAATCCTCAAGCTAGTGAAGAGAACATACCTCACAGTGATATTACACTAATAACAAAATTCATTATACTACCTGATCTGTCTCCATAGAGCTGGCACTATCAGCTCTGTTACATTTTGTAAGTGCATTTTACTCAGTTTCCAGATGGAAAAAAAAGCTTAAAAAAACGTATAGATTACTGTTTATGCAAAGCTATCACTGAGTAAAGAATATGGGCCTTAATTCATCAAGATCAGCGTTGCACATGTCAGTCTTGATGAGGAGGTGCGCTAGAGTTGTGTGTCTACATGGACTTTTCCACAATTATTACTCAAGTGAAAAGCTATATTAAGATTTATGCCTTGAGGTATGCATCAGATCATTGTAAATTTGGCACATTCTGGCAGAGTTGGCCAAAACCGGTATGAAAAAACTGGGTTGACCCAAAAATTTGTTTCAAAGTATTTTAGGTAATCACTTTAATGAATCTGTGCCATTTAGTACATCTAAATAATTAATATTTTACTCTTAACCCAAATATTTCCACACTTGTTTGGGTTTCTCTTAATATACTTAATCTACTTAATCTATTATTCAGCGTCCCTCTTACAAAACTCTCTCCTCTCCAATCTATCCTCAATGCAGCAGCCAGGATCATATTCCTCTCCAACCGCATGCCTCTATACTGTTTCAGTCATTGCACTGGTTGCCAATCAAGAGTACAATATAAAATTATCACGCTCACCCACAAAGCCCTCCACAGTTCTGCACCACCCTACAGCTCCTCCCTCATTTCAGTCTATCGCCCTACACGTGCCCTCTGTTCCGCAAGTGACCTAAGACTGACATCATCTACAATCCAAACTTCCCACTCCTGTCTCCAGGACTTCTCAAGAGCTGCACCAATTCTCGGCAATGGATTACCAAAAACAATTCAATTAATTCCTTAAAAATGCATCTCTTTAGACTGGCCTATCACCTCACCTCACTTGTCTAACTATCTTCCCTTTTCCAAATCTGGCCTCTTGTATCATACTTTATCTGTTCTTGCACAGATCCCAACTGGTGACTGGTTCATGCAGCCTCATATGAATCCCCTATTTATCATATTGATGGCTGGACCATATATGATGGCACTTTTTACCATTTACCTTCTGTGCCTCCCCTATTTCCTCATAGATTGTAGCTTGTGAGCAAGAACCTCACTCCTCATGGTTTCTGAATTTTTTGTTACTATGTATTGTCACATATTATTTGTATATGTCCTCTCTGAATTGTAAAGTGCTGCGTAATATGTTAGCGCTATATAAATAAAATAATTATTATGATTATTATTATCATTATTAATTTACTCTTAAAAGGGAATCTGTCAGTAGGTTTTTGCTATTTTATCGGAGTATAACATAATGTAGGTCCTGATTTTTGGGATATGTCACTTAGGCTAGGGTCACATTTACGTTTTGACCGTAGCCTACCGGATTGCGCTTTCAACTTAGTACTTTTCCCAGCATCGCATAGTGTTACCGCTATGCGGTGCTAGATAACGCTGCCCCTAGTTACCCGATATTTACCTTCCCAACCAGTCACACAGGAAGCTCCTGGGAGTGCGCTTTACAGCGCCGCACAGGAAACGCTGCAGACAGCTTTTCCTGTGTGGGGCTGTACAGCGCACTCCCAGCAGCTTCCTGTGTGACTGGTTGGGAAGGTAAATATCGGGTAACTAGGGGCAGCGTTATCTAGCACCGCATAGCACCGCATAGCAGTAACGCTATGCGGTGCTGGGAAAAGTACTAAGTTTAAAGTGCAATCCGGTAGGCTAGGGTCAAAACGTAAATGTGACCCTAGCCTTATTAGGGTGTGTACTGTTGTTTACATACAATAAAGGTTTTATAACTAGGATATTATCACTGACTGGACTAACTCTTTCATGCCAAGTTGCCTGATCATACCTTCTCCTGTGATAAGAAGCTCACTGTCAATAGAGAAAGTACACAGAAATCTGTGGTGTGGGCAGGGTAAGCTTTTGAAACTTTGCTTCATGCTATATCTAAAAACTCATAATGTCATAATTGCTGCACCCAGTAAACTAAGTGATATATCATTGCTGCCAGTGTTTTTTTACCTACTTTATTCTACTCTTAAAGGTAGCGACAGATTACCGTTAACTTTTTAAACAAATCCTAGATGGTAGAAGTCACTACTAGACATAGTTGAGACTATTGCCGCATACTGTTCTATTATTGAGTGCATTCTCTAAAGATATGTGGATGCAATGTCTTTTAAGAGGATCTGCCAAAAAGCATGCCTGAAAAAAACTAAAACAGTCAAAAAATGCATTTGAATTGCCTGTATAAATGACTTGCTTTTCATATGTTGATGCTTTTGGGCCCCTTTTATCCTGTTTGAGTTTCAATGAATGACAATTTTTTTTTTAGTAATGGTTTTATGACAGCATATTTCAAAAAGGAGAGAGAACATTTTGTATACTTTTACAGCCTGACAATAAAACATATCAAACTAAAGTTAAAACGGATTTTACAGGAATGACTTGTACAGTATAATGACGAGTATAAGGCAAAATTAAAAAGAGAAAAAATATGATTCCTCCATCCCTTAGGGTTTGTGCACATGATGCATGCTTGTTCAGTCCTTCACACAGCTGAATTTCCATATGAATCCCAAACCTCTGCTCATTTCCGTTTTTCATTGAATTTTTGAAGCCTTTTTGCATGTTTTTTTGCCACCTGCATTTTAGCTGCGTTTTTGCATGCATGTTTATCTCAATAAAGTTGGTTGAATTAAAGTTGAAGAAATAGGAAATTGATCAAAGCAAAGTAATGTCTCACCCCACTACATATTATACACTTGCACACTTTAGTACCTTTTTTATGCACTAAAGTGTATGTAGCCTAATTTAATCTTATATACAAATACCGTATTTTTCAGATCATAAAACACACTTTTGTTCCCCCAAATTTTTGGGGAAAGTTGGGGGTACATTTTATAATCAAAATGTATGGATTATATGCTACAAGGGAAGCTGGGGACGGCTCTGGAGTGGTGTCCGTGGGCTGGGGCGGGCTGATGCAGGCTGCAGGAGGCAGCGGGAGGTCACGTGCTCCCGCTCATGAGCCTCATATAATATGCACTACATCCCGCTGTCCATCACCTGGGTGCTGAAGCCACACCAAGGTGATGGACTGGGGGAGCGCCGCATATTACATATGCTTGCACCCCCCTCGTGATGGAACATGGCCCCCTCTGTGCTGGATATGGCCCCCCATGCTGCTGCCCAAACTAAAATAACAAATACTTTACTTACCCTCTCCAGTGATCTACTCAATGCCTACCTGTTTTCCGCTGTGCTGCACTTTCTGATTCCCTGTACAGCCGGTCATGTGATCGGGCGCATAGAGATCATATCACTCTGTTGTGCCGATCACATTACGGGCTTTAAAGAGAATCAGGAAGTGCAGTGCAGCGGCAAGTAGGGAAACATGGGAGACAGCGCTGGAGAGGGTAAGTAAAGTGTTTTTTATGTTAGTATGGGCAGCAGCATGGGGGGACATATCCAGCACAGGGGGATGTGTGCCAGCACAGGGGGCCATGATCCATCAGTGGGGAATGTGTGCAATCACTGGGGGATGTGTGCTATCACTGGGGGGATGTGTGCCATCACTGGAGGATGTGTGCCATCACTGAGGGATGTGTGCCATCAATGGGGATGTGTGCCATCAATGGGGACCTGTGCCATATCTGGGGTACATGTGCCATCACAAAGGTATGTGTGCCAGCACTGGAGGACATGTGTCATCACTGGGGGATGTGTGCCATCAATAGGGGACGTGTGCCATTAATGGGGGATGTGTGCCATCACTGGGGCACGTGTGCCATCACTGGGGGACGTGTACCATCACTGGGAGACATGTGCCATTACTGGGGGACGTGTGCCTGCACAAGGGGGCTAAATCCAATATTAGGGAGCCATATCTAGATTAAGGGGGAAAATTCTAGGATGGGGGGCTATATCCCAGGATGAGGGACCATGTACCAAGATGAGGCAGCTATGAGGGACATATACCCTATGTGATTTGTAAAACGGACACAGGCATTATAAGATGGACCCAATTTAACAATAACATTTTTTTTTCTCTTTTCCTTCCAAATTTGGATTCAACTTTATTTTTTTCAATGGGAAGAGGGTCATGTGACACATCAAACATATTGAGAATTTCATAAGAAAAACAATAGTGTGCTTGGTTTTAACGTAACTTTATTCTTTCATGAGTTATTTCAAGTTGATATCACCATTGATTCCCATTTTATTTACATGTATCCATATAGATGACCCACCCTGTATAGTGTGAAAAATATGGATCTGTGTAACAAGGATATAGAATATAACATGAAAACTGTAAATATAGTACCAAATCTTAAACCAGCAATAGAAAAACACCCAATAGAAATGCATAAATTATTAATATAAGCATTAAATTACCAAGTTAAATATCAAGTATATATTATTCTCAAACTATATATTAAAATTTTATATAATTTGATTAAAGTAGTTTGTTATTAATTACGGTAGTTAAGATTAAATAAGATTAAATACCGTAAATGGTTATTTGTGCATTATGTGTACCTGCCTGTGGTCCTGCCTGCTGTTCAGTCCATTCTATCAAGTAAACCACATACTGATGTGGTTAATCCAATGGCACTTGTTATCTCCAAAACTACTTACCTTTGTTAAGTCAAGATTCAGACTTGAGAAATATAAACTATGCAAAAATAATGTTCAGTTTGTGGCCAGAAAAGCACTTACACTGCATACTATTCTGTCATCTAGTTTTTTCAATGATAAGGCAAGTAATGCTTGGCTTGAGTTGAAGACTTCTTTAAATGTGGAGCTGTCATTACGCTTACAAGTCCAAATTACTTCCATTCTATAATAAATAACAATGAATTCCCAAAATCAAAGTTCATAAATTGCAATACCACATATGCAGGCTACATGATAGAATGCAATATCTGTCAGGTTCAATATGTAGGCTGCACTATGGCACCCCTAAATAAGTGTATCCATAAGCACCTTATGATGAAGTTAAGCCCATGGCACTTATTATCTCAGCACTGCAGTAACTCGTCACTTTGCCATGAAATACAAAGGTGCCCTATCCAATTTCAAATTTCAATGCATTGAAAAAGTTGTGACATTGCTCAGTGGTGGCAATCATCACCACAAATTATTGAATAGAGAAAGTAAGTGGATTTTTACACTTCAAAGCCAAGTAACATCTGTAGAATTCTCCCGTTCCTCACCATGGAAACAACTAAAACCCTCGCAGTGGCCCTGATCCACTCCCGTCTTGATTATTGCAACTCTCTATTAATTGACCTCCCCTCAATAGACTTTCCTCTCTCCAGTCCATCCTTAATGCAGCAGCCAGGGTCAACTATCTACCTAACCATTACTAAGATGCATCGGCTCTGCACCAGTCATTGCACTGGCTGCCTGTATATTATAGGATCCAATTCAAATTGCTTGTTCTCACCCACAAAGCTGTTCATGGTGCAGCACCTCCCTACCTCTCTATCCTTATCTCTGACTATCACCCCACCTATTCTCTTAGCTCTGGGAGGGACTTTAGACTAACATCTGCACTAATCTGAACCTTCGATTCCTGTCTCCAAGACTTCTCCCGAGCTACACCAAATCTCTGGAATGCTCTACCCCAAGAAATTAGAACTATCCACAATTTACATAGTTTTAGGCGCTCCCTAAAAACAAATATTTTCAGAGCAGCCTATTGTCGAGCCCCAGGCCCTGGGGTACTCGGGTATCAGGCTCGGAGGGGTTCGTGGGGATGTCACGGGTGACGGTGCTTGAGCCTGTGGCCTGCGTGACACTTCAATGAGGGGTTATGTACAAGGAAAAGAGTTATTGTCACGTGACGCCACCTGTAGTACCTGGTGATGGGTCACCAGTTCCGCCACAGTCCTCCGGAGGGCGATGGTATCGCAGCAAGGATGACAAAGCTCCCTACAGGTGGAGCTGGTCCTCCAGGACAGCGTTGCTGCAAGCAAAGAGGTCGTTGGTAAATGGCACAAAGACACGGAGGCAAAGTCACTCTCCCGGGTACTTTACTGTAAACAGTCATCAGCATACAAGTCCACAGTTGAGCAACAGTTGTTAAAGAAACAGGTAGCTCTACGGGTGGCTGCAAGTGGATGCCAGGTGGTATGGTGGTACCCGTGGTATGCCTTAGTTGATGAACACGTGTCCTTTCTTCCCCACCTAGGATGAGTCTATACCCAATTACTCCTTGATGGTAGTCTTGGGGCTCCCTTCCCTCGAAGTGAAGAAGCAGGCAGACCGCTCCATCTGGAAGGGTGCCGCTGCCTTTGAACAGACTGCAGCAGCCGGTTGACGACTTCAGAGGTGGACTCTGACTGTTTCCTCGAGTCCGGCATTCCCGTGGTGGACTGGGGACTTCCCTGGAGTATTGTCTCTCCACGCTGGGGTTCCCCCTTTCTCTTTCGGGCCCAGACTCATGCGTCAGGCACCCTTTCTCAGGATCCCCACAGGATCCCCTTTCATCTTTCCTCAGGATCAGCCTGGAGCTGTCCTGTTAGACCTCCCGACTCGCTCCACACTCATCCTCGACTCCTCTCCCACTCCTAATTCATTCTTCACTCTGCCTAGAGGTGCTAGATCCCTTCTGGGAAACCTCCCTCTACTATTCTAATGTGAGAGTGCAGGAATGAGTCCCACCCACCAGCCTAGTATCCACTTGCAGCTGGGGAAGATTACACTTCTTTTATGAGTGCAATACCCCGGTGTGACGCCTGACCATGTCGGGCGCCACATACCACCCTGATGAAACATACTCATCCTCGAGTATAAACACCTGTTAACCAGGGACTGAAAGCATTTTTATATTTTCAACAACATCAATGGGTAAACTATATACATTTAAGCATACTTCAGTTTCTTCCTATTTCTAGGAGGCACATTTTCTTGTAACAGTACACATTTGCAGGAGGTATTATAGACCTCACGGTCCTCGGGTCACCCACTGGCCAAGTTATTACTCTCCGGTTGTTACTATCTGCATAAAGCATAATAAACTTTTGAGTCCAACTCGGCCCAACGGGGACCAGTACTAACTGTGCGGTAACATATTGTCCAGCACAGTCCAGTATGAGTTATCATCGCCGGACCGCTATATGTCACATATCATCAACAAAGGGGCAAAGTTCCAAATAAAAGTGTAAGGGTCTTCCATCATAGCTCAAGACACATAGAAACATTGTTCATAATACAGGGAAATGAAGCTGGATACAAGGGGCAATATACAGTCATAGTCTCTACAATTGGAGTCAATTGTTGGCATGCTATGCGGATTGTAAACCAGCCTAAGGGGCCTGGATGCCTTTCAAATGAGACCTACTCACCTCGGTACAGATCACAGTCGGGGTGTCCACGCCGCAGGTAAGATTCAACGTCTTGTCTGGCAAAAAAGATGTCCTCTTGTAGTCCGGGTTCACGGATGAATCCCCATCCTTCTTGGTAGGAAGAAACTACAGTTACTTGGTGGCGTAACTCCAATGGAAGCGGGGGCTGTGCCCTGGTTTCATCTCGAAGTCGCAGGGTAGCCTGTTCTTTCTGGGACCATTCTTCTCGTCTTTTCTGTCTTGCTTGTTGGTCTCGCTGGTTCAGGGATGACCGGCATTCTGGTGGTGGCAAGTTGCCGGTTGGGACTCTTGGCGACGTTCTGGTCTCTGCCGTGCTGAATGATGGGGGTACCCTACCGCTGCCATGCAGACCACCATGCAGCCTCTGGTGTACTTCCTCCTGAAGCTCCTTCAACGTCCTCCAGCTCTTCAAAGTCTGTCTTGCATTCCACCTCTTCAGCCTCCACGATCACATCTGGTTCTGCTAGCGATGGCCACACTGACTCTATCCGGAGACAGCTGCGGGTACGGGATGGTGGTTCTACAGGGATTCCGGTCTGGGTCTCTGTATCCTGGGTTTGGATGGGTGTCGGTATGGGTGGTAAAGAGGCACAGTACCGCTTGCACTGCCACGGCTGCCTCTCTCACTTCTCGGTCCTCTCACATCATCATCAGCTCGCAGGCCCGATCAGTGCTCCACCACCGGCACACCCACTCCAAGGCTTCCTCTATGTCCTGGCGGAGCTGTCCAAGTGCGTCTCTCCAGTAGTCGGCATCCCCCTCTAGTGTTAAGAGGGACGCCGCTGATGGGTCTCCTTGTGCGGCTCTGGCCTGTTCTTCGACCTCGCGCATAATATCTCTCCAACGGGGAGCCGCCAAGCTGCCGTGTATAAAGGATCCTTCCATGTTCTGTCCTTCACTTCCGGTTTGTATCTTTATCGGCAGCCACTCCCGGAGCACTTTCTGTGGGCCGCCCCCCTGATTAATTGATGGCAATTGGGGCGGCCACACTTTTTCATGCCTCTGTCTTGTCCCTCCTTCTTCTTGGGGCTGAGGCACACCCCCGGGCCTGCACATGGTGTCTAGTACATGGCTATGGCACCATCTTGGGTCCTCCTGCAGTAATGGCGGGAACCCATTTTTGGCACCAAGCAAAGGTGGGAAAAGTTCTTTTCAATGCAGTTCAAAAGTCCAAAGCACACAGTAGCCGGTAACACCGGGCACGAGATCTTGTTCGTGAGTACCAGAAATATATGTCGAGGCCCAGGCCCTGAGGTACTCAGATATCAGGCTCGGAGGCGTTCGCGAAGATGTCACAGGTGGCGGTGCCTGAGCCCGTGGCCTGGGTGACACTTCAATGATCTGGTGATGAGTCACCAGCACCGCCACAGTCCTCTGGAAGGCGATGGTATCGCGGCAAGGATGGCAAAGCTCCCTACAGGTGGAGCTGGTCCTCCAGGGAAGCGTTGCTGTAAGCAAAGAGACTGATGGTAAATGGCACAAAGACACGGAGGCAAAGTCACTCTCCAGGGTACTTTACTGTAAACAGTCATCAGAATACAAGTCCACAGTTCAGCAACAGTTGTTAAAGGGAACCTGTCAGGTGGTTTATTTCCCCCCCAGCTATCACTGTCTGTAGCTGCAGCTTCATAATACTATTCTAATCATCCCTGTCTGAGCTCATAGTGTAATGTGAAAGGTGAAAAAAAGCATTCATACACTTACATTTCAGTCCCCACCTTGGAGAAGGGGGACTGTCTGGCAGGATAATAGTTAACTCACTTTTAACTTGGATGGCTAAAGGACCTGTGTGATGTAACAATAATGTGATCATAGTGGGCGGAACTAAGCCAGCAAACGTATTATGTTCTATGAGAACTTAGCTCCGCCTATTCAAGTCACATGGTTGTGGCATCACATCAGGTCTCCCAACATGTTCTAGCACAAGGCTTAAATGTTAACTATTAACCTGCCAAACAGTCCCCGTCCTCCAAGCTTTAGACTGACTGCCTCATTACATAAGGAAATGTAAGTGTATAAATGCTTATTTTCACCTTTCACATTACACTATGAGCTCAGACAGGGATGATTAGAATAGTATTAGAAAGCTACAGGTACAGAAAGTGATAACTGGGGGGGCATAAACGGTCTGACAGGTTCCCTTTAAAGAAACAGGTAGCTCTACGAGTGGCTGCAAGTGGATGCCAGGTGGTATGGTAGTACCCGTGGTATGCCTTAGTTGACGAACCCGTGTCCTTTCTTCCCCGCCTAGGATGAGTCTATACCCAATTACTCCTTGAAGGTAGTCTTGTTGCTCCCCTCCCTCGAAGTGAAGAAGCAGGCAGACATCTCCTTCTGGCAGGGTGCCGCAGACGGTGAACAGCCGGTTGACGACTTAAGAGGTGGGCTCTGGCCATTTCCTCGTGTCCGGCATTCCTGTGGTGGACTGGGGAATTCCCTGGAGTATGGTTGCTCCACGCTGGGGTTCCCCCTTTCTCTCTCAGGCCTAGCTTCAAGCATCAGGCACCCTCTGTCAAGATCCCCTCAGGATCCCCTTTCATCTTTCCTCAGGATCAGCCTGGAGCTTTCCTGTTAGACCTCCCGACTTGCTCCACACTCCTCCTCAACTCCTCTCCCACTCCTAACTCATTCTTCACTCTCCCCAGAGGTGCTAGATCCCTTCTGGATAACCTCCCACTACTATTCTAATGTGGGAGTGCAGGAATGGGTCCCACCCATCAGCTTAGTATCCACTTGCAGCTGGGGAAGATTACACCTCTTTTACAAGTGCAATACCCCAGTGTGACGCCTGACCGTGTGGGGCGCCACACTATCATTCTCCCTAATGAAGTCATTTAGACATAGGTTATCCACTACTTCCCTGAATATAAATGCCAAACTCCATCAGGCCTAAAAGCTCCACACAGTTTGGTTGATGGCCACTTAATCAGCTCTTGTCTATGCCACACTTTCTCAAGATGGCTTCCCCGACATTTTGGGCAGCGTTGGCTAAAATGCATGCGTTTTTGCGTTTTTGAAAACGCATATGCGTTTTGCATGCGTTTTTACATGCGTTCCCATTGAAATCAATGGGGGCAGAAACGCTAGTGTTTTTTATGTGTTTTTAGCGGTAAAAATGCCTAAAACCCAAATTTACCAAAACATACACCAACCTTAGATGTGAAAACACCCTTAAAGTTTTTTTTTCCAAAAGAATCCTTGATTCCTTGAAGCTTCCACTGGATACTTTCTTTCTTTTTAAACAGTTATAAATAGGGATGGGCGAATCTACTCGCTAGGACTCGTTACTCGGCGAGTAGTAAGGGACTCGCAGGACTCGGTACTCGGCGAGTTTCCCAGTGATGACTCGCACGAATCCAATGCAAATCAATATCAATCCTAGTTTTGTCAGAAACGCTGACAAAACTAGGATTGCCATTGTTTGCATTAGACTCGTGCGAGTCATCACTGGCTACTGTGCCAGTGATAGCAGGGAAACTCGCAAAGTAACTGCTGTTTCTTTGCGAGCCGAGTCCAGCTGTCTTCTCTGTGCAGCTCCAGGGTCCTAGAGCCGCCTACTGCCTGATGTAGCAGTGCTGAGATTGTTCTCAGTCTGCTCATTCCCTGTGCATGTAGCAGAGAGGACATCGCGTTTTGGACTACGTCGGACGGAAGAGGATTTTTTTAATTAAAGATGGAGTCCCTAATGGCTTTTTTTTTTATTTCAAATAAAAAATTTTCTCTGTGTTTTTTTAACCCTTTATTGGAGATTCTTAGTGGCTGGGTCAAACGTGGCCTGACATTAAGAATCTCGGGCTTAATACCAGCTTGTATAACAAAGCTGGTATTAACCCCTTTATTACCCAGCGTGCTACCGCCACCAGGGCCGCTGGAAGAGCGGGGTTCAGCGCCAGAGGATGGCGCTTCAATGAACGTGCCATCTTCTGGGGTGGCTGCGGGCTGCAATTTGCAGCGGGGGGTGCCCAGAAAGCTTGGGCATCCCTGCGCTGCGGATTCCAGCCCCCAGCTGCTTAGCTGTACCTGGCTAGACATAGAAATTGCGCGGAGCCCCACGCATTTTTTTAAAATTATTTAATGAATTTCAGAGTCAGAGTCTCAGAGTCAGAGTCAGAATCTCAGAATTTCATGAAATAATTTAAAAAAAATGCGTGGGGCTCCGCGCAATTTCTATGTCTAGCCAGGTACAGCTAAGCAGCTGGGGGCTGGAATCCGCAGCGCAGGGATGCCCAAGCTTTCTGGGCACCCCCCGCTGCAAATTGCAGCCCGCAGCCGCCCCAGAAGATGGCGTGTTCATTGAAGCGCCATCCTCTGGCGCTGAACCCCGCTCTTCCAGCGGCCCTGGTGGCGGTAGCACGCTGGGTAATAAAGGGGTTAATACCAGCTTTGTATTATCAGCTGGCCCTAAGCCCGAAATTTATGGCGGTCACGCCAATATTAGACATGACCGCCATGAATTTCTATTAAATTGTTTTAAAAAAAACACAACACAAAGAAAATTTTTTATTAGAAATAAAAAAAAAAGCCATTAGGGACTCCATCTTTAATTAAAAAAATCCTCTTCCGTCCGACGCAGTCCAAAACGCGATGTCCTCTCTGCTACATCCCCTGTGTATAGATATAGATCTCTATGCACAGGGAATGAGCAGACTGAGAACAATCTCAGCTCTGCTACATCATCTCTGTGCACAGACATTCATGTCAGTACACAGGGAATGAGCAGACTGAGAACAATCTCAGCTCTGCTACATCATCTCTGTGCACAGACATTTATGTCTGTACACAGGGAATGAGCAGACTGAGAACAATCTCAGCTCTGCTACATCATCTCTGTGCACAGACATTCATGTCTGTACACAGGGAATGAGCAGACTGAGAACAATCTCAGCTCTGCTACATCATCTCTGTGCACAGACATTCATGTCTGTACACAGGGAATGAGCAGACTGAGAACAATCTCAGCACTGCTACATCAGGCAGCAGGCAGGCTCTAGGACCCTGGAGCTGGCAGCCAGCACAGAGGAGACAGGATCTTATCTGTGCGAGTCAGCGATTACTTACAAAGTAAACGAGCAATGCAAATAAATGACAAAACTAGGATTGCTTCAGGCTGAAGCTTCCGACACACATCTGCGATTTGTAAATCTCACACTACTCGCTATTACTCGCTTCCCCATTCATTAACATTGGACTCGCTAGACTCGCAACGAGTAGCGAGTCCTGGGCTCGGACTCACTAGAGTCAAGCGATTCCGAGTAATTTAGGATTCGCCCATCACTAGTTATAAAAATTGCTTTACAAAATTTGGTCCTCATTCAGTCACAACTATTTTTACACTTCTCTTATACTCCTGCAGCAAATCATCTCTGATGGTACCTTTACACGCCGATACAGGATGGTGGAAACAACCGGGTGCTTCACGTGCACGAGCACGCACAAACGGTTGAAAACGGTACCTGCACCACCTTTACACCCTGCAACAAGGTGCGCTACAGTAGGTTACATCTATCTCTGGATACACCGCCGGGTGCCACAAGTTACCTTCTGTAGCTCACCTTACCTCATTTACATGCCGCTATAACAAGGTAATATGGGAGGAACAAAGGCAGCAGGGACAACACATAGGCGTGCCACAATTGTGGATTACGAGAATTCCGTACGCTGATAGGACAAAGCAATAACATCATGATAGAGCAGCCAGCGCAGGAGGCTGACTAATACATGACGCTCGAGCAATTGTGTAGTGTGACTGGTCAGCTCCTTAAATATGCCGCCCTATGCAGCGTCTACCAATCGTAACGCAGGAGCTTCCACCAATGATCGCTGATGGGGTGCGGTATCCCGGAGCCTGTGTCACGCCCCAGGTAGATAGCAAGGTATCGAAACAACCCTCCTGTTCCTTATTTACACGCCGATACAGGCCGTAACCATCGCCTTGAAATCAACCTGTTTTTGAGCTCTGCTCTGAAACAGGTGCCTCAAGTGACGGGTGGCAACAACCGTCTTTACACGCCGCGACCGCGGGTTGATTTGGCGGTGCAAGATACATTTGTCTCATCTACCCGGTTGTTTCCACCATCCTGTAGCGGCATGTAAAGGTACCATTACAGTTTTCCAACACTAATCTGCAAGCAATGATGGATTTCATTTTCTTTGATATAGCATGCTGTCATAGGTTTCTTTGATGTGGACAGCATAACCAACTGGATTTGGAGTTAGTGCATTGCCATTATGCAGCAAGATGACTTTAAGGCTTGTTTTGGATGAATTGATAAAGTGCCTCTATTCTTGGGCAGCCTGAAAAACCTATTAGGTTTCGGGCTTCAAGGGAAAATGCCCTCCTTATTATATTTGTAAACAATATTCAGTCTTACTATTCTTTTATTTATTGTTATTAACCCATGAGCTATCCTCAGAGGATGAAGCTCTATTTATGTTGTGGAGCTTGGTAACAAATGCAGGGTGAGCTATGAGTGGCCGCCCAGCTGCTGGTTTTTTTATTACAGCCCTGTGATTGGCTGAAGAGTTTGAGCGCGAATCTGTGCTATTCAAATTCAGCAGCTGGTCTGACGGAGCGTCAGTCAGCTGGTCAGCTGAGGAGAAGAAGTCACCATGGACGCACTTCTCTCAGCTTTCAGGGACAGATTTAATGCGGATGGAGGCATAGAGTGGCTTAACACTAGAACTACTGGACTCGTGACACCTACATAGAAATAAATAGTGCTAAGCAGTCAAAATGACTACCTCAGTAGTTCTAGTGTTAAGAGCTGCCTAGATAATGCCCCAGCGCCTGCTACGCAAGCAACGGCGTCTGCTGCAGCTATCACTACCATTAATGACGGCGCCTTGTCAGGAATAGATACAACTGCAGGGATGTCGGGTGAAACTGTAAGTGCGGCTCCTATTTTACCTCAGGAAGAAGCGGTTTCACATGGCACTGCAGCGGCTAGGAAGAGAACCGCAAGTGCGCTTTGCTCACCCAGACATTCTCCTGCTCGTCGTCGGAAGAAATCATCTGCCAGCGGTTATGTGGATTCAGGCGCTGGTGCTGCAGCAGCAACTAAAGGGAAGCAGAGGAAGAAAGCACAGGATAAGAGGTCTGGACCCGCCCTCGACAGGCAACACATGATGCCAACCCCTCCTCACATGATGACAGCCCCTCCTCAGCCTGGAGGGTCGGGTAATATCACAGGGGATTGTTGTGTTGCGGGGTCTTTACCTCAGTATTACCCCAGTGGAGAGATTAACATAAGGGCTTTTGAGCCCTCTGATAAGGCTAATTGTATGCATGTTGCATTACCTCAGACTGTGGTAACAGCTGCGCATCAGTCAATACATGATTCACAGGCTGCTAAGGTTTGGGATTTGGCCCCCCAATCGTCAGATGATGAAGGGAGGTTATCTCCTGGGGCCGAATCAATGCGCAGCCAACAAAATTCTGTGGTTATTGAACCACAGGAATTTCTTGGTACCCCCATGAATAGATTTATGAGTTTGCCAGCTTATGGCGATCATAATACGATTAATTTTCAAGAAATAGTTAAAAAAGCTGTGGCTGAAGCATTAGTGGGTGTAAGCAAAACACACATTTTGTTGCCTCAGCTTGAAAAAAAAACAAACAGGTAGTTATAGATGAGTCTTTAATGAAAGAGGCATTGACATGTCAAATGTCTCCTTTAGGGTTTCACCTCCCAATGTCTGTCAAAAATAAAATTTGGCAGCATGAATTTATTGATTTGTTGACCCTTCTCCCTGCAATGAGAATGGTTCCAGTCAATAATGATAAAAAAGAAGATAAAATAGAGATTGATAATGACAAAAAACGTACTTATAAGTCGTTTCAAAATTGGCTACATGTATTTGCTATCTACGCAGCAGTGATGGGTGAGCGGGAACCTTCTTTATGTTCAGGCTTGTTTCAGCACCTGGAAATTATTTTAGAGGCATATAAAAACTTTGGTGGAATTTCATGGTTTCTTTACGAGGAAGCCTTCCGCCAAAAGTTATCAGTACACTCTAACGTACATTGGGGACACAAGGATGTGGGATTATGGGTGACCTTAATGATGCCCCAGAGATTATCAGTGACTAAATCAGCTTCTGCCCAAATTCCCAAAAAAGGGTTTTGTTTCGCATATAATGATTTAGCTTGTAAATGGCCGAATTCATGCCGTTTTCACCACGAGTGCTCACATTGCGGTGGAGGGCACCCTGCAGCCAAATGCTATAAGAAGCATGGCTTTACATACGGATCTACAAACTCTAAGGATTCTGGGCAAAAAGGGGTCGACGCCAGTGAGGCTGGACACAATGCGTCCGCTAATAAAGCTATTTCCAGATCAGGTGAAGGCACAACTACTCGTTAATGGTTTCTCTTCAGGTTTTTATGTCCCCACTTTTCAGGGAAAAGGTTGTGTTATTTCTAATAATTTAGGTTCAGTTTATTGGCACCCTAACTCAATAATTGAGTACATTTCTAAAGAGTTGAGTCTAGGTAGGATTTCAGGTCCTTTTCAAAGTCCTCCGTTCACGAATTTTCGGGTCTCCCCATTAGGGGTGGTCCCCAAGAAGGAACCAGGTTCGTTTAGGGTTATACACCATTTATCATTCCCATTTGGCGGTTCTTTAAATGACGAAGTGGCTTCTGATTTACCTAATGTACATTATACATCCTTTGATGTGGCCGTTTCTCATTTACAGTTTTACGGTCAAGGTGCTCTGCTAGTCAAAGTGGATATTAAATCTGCCTTCCGACATTTACCTGTTTCTCCCTCAGGTTTTAAATCTTTAGGTTTTTATTTTAATGGTGCTTTTTTCTTTGATCGTTGCCTTCCTATGGGTTTTTCTTTATCTTGTTATTATTTTGAAGCATTCTCTTCTTTTTTGGAATGGGCCACTATGCATACAGTTTCTAAAGGTAAAATTGTGCATTATCTGGATGATTTTTTATTTTTAGGTCCTCCTCATTCCAATGATTGTCATCAAATTTTGAACGGTTACCGTGATATTACCGACGCGTTTGGTGTCCCTTTAGCAGCTGAAAAAAACTGTTTTGCCCAGTTTTAGCTTAGATTTTTTAGGGATCCACATTGATTCTTATAAAATGGAATTGAGCCTTCCATGGGAAAAGCGGAATGGGATTTGTTTTAAGATTTTCCAAGTTTTGAAGCATGAGAAGGTGTCGTTGAAACAGCTTCAATCCCTTCTGGGAAGCTTGAACTTTGCACTCAAAATTATGCCAATGGGTAGAGCATTCTGCAGACGTCTTTACGATGGTACATGTGGCATAACTTCCCCTGGTTTACATATTAGAATTTCTAAAGAAACGAGGGAAGATCTTTTGGTATGGTTACGTTTTCTGAAGAATTTTAATGGCAGATGTTGTGTACAAGAAAATTTTGTTAAGGCTTCGGATTTGAGTTTTTCCACAGATTGTGAAGTTTTATCAATCACTTTTGGGTCACATTGGTTGTTGACACCTTGGCCTGTTTGGTGGAACAGGAGTTCACCGAATTTTAGTATACCGTATATACTCGTGTATAAGCCGAGTTTTTCAGCCCAAAAATTGGGCTGAAAAGTCCCCCCCTCGGCTTATACACGGGTCATACGGTATGCTGTGGGGGGGGGGGCTGTGACCGGGGGCTGGAGGAGGCAGGAGGGGGCCGCGGTGACCGCAGGTCACGTGGGGCCGCCTCATTTGTGCAATGAATATGCACGGCATCCCCCCGTCCATCAGCGGTGGGGGGATGCCGTGCATATTGCACTACACAGCCCCCCTCCTTAATATGGGTCCCCCAGTAGTAATAAACAGCCCCCCCTCCTTATCACGTCCCCCCCAGGCTGCGGCAGCTGTGAAAATAAGAAACAGTTTATACATCACCTTCCGACGCAGCTCTCCGCTCCTCCGGTCCTCTGCCCTCCGCTCGCCGGCTTCTTCTTCCTTGTTGTGCCGGTGTCATGTGACCGGGCGCAGGAGATGACGTCATTTCCTGCGCGCGGTCACAGAAGTCGGCACATCAAAGAAGAAGAAGCCGGCGAGCGGAGGGCAGAGGACCGGAGGAGCGGAGAGCTGCGCCGAAGGTGATGTATAAACTGTTTGTTATTTTCACAGCTGCAGCAGCCTGGGGGGGACGTGATAAGGAGGGGGGGGGCTGTTTATTACTACTGGGGCTGCTGGATACTACACTGGGGCTGTATACTACCACTGGGGCTGCAATACCACTGGGGCTGCTGTATATAGGGGCTGCAATACAACTGGGGCTGCAATACCACTGGGGCTGCTGTATATAGGGGCTGCAATACCACTGGGGCTGCTGTATATAGGGGCTGCAATACCACTGGGGCTGCAATACCACTGGGGCTGCTGTATATAGGGGCTGCAATACCACTGGGGCTGCTGTATATAGGGGCTGCTGTATACACCACTGGGGCTGCAATACCACTGGGGCTGCTGTATACAGGGGCTGCAATACCACTGGGGCTGCAATACCACTGGGGCTGCTGTATATAGGGGCTGCTGTATACACCACTGGGGCTGCAATACCACTGGGGCTGCTGTATACAGGGGCTGCAATACCACTGGGGCTGCAATACCACTGGGGCTGCTGTATATAGGGGCTGCTGTATACACCACTGGGGCTGCAATACCACTGGGGCTGCTGCATATAGGGGCTGCAATACCACTGGGGCTGCAATACCACTGGGGCTGCTGTATATAGGGGCTGCAATACCACTGGGGCTGCAATACCACTGGGGCTGCTGTATATAGGGGCTGCAATACCACTGGGGCTGCTGTATACACCACTGGGGCTGCAATACCACTGGGGCTGCTGTATATAGGGGCTGCAATACCACTGGGGCTGCAATACCACTGGGGCTGCTGTATATAGGGGCTGCAATACCACTGGGGCTGCAATACCACTGGGGCTGCTGTATACACCACTGGGGCTGCAATACCACTGGGGCTGCTGTATACAGGGGCTGCAATACCACTGGGGCTGCAATACCACTGGGGCTGCTGTATATAGGGGCTGCTGTATACACCACTGGGGCTGCAATACCACTGGGGCTGCTGTATACAGGGGCTGCAATACCACTGGGGCTGCAATACCACTGGGCTGCTGTATATAGGGGCTGCTGTATACACCACTGGGGCTGCAATACCACTGGGGCTGCTGTATACAGGGGCTGCAATACCACTGGGGCTGCAATACCACTGGGGCTGCTGTATATAGGGGCTGCTGTATACACCACTGGGGCTGCAATACCACTGGGGCTGCTGCATATAGGGGCTGCAATACCACTGGGGCTGCAATACCACTGGGGCTGCTGTATATAGGGGCTGCAATACCACTGGGGCTGCAATACCACTGGGGCTGCTGTATATAGGGGCTGCAATACCACTGGGGCTGCTGTATATAGGGGCTGCTGTATACACCACTGGGGCTGCAATACCACTGGGGCTGCTGTATATAGGGGCTGCAATACCACTGGGGCTGCTGTATATACCACTGGGGGCTGCTGTATATCATACTGCTGGGCCTGTATACCACTGCTGGGGGCTGTATACCTGTGCTGGGGTCCACCCTCGGCTTATACGCGAGTCAATAGATTTTCCCAGGCTTTGGGGGCAAAAGTAGGGGGAGTTTTTCAATTTAATATACCCTATGTGCAGGGCCGTATTTGCCATTAGGCACCCGTAGGCACGTGCCTAGGGAGGCACCATGCATAGGGGGCGGCACCTCAGCCTGTTTTCTTTTTCTTTTTTTTTTTTTTTATTTCTCCTGCCCTGTGTCGGCCGGATCGTAAGCCCCGCCCCCTCATACCCCCCACTCACCCCCCCTGCTCATCAGGCCCGCCCACCTCACCCAGCCTGCAGCAGTCAGACCCGCCAGAAGAGGGAAGGAGGGGACCGCCGCAGAGGACAGGGCCGGCGTCAGCAGCACCCAGCATACCGGGGCCCCAGGCATGTCTGAGGGGCCCACCGCCGACCACCCGCATTGCGCCGCCAACCAGCCGCTTGGTATTATCTTACCGGTGCGGTTGTTTCATTGATAGACCCCGGCCACCAGCCCCCGCTCCGCCCCCAGCCTCCGCTCCGCCCCCGCATCCGGGCCGTCATTTCCTCTTCCTTTGTGTTCCACAGTATGGAACGCATAGAAGAGGAGAAGGAGCACTACCTCCCCATGAGACACAGAAGGAATGCGGCTATGGTCAGTGGCTCCACAATGGAGCTGAAGATAAGTGATATTTGCTACAAATGGGCAGTGTGTGTGGGGAATACGATGAATGGGGGCAGCCAGGCAGGGTGTGTGGGGGGTAATTTATGATTGGGGGCAGTGTGTGGGGGTTAATTTATGAGTGGTGGCAGTGTGTGGAGGGTAATTTATGAGTGGGGGCAGTGTGTGGAGGGTAATTTATGAGTGGGGGCAGTGTGTGGAGGGTATTTTATGAGGGGGCAGTGTGTGGGGGGTATATTATGAGGGGGGCAGTGTGTGGGGGGTATTTTATGAGGGGGGCAGTGTGTGGGGGGTATATTATGAGGGGGCAGTGTGTGGAGGGTAATTTATGAGGAGGCAGTGCGTGGGGGGTATATTATGAGTGGGGGCAGTGTGTGGAGGGTAATTTATGAGGGGGCAGTGTGTCATATTATAAGTGAGGGATATATTATGAGTGCGGGCAGTGTGTGTGGGGTATATTATAAGGGAGACAGTGTGAAGAGGGTATATTATGAGTGGGGGGCAGTTTGTGGGGAGTATATTATGAAGGGGGCAGTGTGTGGGGGGTATATTATGAGGGGGGAAGTGTGTGGAGGGTAACTTATGAGGGGGCAGTGTGTGTGGGGTATATTATGAGGGGGCAGTGTGTGGAGGGTAATTTATGAGGGGGCAGTGTGTAGGGGGTATATTATGAGGGGGGCAGTGTGTGGGGGGTATATTATGAGGGGGGCAGTGTGTGGGGGGTATATTATGAGGGGGGGCATGTGTGGGGGGTATATTATGAGGGGGCAGTGTGTGGGGTGTATATTATGAGGGGGCAGTGTGTGGGGGTATATTATGAGGGGAGCAGTGTGTGGGGGGCATATTATGAGGGGGGCAGTGTGTGGGGGGTATATTATGAGGGAGGCAGTGTGTGGGGGGGTATATTATGAGGGGGGCAGTGTGTGGGGGGTATATTATGAGGGGGCAGTGTGTGGGGGGTAGATTATGAGGAGGGCAGTGTGTGGGGGGTATAATATGAGGTGGCAGTGTGTGGGGGGTATATTATGAGTGGGGGCAGTGTGTGTGGGGTATATTATAAGGGGGACAGTGTGAAGAGGGTATATTATGAGTGGGGGGCAGTTTTGTGGGAGTATATTATGAAGGGGGCAGTGTGTGGGGGGTATATTATGAGGGGGGAAGTGTGTGGAGGGTAACTTATGAGGGGGCAGTGTGTGTGGGGTATATTATGAGAGGGCAGTGTGTGGAGGGTAATTTATGAGGGGGCAGTGTGTCATATTATAAGTGAGGGATATATTATGAGTGCGGGCAGTGTGTGTGGGGTATATTATAAGGGGGACAGTGTGAAGAGGGTATATTATGAGTGGGGGGCAGTTTGTGGGGAGTATATTATGAAGGGGGCAGTGTGTGGGGGGTATATTATGAGGGGGGAAGTGTGTGGAGGGTAACTTATGAGGGGGCAGTGTGTGTGGGGTATATTATGAGGGGGCAGTGTGTGGAGGGTAATTTATGAGGGGGCAGTGTGTGGGGGGTATATTATGAGTGGGGCAGTGTGTGGAGGGTAATTTATGAGGGGGCAGTGGGGGATATATTATGAGTGCGGGCAGTGTATGTGGGGTATATTATAAGGGAGACAGTGTGAAGAGGGTATATTATGAGTGGGGGCAGTGTGTGGAGGGTAATTTATGAGGGGGCAGTGTGGTATATTATGAGTCGGGGATATATTATGAGTGGGGCAGTGTGGGGGATATATTAGAAGGGGGACAGTGTGGAGAGGGTATATTATGAGTGGGGGCATTGTGGAGGGCAGGGCCGGGGCCCACTTGCTGTTGGCGACACCATCTGCACCACTTGCAGGATGGTGTCCCCAGCAGTTCATGGCTTCCTTGTGCTGTTTCTCAATCCACCTGCACTGTCTTCTCCTCCCCCTGCTCTGTGTTCTCCACCTTCTGCGCTATCTTCTCCCCGCATGAGATAAACGAAGCGTGCGACTGCTCATGGTTGCTTATGAATACTGATAAGTTAGCAGTGAAATATCTGCGCCACACCGCAGGTAACATCACAGGTCTCTGCCAGGGATAGTCACACCGCTCTGCTGCCAGCTTATTACTATTCATAAGCCGTCAGCAGTCAGAAGCTGCACTTATCGCAGCACAGCTCACGTGGAGAGAAGACCTCGCACAGGAGAAGACAATGCAGGGGTGGACAGAGCACAGGAGAATGCGGCTCAAGGGTGGGGGCAAGAGAGACAATAGAGGGGGAAGAAAGCACACTGGGATAGATAACAGCACAAGAGGTGGGGGCAAGAGACATAGAGCACACAGGCAAGACAAAACAAGGGGTGGGGGCAAGAGACACAGGGCATACGGGCACAGCACAAGGGATAGTGTACAGTGCATGAGGAGAAAGCAAGCAAAGGTTGGGAATAGTGCACAGGAGGAGAAAACAGCATGGGGGGTTAGGGTGGAGAAGACATCGCATGTCGGGGTGAGACAACACACAAGGAGAAGACAGTGCGTATGGGGGTGGAGAGACAAAGCGCACCGGGTGGAGGTGAGGGATTATTACAGAGATTCTATTGTGTATATATATTGCCCACAGTGTCTATATATATGCATGTATGTATGTGTGTATATATAGAGACCCTGAAAGACAAGGCTTGCAAAACCTTCTATGCCATCCGAAGAAAGCTCTACCATCTGAAGCCACCAGTGAGGGTCTGGCTAAAAATCTTCGACTCCATCATCACCCCAATCCTCCTGTATGGCAGTGAAGTCTGGGGCCCTCACACCTACCCAGACTGGTCAAGGTGGGACTCCAGTCCAACAGAAATATTCCACCTGGAATTCTGTAAGCATCTTCTCCAGGTCCACCGGAGCACCTCCAACAGTGCCTGTCGGGCAGAGCTGGGCAGATTCCCTCTACAGCTAACGGTTCTAAAGAGGGCACTGTCATTCCGGGCTCACCTACATAGGAGCAATCCAAGCTCCCATCACCATAAAGCCCAGATACATATAGGTGAAACAGAAAAACCAGGACCCTCGGAACAGCCCAGCCAAGCCCAACACAACCAGAACACCAATCACAGCCTGACAAAAGCCGGAATCAGGAAGATGGTAGACGAAGGCCAAGAGAGGTATGTCAGTGACTGGAAGAACGATATCTTCAGCTCACAGAAACTGACCGTGTACCGGAGTCTACAGAGAGACTACAAACTGGCCCCATATCTGGAGAAACTCCCGGATCCCAGAGACCGCAAGATCCTGAGCCGATATAGACTCAGTGCCCACAGTCTGGCCATCGAGTCCGGCCGACACAGGCAGAGATACAAGCCCAGGGAGGAAAGACTGTGCCAACACTGTGATCAGGAGGCCGTGGAGGACGAAACCCACTTCCTGCTACACTGTTCCAAATACTCAGCAGTGAGGGACACTCACTTCAGGAGACTCTCGCATCTCTTCCCGGATTTCATCACCATGAAGGAGAAAGAAAAAACATCTATCCTGCTGGGAGAAGAAGAGAGAGCAGTGGAGATAGCAGTGCGGTATGTGAGCGAATGCCATAGACTGCGAGAAAAAGAGCTATGATGCCATGGACTCTATAGCCTCCACATTGGATCTGCCCCCATTCACCTTTCCTAAGCCATGGACTATAGCCCCCACCCTGGACTTGCCCCATCCACCTTCCCTATGCCATGGACTATAGCCCCCCCATCCTGAATCCATCCTATCCACCTTCCCTATGCCATGGACTATAGCCCCCCCATCCGGGATCCATCCCATCCACCTTCCCTACAGCTCCTACCCAACATCCCCACAGTCCCTATCTCTATTCCCTTTATACAATTGCATTGGCAAAACTGAGATGTATTTGGTCCTGCCAATAAAGCTTCTTTGAATCTTGAATCTTGAATCTATATATATATATATGTGCACACCCCCCCCATGTGTTAAAGGGGCCCACTAAGAGTCTTTCGCCCAGGGCCCGCAAAAACCTGGAGCTGGCCCTGGCGGAGGAGACCGTGTCAGAGAGAGATGTTCCCGCGGAGGGAACCCGGATGGCAGATAGCTGCCATCTGGGTCAATCTGGGCCCCATAGGAATACTATGGGGCCAAAATCAGATCCGGGGCTGTCTGGTTCACAACGGACAGCCCCGGATCACAAAAAACGTGATGTGAAACCGGCCTTAGTCAGATACTGGGCAAAATTATAAGGGAGGAAACACACTGGTGTTTTTAAAATCGGCCCGTTTGTCATCCAGGAGAGTCGGATGAGTGTCATCCGTTTTTTGGTGCATTTGGCATCCAACTGCTATGCGAGTGTCTGACATTTTTCTCAGATCACATCTGTGTGCAATCTGTTCTTTCCTCAGCAGCTATTACTGTATAATCATTTACAGGAACATTTTACAGTGTTCTCAGCTATAGAATGAGAATGTATCAGTGAAAAAAACAGATGTCTCATGGATGGTCCGTGTGCTGTCCATGATTTTGTCGGACTCATAGACTTGCATTAGTGAGTCTCGCACGTGAATCGCAGACCGTCACAGCATGTTGTGACTTTTTTCCCCATCCAGAATCTGGATGAGAAAAAAGCGTCCGACACTCACCAATCTGCTCTCAGACATTGATTAACTGACTGCAATGAGAGCAAATCACACATTGCACTCATCCGAGTTTCGAGTTTCACGCTAGTGTGTCCGTGCCCTAATAATAAAATCCATATAGTAATCCTACAATGTCTGTGGAACATGCTATGGGGGGGTTTATGGCTCAGTTAGTACACACCATACTTCTTGTTATTAACCAGTTAATGCTCTCTTGTCCACCGCACTGCAATGCCAAAAGAGGAAGACAGCGAGACAGGCAGCAACAGCGCATCAGAGAGCCCCGACCTCGAAATAGAAGATCCTCAGATCCCGGTATTGTGACGACATATGAAGAAATATTTTTTTACATTTACATTAAACTATGAACTCCACAGCACTTTACGTACATCATCAACACTGTCCCCATTGGGGCTCACAATGAAAACATCCTACCAGTATGTCTCATATTGTATATCGCCTTTCTTTGATATCACCTTCACAAATATTGCATTTATTGAACTTGTCAGGTTTTCGATGTTTTAAGATTGCATTTGTTTGCAGGATGTCATAATTGACTCCCAGAGCTGCTGGTTTGACGGTTAATGTCTTGCAGCATCTTAGATTTTTTTTGCTTAAAGGTACTTCCAAGTTTCTCAATAGGGCTGAGATCAGGGGAGACTGGTGGCCACACCATGGTTTTCTCTACTTTTATGTCCTTTGCAGCCAATTACTCAGGGGTATGCTCTGTACCAAGAGATGGTGCATTGTCATGTATGGGGATGATTTTGTACAAAGAAAAAAAGTGGTCAGTCTAAAAGTATATATACTTTGCCGTGGTCCTTTTCACGCCTTCATGGACCCTATAGGGGCAAACTAGCTCTCTCCACATGATTACGACCCAAAACATGACTGCCACCTCCTTGCTGATGAAACAGCCTTTTTGGGACATGTAGGTGGTCATCTAGCAACCATCCACTACTCCAACCATAATGGGAACCTCTCAGCTCCTTTTAGCCCTTCCTATCACTACTCTGCACCTTGCTAGCTCATCCCTAACCATCCAAAAGATGATTTATCACCTTATTGTTGCCTTTTGCACATAAACGAATGAAAATCATTAAAAGATTTTATTATCTTTGTATTTATATCAAAGCAGTCTGTCTGCAGGGGGTTGTGGCCAATGGGGGCGTGGCACGACGGGGGCGTGGGGCGACGGGGGGTTGGGCGTGGTGCGATGGGGTGTGTGGCGCGACGGGGGGGGAAGCGGCACCGCTGACAGTGCCTAGGGCGGCAGGAACTCCAAATACGGGCCTGCCTATGTGACATTAAAGATATCTTGTTGTTTATAGGTAAATAAACTTCTATTTAGTAAAGTTGTCATTAGATGGAAACAACTATTACATTATTTCATTTTATGTCAAATGTTGTTTTACACTTTAAGTACATTTATATAGTATCATTTATTAGACACGTTCAAATAAATAAAACTCTTCTTTCAAAGTGTTTAACAAGGTTATAATGAAAAAAAACTCCTACAAGCTGTTACAATGTCATTTCTAACAAAACAACTGCACAGAACATGTGCTGAGATCTTTTGTACACTGATGGAATCACCACATGCGGGGGATCTTCATTGAGCTCCTTTATTTCATAGTAAAAACACAAATCATAGCTATGACACAAAACAATGTTTGCTTAATAGCTGAGCATGGCAGCAAAAGTCTACAAGTGGAAATGTCTTTGCAGGTAAAAGACTTTACCGGCATTTATGAAAGCTTTTGGCTGTGGTTAATAAAATAAAACAAGATCCCTATTTAAACTAAAACAATTGAAAGAAAAACAACGCAATATAAAAATCCAGAAACTCAGCCATACGCATTAGCTAGCTGTTGACTAAATGATGTTTTGGCTGTTTGTTCACCCGATAGCCATCTCAACTGCCTCCTCCATATACATGAACACTTGCTTGTCCGAGAGCTCATATATTTTCTATGAGGAAGATACCGAATGACATGTTGGCTAGTGGCTTACCTCCAAAAGAACAATGCAATTGACAGCCCAAAATTAGACATGCAAGATTGACATCTTCCTTAACCATAAATCTATAGATTGTCAGAAAAAAAAATCAGTATTATATATATTATATGCATTGGGAACGTAACAGTTTTATGTACAATTTGTTTTAATGGAAAACAATATTGTAAGATTGTAAAAAGAATACATAATCATAACATTAAAGCCTCAAGATAGGAAAAGAAAATACCTTGAAACTAGACAATGCCCAAGAAATCAAATAAAAAGTAGGAAAGAACAAAATAGTACTACATAAAAAAATCAGGGTTATAACAGGTTAATGTCACACCCACGAGAGGCTGCCCCATTAACATATGGTTCTGTCACTAGTGACCCTGTCACCCTATAGGGGGTGTTAGTGATGTCAGAGACAGAGAGTCTGGTGAGTGCAGGATTCGCCCATCCACTGAGACTAGCGTGGCTGGGATCTTCTGTGCTGCACAGTGTGACAGAATGGATGTATCTCTTTGTGCTGCCCAGCTGAAGTCATTCATTCCTAACCTTCACCCTATTAGAAAACACCACATCTTACTAATACCTTCAGCTTTCTACTACAAGCTGCCAGAAATAGCGAGTGTCCTGTCTTGAATAGAGTTTTCATGTTTTACCATGACCTGTTTTTTGGATGCTTTTTCTGCCTCACAATTTTGTACCTTGCAGCCATCTTGGTTTTGAACCAGCTCCCTTACTATGCTATCAAATCCTGATTTTGTCCTGTTCCTGACATCCTCGTTTTAAACCTTCTTGGCTACTATTCCTGTTCCTGAAATGCAGCCTATCCCTAGGCAGTAATCTGCTGCATCTTGTTTTAAATACAGATCCCTCCATAGGGGTTAAAGTGTGTTAGGGTTTCTCAGGGTTCTGCCTAATAGAGCTGCTTCTTCCTAGTGTGTCTGAAATAGCCTTTATTTGCTTGCATCCTCAGCTAGACATCACAGTTAACCTCTTCATTGTCTTCAATCCAAGCCTTTTTCACCTTTTTGACCAAGTCAATTTTTTCATTTTGGAAACACCACCCTTCGTAGATTTTATCTAGAGGTGGTGTGAAAGTAAGAAATCACATTTTTTCCCCCAAAAATGTTGCTTTCTCAACATGTTGCTATTTCTCCATTTTTTTTATTTTTACAAAGATAGCAACCTTCCAATTTGTTGAGCAATTTCTAATAAGTACACTGATTTCCCATATGTGGTAGAAAATGATTGACTGGGCACACAGCGAGGTTTGGAAGGGAAATACTGCTATTTTGACTGAAATACAGGGTGGGCCATTTAAATCAATACACCTAAATAAAATGGGAATGGTTGGTGATATCAATTTTCTGTTTGTGGCACATTAGTATATGGGAGGGGGAAAACTTTCGCAGATGGGTGGTGACCATGGCGGCCATTTTGAAGTTGGCCATTTTGGATCCAACTTAATTTTTTTCAATAGGAAGAGAGTCATGTGACACTTCAAACTTATTGAGAATTTCATAAGAAAAACAATGGGGTGCTTGGTTTTAACGTAACAGTATTCTTTCATGATTTATTTTCAATTTCTCTTTGTTTACAGACATTGACATGTAGCAGAGGTTAACACGTGAAGAGTGGATAGAAATTGTGTTGATGTCTGGTGAACACAGTACCCGGGTTATTGCAGCAGATTTCAATGCAAGACACCCTACTAGACCACCCATTTCTCATGCTACAGTTAGCAAACTGCTTGCCAAATTTCATGACACAGGTTTAGTGTTGGATTTGCCAAAATGTGGAAGAAAGAAAACTGTCACTAATGAAGAAACATCAGTGGCTGTCCTAGCTTCATTCAGCAAGAGCATATAGCGTACCACTCACCACATGTCACTGGAGAGTGGCATCAGTCGAACATCCCTTCAGCGGATTAGCTACTCACAAATGGCATCCTTACAAAATTCAGCTGCTGCAGCATCTCAACGAGGATGACCCAGATCGGCCCACTGAATTTTCAGCATGGGCAAAACAAAAATTGGAATAGGACCCTCAGTTTACACAGAACATTATCTTCAGTAATGAGGCAAACTTTTTGTGATTATAACAAACAAAACCACAGCTATTGGTCTGACACTAACCCAAAGTGGATAGATCCCTCCAAGACTGGTTGAACACAAAAATTGATGGTATGTTGTGGTATATGGGGAACAAAGATAGTGGGGCCATTCTTCATCAATGGAAACCTCAATGACACTGGATATCTAAAATTGCTACATGATGATGTGTTGTCCTCTTTATGCACTGAAGAATGCATGTTCCCTGAGTTTTTCCAAAAAGATGGTGCACCACCACATTATGGGTGTCAGGTCCGAGCATTCCTACATAAACAGTTTCCTGGAAAGTGTATTGGTCATCGTGGGCCAGTTGAATGGCCACCAAGGTCTCCTTATCTGACCCCCTTAGACTTTTATCTTTGGGTCATCTGAAGGCAATTGTCTATGCTGTGAAGATACGAGATGTGCAGCATCTAATACAATGGATACTGGTGTTGCTCAGCTCAAACACAAGTACAGTCAATACAATCAGAAAAAGGAGCGGCACTCACCAGGTTGCAGGCATATGGATAATTTATTCAGTCCATATCTGGGTTACATATTCAGGGAGTGATGGGGGTGAAGAGCTGGACGACAATTGACTGTTTCACTCAGTCAGAGCTTCAACAGGTCCAGTTGAAGCTCTGACTGAGTGAAACAGTCAATTGTCGTCCAGCTCTGCACCCCCTCCCTCCCTGCATATGTAACCCAGATATGGACTGAATAAATTATCCATATGCCTGCAACCCGGTGAGTGCTGCTCCTTTTTCAGATTGTATTGACTGTACTTGTGTTTGAGCTGAGCAACACCGATCGGGTGTGTCGCTAACCCACATAATGGTATAATTGCCCAAAGATAGGATCCAGTGTCCGGGTTTTTTTCTTCAAACCTCTTAGATTATGCTGCTGGCATGGTCAAGAAGGCCACTGCAACCAGTATACTCGGAGGTCATTATTTGACTTCAGAATGTCATGGCAATGATTGAGACCCTGTTATCCCATCAGCTCCTCTGCCTGCATGATTGCCATAACGCATTGGTATGCCCAGGGGCTGGCCGGTGGAACTTGTCCTGGGTGGCAGCCACCATTGCCATCTGTCGGCAAGTGCACAGAAGCACCGGAAGATGACCTCCTCCGAGGTCATCTGCAGGTGCATCCTTTCTTGTCATTCTCTTCTACTTCTTTCCTTTTCTTTCTTTCTTCTTCTTTCCTCCTCTTTCTTGTTCCTTCCTCTTTCTTCTTCTTCTTCTTTCATCCTACCTGCCGACGCCGCTGCCACTGCTGCTGGTTTAAAATAATCGGCGTGAAAGCCAGCGGTGAAAACTCTTCACCGCCAGCTTTCCCGCCCCGCTAATTCAAATGATCAGCTATGTTGAGTCATCCGCCGCTGATCTCCGCCTCCCGGCTGTCGCCGCTGATTGGGTGGCCAGGCATGCTCATAGTACCATTTCATGTGAACACATGCGGACAATCTCAGCTGTGTTCACATGAAAGTGTTTGCGCTCATACTGCGTATGAGTATGCGCAGCACACACTGCAGTGCCTAACGCAAATCTGAACCCAGCCTTACAGACCTTATTTCCATACTTTACACAAATATCCTCTCTCCCCTCCTGTACCTCTCTGTGCCTTGTCTTGCTAATGATTATTGAACTTGTTTATGTATGCCATGGATTAAATAGCACTATAATAATAAATAATAGTAATAATAATATCCAAGATTGGCAGAGTTAACCCATGCAGCAACAATTTTAATAAAAAAAACCCTTACAGAGCCTATTTCCACAGTTGCCCCATACACCCAAAAGTTTGGCAAAGTTCACCTGCACATCAGCATTTTTAATAAAATCCCCTCACAGAGATGTTTCCTTGTTAACTCACACAGCCAAGAATAATAGAATAGGACTCCGTTTCCATTTTTTTTGTGGTACTGGGGGCCATGATTTAGCAGGGACCAATCATGCTTCAGTGTTGTAAGTAAGGCACCTTGATCTTGTACTTGTATCCAGTAGGGTGGCCGCCCAGTAATCAGCATTGATCCCAGTCTGGGCAACGCGGCAGTCATTTGACAGTCACTGCTACATGTATTCTCTCAAAGACAAGCAGTCCTTTGTGGAAAGTGTGTCATCTGTGTCCTCTATATCCGCGCAGTCATGCTTCAGGGATGCCCATGATTTGTCCCCTGTCTTTACAATGGTGTACTTTTCCATTATAGGTACAGCACTGCTACTTGATTTCACTTATTATCACACACTACCAGGCCTGTGATGAGGTTTAGTGGCACCAACCACTCATCAGTCTGTTGTTAACCACAGATTCACCACATCCCAGAAGCAGCTCCACCACCACTAGCAGCAGCTGCACCACAGCCATGCCCTCTATATGATCTCCTCATTTTTGAACCCCCAAAAAGAGCAGAATATTACATGGCCTGTATACAGACATGAAGTGCCCAGCAGATTATTATACATCCTATTTTAGCAATTCTGTCACAAACACAATTTCAGCTCCAGAAGTAAACACTACATCTGCTACTGTCAAAAAGCTTGTAGTTGGATTTGTGATCGAGCTAATGGTCCATCACAAGGCTTGGAAGAATTGTGCAAAAGAGGAACAATTAAAAATGCCCCTACAGAGCCTCTTTTTAGCGTTCACCTACTTGGCCAAAATTGGAAGAGTTCTCCTGCTGAGCAATAATTTTAAAAAATGCCGTTACATACCGTAGCTTGTTTTCAGAGTTCACCTGCACAATATTGCAAGAACTTCCCTACAGAGCAAACAGAACTCCTTTAAAGTAACATAGTTTTAAAAATAAAAAATAAATCATTGAACTAGGAGATGTAGGTCAAAATAGAGAAGAAGGTTGAGGAGGAGGTGGATGTGGTGATATAGATGGAAGAGGCAGAGGAGTTGGTAGCCAACCTCCTTGTTTTATTTATTTTTTAAATGAATTTTATTTTTGGTAAGGCCATAACATTTTTTAATCACATACAGTGGATAGCGAAGGCTAGGTGCAGCTGGTAAAGTTGTCTAGTGAGCTAAAGGTATGGACAAGTCCTTCGTGATTCATGTCTGTTGTTGTTATTGTAATGAATGTGAGCTTTCCCACAATTTAAAAAAAGACCTTTACAGAGTCTTTTAACACAATTTACCAATACAATCTATATTTCTAGAGTTCACCCCAAGAGCAACTGACCCACCCCAGGGCCATGGGGTACCCGATTCCGGGCGTTGATTTACTGGGGATTTCACGGGGCCTGTTACCCGATCCCGTGCCCATGGTGGTCCCTTAAAAAGGGAAAAAAATAAAATAAAAAGTGTTTGTGACGCCAAACTTTGGTTCCCAGTAATGATACTGGCATTGCTTGCAGACCTCCGGGTGATGATGATTCAGCTATTTGGTAACGCTCTCCGTAGGTGGAGCTGTGGTCCTCAGGGCAGTGGTGGAGAATAAGGATTTACACTGGGAAGCAGTTCAGTCAGCGGCCCGTCACAGTCTTGCCACAGGAATAAGTGTGCGGCTCCTCGGGCATAGGCAAATAAAAGACATCACACAGTCTTTTGCTCTCTACAGGTTATATTTGTAAAGTTTCAGGCAGCTTATAGATGTTACAGTTCTCACGGGTTCCGCTGGCCTGGGTAGTCACCAGGGGACCAGGACGTCCTATTTTGGACGTGGTGTGCCTACCATTTTCTTTCTCTTGTCCCTCACCGCGCTCTCTTTCTCCTGCTTCCTAGTAGCACTCCCGTGTGCAGAGCCCTCAGCCAGCTCCCACAGATCCTCTCTGGAGGCTTCCTCTCCCTGTCCTCTGGAACCTATACAGGGCCTTTTGGGAACTACGCCAGGCTTTCGGCCACGACTTCTTCCAGAAGCTCGTGCCTCCGGTTTGGAGGCTTGGTGATGAACACCTGCACCGCTCTCGGAGCCTGTCCTCCATTCTGGGATTGAACCCCTCCTGTCGGTAGACGTACTGAATCCAGATTTGAGTGCCCCGCAACAGCTGGTGCCCCTAGGGTTTCTTTCCTTTCTGATGGCTCCTCCGCCATCCTTTACTCCTCGCTCCCCACCGGAGCTCTCCTCAGACTCACACTCTCTAACTCTCTTCCCGCTCTTCCACTAACCCACCTAGCTCCTCCCACCAGAAATGGGTCTCCCAGGCAACGGATCCACCCAGCTCCCTCCTACTCTAAGGTGTGTGGATGGGTGTATGAGGGTCCCTTATGTGACATCAAATTCCCTAGTCACAGGAGTACCACACTCTCTTTATGGGTGCAATACCCCTAAGTGGTGTCTCGACCAGTGGGGTGCCACATTCCCCCTTGGTTAAACTCACTCGTCTGCGAGTGACCCGACCCGCTCCTAGTACAGAGATAAATTTGCATTTTTATTAACATTCAAACAACATTATGCAGTGCTTTTCTTCCTTTCCAGGAGGTACCTTTACTTTTAACCTTACCAGGTCAACAGGACCAACAAATAAAACAATCTAAAACTCGATGCTGGCCAAAACGGGGACGGGTAGTGATACAGTCCCAGTGGTCATTGTCCTTCACTCTTAGCAGTGTCCTTTCCACCACCAGGCTTTCTTAAAGGCACAGTATCACACTTTCACAAAGTCGTTTGGCTTAACCATTCCACAGTCCAGAGGCTCAACAGCATAAATATAAGTCACATAATGTTCATCAGCACTCAAATACAACTATGTACACACCGGATTCAATGCTCTAATCTACACACTTGTAGACTCACAGGGCACATTACCACCCGGGGCCGACGTGCCACTCATAGTTTACCCGATCATGTCGGTAAAGGTCTCTATCCGGGTGCCCTTTTGGGAGGTGAGCCTCCACATCCCTCCGGCTCACGAATACCTCCTCTTATAGGCCCGTTTCCCGTATGAAACCCCACCCGTTGTCCAAGTTAAACTCACCCACATTACCAGTCTTTCTGTCTTACGTGCCATCGGTGGTAGTCCTCGGTTCCTCGCCGACAAGTTCTCCTGCTCCTTGGCCCATCATCTCTCATGGCGGTGCTGCCTCCCTGCCTGGTCAGCCAGGAGCCTCTGACGAACAAAGTTGGGCTGTTCTGGGGCTGGAACCAGAGCATAATCTGGAGCTCCGTACATGGCAGCCGCGCCAACTCATACAAACGGCCGGTCAGATTGGAGCTGCCACAATCCCGTGCAGGGCCTAGATGCCTCGACTTCCTCAGCGCTGCTGATCTTGCCCTCTTCCTCTGGGTCGTCTTCCTCCTCGGGGTCCACGCCTTGGTCTGGTTCCTCGACCTTGGCCTCCATGATCACATCGGGCACCTTTGCAAGGGTCTCCGGGACATCCTCCTCGGGCTCAACTGCTGCAGGCGTTGGTCTCTCCTTTGAGAGGACTAACTGGGGTCTGGTCGCTGGGCCTCATTGGCTCAACCGGTGTCGGGGCTCTTGCCCGTGGCTCTGGCTCTGGACTGCTAAGCTCCCGCTGTTCAGCCAACTGGGACAGGTCAGCCCAGGTATTGGAGCTCCAGTGCCTGAGGGTCCAGTCTAAAGTCTTGTTCAGTGGGGTCCTTAAGTCTCTCAAGGCAGCCTCCCAGAATGCGAAATCCCCCTCATGGAGCAGGAGGGAAGCAGCACCCTCTTTTTCGGCCTCAGAATGGCTCTCTTCCTCCACCCCAGAGATCATGTCTCTTAGCCATCTTTCCACCATCTTTGTGGACCCGTTGACCATACCCGTGCTTCATTGTCTGTCTATTGCCACACCCTTCCTGCCGCCTTTTGTAGATTCCGGTAGGAGTACTTTCATCTCTGGCCCACCCCTTTGGTTTCCAGTGGCAATTGGGGCAGGCTTGCAGTTTCGCACCTCTGGCATGGCCCTCCCACGATGAGGGGCTGAGGCACGCCCCCGGGCCTGCACATGTTGTTAAGTCTTTGACCTCCCCATTTTGGGGTAAATCAAATAAAGTCTTTTTAACACAGTTCAAGACACACAGTACCCAGTTTTATCAGGCACGGGATCCTGTTCGTGATGCCAAAAAACTAACCCACCCTAAAGCCGTGGGGTACCCGGATCCAGGCGTTGATTTACTGGGGATGTCACGGGGCCTGTTTCCCCATCCCATGGCCCTGACGGTCGCTGAAAAAGGGAAAAAAATTAAAATAAATTGTGTTTGTGACAACACCTATAGTTCTCAGTAATGATACCGGCGCTGCTTGCAGACTTCCGGGGTGATGATGATGCAGCTAGTTGGTAACGATCCCCATAGGTGGAGCGGGGGTCCCCAGGGCAGTTGTGGAGAATAGGGATTTACACTGGGAAACAGTTCAGTCAGCGGCCCTGTCACAGTCTTACCACAGAAACAAGTGTGTGGCTCCTCGGGCATAAGCAAATAAAAAAAGTCACACATTCTTTTGCTCACTGTGGGTTTTACTTGTAATGTTTCAGGCAGCTTATATATGTTACAGTTCTCACGGGTTCCGCTAGCCTGGGTAGTCACCAGGGGACCGGGACATCTTATTTGGGACCCTCGGTGGTGTGCCTGCCGTTTCCTTTCTCTTGTCCCTCACCACATTCTCTCTCCTACTTCTTAGTAGTGCTCCTGCATGCAGAGCACTCAGCCAGCTCCCACAGATCCCTCTAAAGGGTTCCTCTCCCGGTCCTCCGGAACCTATATGAGGCGTTTTGAGGATTATGGCAGGCTTTTGGCCACGACTTCCTACAGAAGCTCGTGCCTCTGGTTTGTTGGCTCGGGGATGAAAACCCGCACTGCTCCTGAATCCCTCGGATTTGAGTGCACCGCAACATCTGTTGCACCTAGGGTTTTTTTTCCTTCTTGTCAGCTTTTCTGCCATCCTGTAATCCTTGCTCCCCACCAGAGCTCTCCTCAGACTCCCACTCTCTAACTCTCGTCCCGCTCTTCCACTAGCCCACCTAGCTCCTCCCACCAGGACTGGATCTCCCTGGCAATGGCTCCACCCAGCTCCCTCCTACTCTAAGGTGTGTGGATGGGGTATGTACGAGGGTCCCTTATGTGACATCCCAATACTCTAGTTACAGGAGTACCACACTATCTTTTATGGGTGCAGTACCCCTATGTGGCATCCTGACCAGTGGGGCACCACACAACAGTTTTAAAAAAAAGGTCTCTACAGGACCTTTATTCACTGTTGAACCTCACAGCCTATAGTGGACCAGCTTATCAATAGAGCATACATTTTCCAAATGGTTCAAACAAACCCTGCTTTCAGAGTTGACGACACAGACTGCCCATATTGACAAAGTTCCCCCACAAAGCACCACATTTTAAAAAGGCCCCTTAAAAAGTCTGTTTTCTCTGTTGACCCTCACAACCATGATTGGCAGAAATCCACCAAAGAACACCCAATTTTAAAAAAGGCACCTAAAGAACCTGTTTATGCTTTTGAATCTCAAAAGCAGGACTGGAAGGGATCCATCATAGAGCACCTACTTTAAAAAGGCCCCTACGGAGCCTGTTTTTGTCGGGCCCACTGGGACGGGGGTACTCGGTACCGGACCGGTCTGCTGCTGGGGAAGTCACGGGTGGTCCTGGTCCGGTCCGTGTCCTGGGCTCACCAATAAAAGGGGATATTTACAGGGGTTGTCAGTTGTGACACCACCCACTTGATGCGGCCAGTGATGGGGGCTGCCGCTGCTGCAGAACCTCCGGAGATGATGTATTGGCAGCTTAGGTGGGATAGTTCCAGTGGGTAGAACTGTGTTCCCCGGGGCAGTAAGGGTTAAGTCTATTGTGGAGTGTGTAGCACACTTACTTTGAAGACGCTGCAGGGATCTCTCCTCTCTGCTGGTGCTGACAGGCTGTATCCTGTATGGAGAGAATCACTTTCATGCAGAAACACAAGGGAAAGCAGTTCCAGGGTTTTCCGTGTTTACTCTTAGTTGTTCAGACAGTTCACAAGTCATTTGCAATTCAGTGCAGTTCTTACAAAGTTCAAGTACAGTTCTTAATACACGGGCACATTCTCCCTCTCCGGGTTCCCTTTGCTCTGCAGCCAGGCCTCTCTCTCTGTGACCCCTCACACAGTCTTTAGTGTCCTTTCCGGGCTATTACGGTCTCCGTCTCCACGGGTGTGTGTGTGAAATGCTGGACAGTATGGTGGTGACTCGGGCCCCTATGGGTCCTTAGTTTGTCACTGAGCTGCCTGTCCTTTAGGGTAGGGATCCCAATCTGGAATTAAGACCCCCCGTCGTGTTGTTTGGGGATGCCGGGTAAACTACGGTCCCCTCTAGAGTCGACACTCTACTTTAGCCCAGCCTCCAGCAGTCCTCAAGTCTGAGGCTTTACCAGGCTCCTTTCTCTCTGTTCCTCTCGGTATCATAGGAGGGCTACTCCGCCTGCAGTCGGTTGCTTTAGCTGTGTTTCTAGGGCCCGGGTATCACCGTCCCTCTCTGTCCTCTCACACTCCTGGGGATCTGGCTCTGGATGGGCTTTCTCTCTCCTCCGGCTCACACTGGCTCGGTACAGATTCTGCGCTCCTTATGCTTTCACTCTTCCAGGACGTGTGTCTTTCTGTCTGCTCAGCTTCAGCTCAACCTGCTGCTGTTCTCTGGCCTGTGCTCCTCAGCTCACTCCGGCCTGCTCCTGATCTTTACAGCTCGGCACCCTGGGCCTACTGAACTCCTTCCTCCTCCCCCTTCCTATATACTGTCAAGTCTCCTGACTACGTGTGTGCCCAACCCACTCCTCCAAATCCACCACCCCTCAATCTCATAGAGTCTCTAATCTCAGGGCTGGATGCTACCTTCTGTACATGGGTTGTGTGGGCTGTGAGGGTGTTGGTGTGCAACAAGTGTTCTACCTGCCTGGCTGCAGTTCCCTTTGTGGCCTCCTGGACGCAGGGGCGCCACACTTTCACTGTTGACCCTCACAGCCACAATTTGCCAAAATCCACCAGAAAGCAACAACTTTACTTTGGATGGGATACAGAATCCAAACCAGTGAAGTCATCCAAAAGCAGAGAAGTGACTTGTGCCTGCCTTGTGATTCACTGCTTTGGGGTTACAGCTACTGCGGTTTGAAAGCTCTTAGTTGGATTTGTCATTGAGATGGCCATCCACTTTAAATCAGCAGTGCTGGCCATGTTCATGGAGTACTCAATGCAGCACAAGACGGCACACACATCCCCACAGTCTGGAGTGACAGGATTCCTACCCAGTGCACTGATTTTTCAAAAGGCCCTTACAGAGCCTGTTTACACAATTGACCCAGATTGCCTTTTTGTCTAAAATCATTGTCCTTTGTATATTTTCTGGATTATATATTATTTTGTTATTTAAGGAATTGAAAACCCTTCTCTTTTTTAATGTTTATGAATTCTAATGCCATTCTTTTTCAATGTTATAAATAAATTTTGAATATCTCTCGTCATTGTACTAATTTGCTCTCAATGAGCCTGGAGACAACTTCTATATAACACTATTCCTATAAAACCTCATATCCCAAATCAAACTGGAATTTTAATTTACAGTAGTTGTGAAATTGAAAAGTCTCTTTTCCTCATGCTATAATAATTTCTGAAATACACATTGGACACACAATAGATACAGCGCTGTATGATGTGAATGATCAAACCTGCCAAATAACTACATATTGAGTAACGCTGTACAGATTGTTTAACTTCTAATTTGTCCTAGGCTTATTAAGATAACATTGTTTTTCTGCCATTGATCTGCTTTTAGATTGCCTACGCTATGTACTGCCTTGAAAACATTAGTCATATATTTATTATCCAACAGTGGAGGAAAAAAGTCTCTTATCGTAATGAGAGCAATCCTTCTTCCTGTCTGAGCCTGGAAATGTTCCCAAACCTTTGCAGCTTAAAACTAAGTTAAGAAAAAAAAGTCATTCAACTCAATATATAAAAATTCTCAGACGTTTTATCAGTTTAAATGTCTCGGGCTGCCAGTGGAGGTTATTTCTTTCTACGCCTGACTAGAGCTGTTCGCAGGAGTATAACAAATTAATTTTATAATGAGTGTTGTTTGATTTCCCAACACTGATGAAGAATTGCCATCAAAATAACAGTGTGCATGGTCTCAGCGAAGGATAAAAGTCATAAAAACGTTAATATAATTTGAAAGCAAAATGATACATGTGTTTTGGCAATCACTCTGACCACTGGACCGCTATTCTAGGATCCGTAAATGACCATATGTAACCGTAATTGCTAAAGAGGTCAAAACAATATCAGTGACAAAAAATAGTTTTTTCTTGATAAATGATACAATAAGTAAGGCTAATGTGTTTATTTGAGTTTGATTAAATGACAATCGTGGGCGACTTCAATATCCCCGTTGACACTCCCTCCTCAGCCACCTCCAACCTTCTTTCCTTGACCACTTCCCTAGGGCTTTCCCAATGGTCCTCCTCTCCCCCCACGAACAAGGCCACATGCTTGACCTCATCTTTACCCGCCTTTGATCCCTCTCTAACCTCACAACCTCGGTACTCACACTGTCCGACCACCATCTCTTGACCTTCTCCGCCCTCTCCTCCCCTGCCACACTACCCCCTCTCCGCAAACTTGATCACCCTCGCTGAAACCTAAAAGACCTTGATCTCCCTTTATTCTCTGAATCACTTCTCCCTCTCACCGACATACCCAGCGCTGATGACATTGACATTGCCACCACCCTATACAACACCACCATAACGAACTCTCTCGACCTAGCCGCCCCCCTCACTCTCCATGCTCCACGCATTAACAGGCAACCCTGGCACACCACCCTCACTAAAAACCTGAGACGGGCGTCCAGAGTCGCCGAGAGGAGATGGAAAAAGTCTCACACCCCCGATCACTTTGCTCTGTTCAAGCAATCCATCACTGACTTCAAGACAGCACTTGCTACCGCCAAGCAAGTGTTCTTCTCATCCCTTATAACCTCTCTGTCCCACAACCCCAAACAGCTCTTCAAAACTTTCAACTCCTTACTTCGCCCGCCTGCTCCTCCCCCTTCTCCCCTCATCTCTGCTGAAGACTTTGCGACCTTCTTCAAGGAGAAGATCGACAAGATCAGAAGCAGCTTCGGTCCACTATCCCCACAACTCCCCTTCCCACCTACACTGCCCTCCTCCTCCATCAGCCACTTCCCCCCCATAACTGAAGACCAACTCTCCTCCCTCCTGTCAAAATCACACCTCACCACCAGCGCCCACGACCAGCTCCCATCCCACCTCATTCTGAGCCACACCTCCATTTTCATCCCAGCCCTCACCCACCTCTTTAACCTTTCACTTAACACTGGTACCTTCCCCTCGGCCTTCAAACACGCCCTAATCATGCCCATTCTAAAAAAAACCTCACTTGACCCTACCTCTGTCTCTAACTATCGCCCCATATCTCTTCTTCCATTTGCCTCTAAGCTACTTGAACAGCACGTCCACTCCGAACTGTCCTCTCACCTCTCCTTGTGCTCCCACTTCGACCGCCTACAGTCCGGCTTCCGGCCCTCCATTCCACTGAAACAGCCCTGACCAAAGTCACCAACGACCTACTGACCGCCAAGAACAAACACCACTACTCCATCCTGCTACTCCTTGACCTGTCTGCCGCCTTCGACATGGTTGACCACTCCCTTCTTCTCCGGATCCTGGAATCCCTTGGCATCACCCACCTTGCCCTCTCCTGGATCTCCTCACACCTAGCACACTGGACCTTCAGCGTCTCGCACTCCCACACCTCGTCCTCACCCTACCCCCATTCTGTCGGAGTCCCCCAAGGTTTGGTCCTGGGACCCCTACTTTTCTCCATTTACACTCTCGGCCTAGGGCAACTCATTAAGTCCCATGGCCTCCAGTACCACCTCTACGCCGACGACACCCAAATCTACCTGTCCGGCCCTGACTTCGCCTCCCTACTCTCGAAAATCCCACAATGCCTTTCCGCCATCTCATTCTTCTTCTCTGCTCACTTCCTTAAACTCAACATGGACAAAACTGAATTCATAGTCTTCCCCCCAAGAAATTCCACCCCACCTCCCAACCTATCCATCTGCATCAACGACTGCGCCCTCTCCCCAGTCCCCCAAGCCAAGTGCCTCGGGGTAATCCTTGACTCCTCCCTATCCTTCAAGCCCCACATCGAGGCCCTGACCACATCCCTCCGACTCCAGCTCAAGAACATCTCACGGATCCACTCCTTCCTCACCCACGACACCGCTAAAACACTCATCCATGCTCTTATCATCTCCCGCCTTGACTACTGCAACCTCCTTCTCAATGGCCTCCCGGCTAACTCCCTCACACCTCTCCAGTCTATCTTCAACTCCGCTGCCCGACTCATCTACATGTCCTCCCGCTACTCCCCTGTCTCCCCCCTCTGCCAAGCCCTTCACTGGCTCCCCGTCTCCAAGAGATCTCAATTCAAAACACTAACCATGGCGTACAAAGCCATACATAACCTGGCCCCCTTCATACATCTCCGACCTGGTCTCCCGATACCTTCCCTCACGCAACCTCCGCTCCTCCCAAGAACTCCTCCTCTGCTCCCCCCTCATTACCTCTTCGCACAACCGAGTCCAGGACTTCTCCCGGGCATCTGCCTTACTCTGGAACTCCCTGCCCGAACACGTCAGACACTCTCCTACCCTGAGTAGCTTCAAGTGTCACCTGAAGACTCACTTGTTCCGTCAAGCCTACAACCTGCCATGAGACCCAGGCGACCGCCCCACACCTGACATTCCCCCATCCTACTGTATCCTAACCCGCCCCTCTTAGACTGTGAGCCCTCGTGGACAGGGTCCCTGCCCCTCCTGTACCTGTACGTCCTGATCGCCTAGATTTAGTGTACTTGTTCTTGTCTCCCTCATCCTCATGTAAAGCGCCATGGAACATAATGGCGCTATATAAATAAATAATAATAATAATAATAATAATTAGTACAATTGCAGCTAAAAGATTGTGTATCACCAAGATTATACTTGAAATGCAGGAGGCTGTTGCCAAATTTTGAATGTCAAAACTAAAATATTATGGCCACTTTACACGTCCCAACATCGTTTCGATATTGTATACAACGGCACGAGAGCGCGCATTTTTTGGCTGAAATCCCAGATCACATAGGAGCTGTCACACAGGGAGATATCAGCAGGCAACACAACTGCGATGTATACGCCCCCTTGTACGCGCGAACGAGGGAACGACCATTTAACTTGGGAGTGAATATGGGAAGTTGCTCTCCAAGTCGGTGATGCGCCGTCACACAGCACGATACTGACAGATCGTCCATCCAATATCGGGCAGTTGGAGAGCCTGCACAATTCTTCCCCGATATCGTTTTGGCATAGTTCTTGCATCGAATTGGTCATTTACAGCATACAACGCACAAACGATTTCTGCGCCAACGCACGAACCATGTGACTTTTTATCGAAGTTGGACGCCGATATCGGGACGTGTAAAGTGGTCATTACGATTTGCCTTCAGTGTTTCTCACAGTGGTCCAGGCAGCAGATGCAGAAAATAAATGGAAATTGCATAAAATCTGGCTCACAAGGCAAGAAAAAAACATCTTGAACCCCACAGGTGCTTCAAAGAATGTTATAATATTGAGCCATGAAAATTTAAAATTACATTTTTTCACAACAATGTTGCTTGATCCCCAAATTTCTAATGTTCACAATGGTTATCCTAGTTTCACAAAGCCGTTTTTCGGCAGCAGTTTTAATCTGTTGCTATCTGGATGCACCCGCGTTCATTTTCCGGCCCCATTGAATTTCATTGGGGCCGGAGACCTTTGCGTGTGCATCCAGTTGTGTCCAGTTTGCCCTAAATCCAAGTGGATGCAGGTGTCCACAGATTTTTCATGGAGATAACATCTGCATCTTGTGATTTTGTGTCCATGAAAAACAAAAAGTTAAACCCCGGATCCAGGACATCCCGATTAAAGTCTCAATGAGGGGCGTGTCATTTAGCAACCACCAAATCCCTGTAAAATATGCAAACAGATGCATCCAGGTGCATCATTGCGGGGGAATCTGCATGCTTTTCCTGCATGCCGCCAGATTGAAAACAACGGTACTGTGAAACTAGCCTAACAGGAGATATTTGACCTTTCAATTTGTTGTGCAATTTTTCTTGAGAACACTGCTACACTCTATGTGGTCAGAAACTAGTCTTTGGGCACTAGGTAGGGCTTGGTAGGAAATTAGTGCTATTGGATTTTTGTAGCATAAATGTAGCTGAAATCCATTGTGGATGTCAGGTCACATTAGAAGAGCCACTGAGATGCAGAAAAAGCTAAAAAAAAACATAAAAAAATCACATGTGACCCCATCTGGAAACTACACATCTCAAGGAATTTATCTAGGTAGAGTGAGCATTTGGAACCCACAGAATTGTATCATTTTTGGCAGTGAAAATGATAAATTACAATCTGTCCACTAAAAGGGGGCTTTAGCCCCAAGATTTTAATTTTCAAAAGAGCTAATAGCAAAAAGTATATGCAATTTCTTGTGTGAGTGGCAGTTGAAGTTGTGGAAAAACAGAATTTTTGCTATGTTTTTCTTAGTTTTTTTAAACTGTGATCTCTGTAGTGTGACACTTTTATAGATTGGGTCATTATACAGGGTGGGCCATTTATATGCATGCACCTAAACAAAATGTCAACTTCCTGTTTGTATGCAAAAAATAGTAATGGCGGTCTGATTAGGAGCGCTCTAAGGATCAAGCGGACATATAAGATGTTTTAATAAATGGCAAACCTTTTATTAATTTCTTTATAAAATAGGAAGGGGGAACAAGAGGCGCAATAGTGCCCTATCACTCAGACACTAAAAGATGAGAGGTATATTGTCAAAACCACTCACCTATTCCAGTTGTGATGACCCACAACTGGCTTGAAGGCATACAATCAATATCGGCTGCTGCAGGACCTCCACCAACCACTCGCACGTGGGAAGACTCTCAGGAAGCTGGGAAAAGGTGTGTGACAGTCCGCGCCACCGGGTACCAAAGAAATCACCTTGGATGCAGGAAGTTATTTCAAGCTTTATCTTTATTCTCCAACATGTTTCAGCGCTCCACCTGGCGCCTTCCTCAGGAATATCCCTGAGGAAGGCGCCAGGTGGAGCGCTGAAACATGTTGGAGAATAAAGATAAAGCTTGAAATAACTTCCTGCATCCCAGGTGATTTCTTTGGTACCCGGTGGCGCGGACTGTCACACACCTTTTCCCAGTTTATTAATTTCTTAGCTCCCCTCACAGCTCCACTACGCGTTTCAACTGTATTGAACAGTCTTCATCAGGTGAGTTAGGACTTGCACAACCTGATAAGGTGAGTGGCCACCTACCCACGTCACTTAGGGCCCTTTCACATCAGCGTTTTTTTAAATTTGCGGCAGATGCGGTGAAAAAACCGCATCTGCCGCAACTGCCGCATAACGGTTCCACTTGCGGCACGGTTGCGGTTTTTTCCATAGGAAGTATAGGGGGACTTGCGGCAGATGCGGCAAGTGCGGTATTGCACTTGCGGCAGGTGCGGCAGAGAAAAAAACCGCAGTAAGCCGCGGTTTTTTTCTCTGCCGCACCTGCCGCAAGTGCAATACCGCACTTGCCGCATCTGCCGCAAGTCCCCCTATACTTCCTATGGAAAAAACCGCAACCGTGCCGCAAGTGGAACCGTTATGCGGCAGTTGCGGCAGATGCGGTTTTTTCACCGCATCTGCCGCAAATTTAAAAAAACGCTGATGTGAAAGGGCCCTTAGACGTTTTTAATAAGGGGATCCTGCACATTTGCGCCCCTTTTCCTTTTTGTTTTGCATGAACTTCCTGTTTGTGGCACATCAGTATATGGGAGGGGGAAAACTTTTCCAGATGGGTGGTGACCATGGCGGCCATTTTGAAGTCGGCCATTTTGGACCCAACTTTATTTTTTTTAATGGGAAAAGGGTCATGTGACACATCAAACCTATTGAGAATTTTATAAGAAAAACAATGGTGTGCTTGGTTTCAACATAGCTTTATTCTTTCATGAGTTCTTTATACAAGTTTATGACCACTTATAAAATGTGTTCAAAGTGATGTCCATTGTGTTGGATTGTCAATGCAACCCTCTTCTCCCACTCCTGACACACTGATAGTAACACCGCAGAAGAAATGTTAGCACAGGCTTCCAGTGTCCGTTGTTTCAGATGCTGCACATCTTGTATCTTCACAGCATAGACAATTGCCTTCAGATGAGTGATGAGGCAAACTTTTTTGTGAATGGTGAAGTTAACAAACAAAACCACCGCTATTGGCCTGACACTAACCCACAGTGGATAGATCCCTCCAAGACTGTTGGAACATAAAAATTGATGGTATGGTGTGGTATATGGGGTACAAAGATAGTGGGGCCATTCTTCATCAATGGAAACCTCAATGCCACTAGATATCTGAAATTGCTAGATGATTCAGATATCCAGTGGCATTGTTGTAGCCATTTTGGCTATTGACATTACTGGGATTGAATAGCCACATTGTATCATAAGGTCTTATGTGAGACTGGGGATGTGATGCTCATCGCACTGTAGTTCAGAGATAATTGATGTAGGAGTGGGAGCTTAAATTAGAGCTAGCATAAAGGCAGGGTTCAACATTGGCACCATTTGGTGCTCTTCATGTGGACATAAAAGGTGATTTTAGCAATGTTTAATGTAACAAATATATAATAACAATAATTTGTTTGAAAATTATTAATTAAAAAAAACAATGTTGGGTCACCCTTATTTTTGATAACCAGCCAAGTTAAAACAAACAGCTGTTGGCTTCTTCGTCGCAGTCAATGCAGGTCCAGCAACTGTGAATAGCAGTGAATAGCAATGAAGTAACACTATCCACAGGCACTGGATACTGAATACAACTCCCATCAGAGCTGCCAGCTCAACACTGTGCTCAACGAGTTTTCTGAAGAGTGTTGTTGTCACCTTATGCCTGTCAATAGCTTTATTTTACTGCTATTCACAGTTGCCTAAGATGCTGTTGTGGAACACGAACTACGAAAAAAGGAGCTTTGTGTGAACATGTATTTAATAATTTCATAATTGGCGTGAAAGTGTGGGGACTATTTATTCAAAGAACAATTTTTTTGTACGTGTGTTTTTTTAACTTTACACTTACTGGGTTAATAATTGGGGTGTCTGATAGACACTTCTCCATTTATAACAGCCCCAATAATCATTACCCAGATAGCCACCACACCTGGGCTTCCGAGAAGAGCCAGGGTGAAGCACCAGAAGTGATGTTTATAATCTGATGCGCAAATTCTTAGGCAGTAGCGGGCTAGTATATTTATGCTGGGTAGGGACAAATAACCATGGGCCTTTCCAACCTGGTAGTACCAGTCTGCACCTGTCTGCTTTACCTTGGAAGTAAAGGATGTGTCTAGCCATCTTCCCTGTGCTTTTTACTATTCTATTTCAGTGCTTTTTCCATCCATTTCTGCTATTTTAGTATCCCCCCATCACACCTGCAGGAAAAATGCTCAAGTTCCCCATAGACATCCATGATACTCATTAGTCGAATCGAGCCCACCTGAGTGTCATACCCACTCAATTTGAGTAACGAGCAGTCAAGCACTCCCTGCCTACTTATGTTGCTCACTGTCCCCCATCCAGTCCTCAGTGCCTCTTCTTATCACTTGCTGAAACTTTGAGCATGTTCACGTGAGACTAGAACTAGAAGGTGTGACTAGGCATGCACATTATAGGGTCCTGGAGCATGTCTTAACAGTGCAACATGCATGCATAAGGACTCTGGGTATAAACACAAACAAAAAATCCGCCCTACAGTTCACACCATAAGGTTGTGATGTTACAATGTCGATGTAGTTTTATGATGTGAATGCATAGAGACCTCACACTCTGACTGAAGGCACAAGTCCTAGCTTGGTGTTTTAAAGCTAGGGATTTCAGCGGGTGGCAGCGACAATTGAGGACAGTAAATAGGAGAGTGTGCATTGGAGGTGATGATAAGGTGAGGGTTGAGGTGTTCCATATATCTAATTTTTTTTTCCATTTTGCTAGCCCTCTAAAGCTACCATTTTCTTAAATTCGCAGTTGATTTAAAAACTCCTGTATTCTGTAGAATAAATATATTTGTCAAATTAATTCCACCTGAATATGTTTGTCAAACTTTAGTTACGTGAACTTTTTAGTTTATTTTTGTCCTTACTGAAAATATACAATCTTTTTTCAAAAATCTTTATTTATTGGAAAAACCTACATTTTTAATGTTGTATTCATTCTTTAGTTTGTAGTGTTTTGTTTACAATTCTTTTTTTTCTTAAATTTATAACTTTATGTTTCTTGAGGAGCCCAACTTTTATTTATTTGATCAATAGTCTAGTATTCTGCAGTACAGAATCAGTGAGCAGATTTTTGCTATAATATCTGAGATTTGAGAGCAGCATGATCTAGGCAAAGAGACCCTGAATCTAATGATGTATCACATAATTTACTGGGTGCAGCAGCTCCGACACAATCAGCATTCTTACATTTAGTATGCAACAGAGTTCATTAAGTTGCTCCCAATCACACCAGAATATCTACTAGTACATCTCAATAAATTAGAATATCTTCAAAACGTTAATTTATTTCAGCAATTCAATACAAAAAGTATAATGCATATATTATATTGAGTCACTACAAACAGAGTGATCTATTTAAAGTGTTTATTCCTGTAAATGTTGATGATTATGGCTTCCAGCCAATTAAAACACAAAGGTCATTATTTAAGAAAATGATAGTAGGGAGGATAAGGGGTTAAAAACCGCACTGCCGTATTCCACGAGAGACATCAAAGGGTGAATATTATATTGATTTATTAGTCAACACATTTCAGGGCTCCCAGAAACACCCTGAATCATTGCATTACATTATTTTTTTGATGATATTCTAATTTACTGAGGTACACTAGAATATACCATGTCTGTAGACAGTGAGTTGCTAGTCACTGCAGAGGTTGCACCAGACTAGCTGACCTAGTTTGCAATGATAATCTCCTGAAGCAACTACAAATATTGCAGTTAAACAACAGCACACAGTGCAATAAGTGATGTAATGCTGAAATCTCAATGATAATTCCTGCAGCATGCTGTCTTCCGATTACGTAGGAAAACTCTGTTGACAGATTCTCTTTAAACCTGTCAGTTTTTCACCAAAATGAAGCCTGTTTCACCAACAGGCAGACGCAAAGGTCATTGTTAGACCTCATGATGCATTAACAATCATCGGCTCCCCAGGATCAAATTGCAAAATTGCTCATACAATTGCTTCCTCCCACAACCTTCTAAATGCAGTTCTCCCTATTGATCAAAGCAGTAGTAGCATTAAACAGCAAGGGTCAGTGCTGGCACTGGCCCTAGCTGTTGAAACAGGAGATGGGATATCGGTTTAGTAATCCTCCAGTGTGATTGCACTATGCACAGCTTCTGTGTTCGCACAATCACTGAGCTGTACAGGTACATCCATTTGTGTGAACACTCTGCTCAGTAGGACATATCAGTGCACCCAATGTCGGGAAGATGTTAAAAGAGCATTCTCAGCAAAAATGTTATCACCTAAACAATCCTAATTGTGTCTGTAATGTACTGTGGGTACAATAACATACTGATCTCCATCTACCACAGATTCAAACACAAGTCTGGCTCTCTTCTTGGTCTTGTGAGTCCATCTCATCTTTTCTGGCTCACACGCGGACTACTGTGTGGGGAAGTGAATGAGGCTTCATAGACTTAGGCTGGGTCACAGTTGGCATGAGTTTTTTTAGTGACTCATGCGTTTTTGCATACATTTTTCAATTTCTGCATGCGTTTTTTAAGGTGTGTGATGGCTCCCTGCGTTTTTGGCTGCGTTTTTAAATCCGCACCAAAAAATAGTGCATGTACTATTTTTTGGTGCGTTTTTATAACATGGGCCCCTATGGAAAACACATGCAAAAACGCATGTACAATTAGTACCATTTAGTGCCATTCAAAAACGCATGCGTTTTCCATAGGAGCCCATGTTAAAAAAACGCATGCGTTTTTTTAACATGGGCTCCTATGGAAAACGCATGCGTTTTTGGATGGTACTAATTGTACATGCGTTTTTGCATGCATTTCCCATAGGGCCCCATATTAAAAAATGCATGCGTTTTTGGAAATGCACCAAAAACGCATGGTACTGTTACACATGCGTTTTTTGCGATTAGGGCATGCGTTTTTTAACATGGGGGCCTATGGGTGCGTTTTTTACATGCGTTTTTGAAAACGCAGGTCTCCAAAAACTCTTGTGAAAAATGCAACTGTGACCCTAGCCTTACATTGTGCAAAGCATCCATACATAAAACTGCTGAGATAGTTTGATTTGAGGTCATGTGATCTGGAAAAAGAAAATTGTAATGGGTAAGTATTTTTTATATACTTACATTACATTAAAAGCATATTTAGAAGTGATGAGGCAATAAAATATTTGCTTTTCTAATGGATTTCCCAATTGAGACACTTATTCTTTGGTGAAATAAGCATTGAATTATATACATTCAAATCAAAAGTCTCTGTATGTCATATATAGTCATGTAGATCTACACTGGCAGAAAGACTGTAGCACCTGCCGTCGTTGTCTCCACAGCAGGGAGACTGGCATGGTCAGTGTACTCACCGCTCCAGTGGTCCAACGGCATTTGCCTGGACTTTGTCTTCTACTTTTGGTTCCCGGGGTCTGCGTATGCTGCACAAGTCTCTCCAGAGTGAACTTAGGTCATGCACATAACACGCCCACTATTCTTAAAGGGACAGTGTGCCGTGCCCGAAAGGGCTACTGCAGAGTATTTAGCCCCTTCACCCCCAGCCTATTTTGGCCTAACTGACCTTGCTATTTTTTGTAATTCTGACCTGTGTCCCTTTATGAGGCAATAACTCTAGAAAGCTTCAACGGATCCTAGCGATTCTGAGAATATTTTTTCGTGACATATTGGGCTTTATGTGAGTGGTGAATTTAGGTCAATAATTTTTGTGAGCATGAGAAAGTGCACCAAAGTGGCATCAATTCACCCAGAATAAAAAGTGTACTTCAACATAGTACCTTATCATTCTGAAAATGACTTGCCCCGTGGGAGCCTTGGGATACTCGGAGCCGGGCCTGGCGGTGTCATCAGGGAATGAGATGTCATGGTGGCATGACTCGGTCCGTGGCCCCGGAGTGGTCAATAAAAATGGAGAAAGTTCATGGAATAGGGGAAGTTATAGGGATTTAGGCGTGGTTGTCCTGATGCTACCCTTGGTGTTCGGCTATTGACGGCCGACGCCGTAGTCCAGGTCCTCTGAGGCTGATGGAATGGCAGCTGTGGTGGTTTAGCTCCCCACTGGTGGAGCACCACAAAAACACTGCTGACATATGCAGCCCCCCACTAGGTAGTTGGAACGCATAGAAACAAAACTGTGTATAAGTGTGAAACCACTGGCACTTCACCTGTGTTTCCTCCTTCACAATATGTTGTCCAGGAAGCAGGCCCTGATGCCACCTGCACACAACCTGCAGTTGCACATACACAACAAACATTTAGCATTGGACAGTGGATGTATATCATATATACTTCTGTGTCAAACAAATTGTGACCCTTAAAATGACTGGGGGCAAAAGGACCAGTGCTTTTTAAAGGACATCAGCATGTGAAACTGCACTATTATACAGTACACAATGTGTGCTGAAAATGTAGTTACTGAACTTATTGGTCTAATATGCAGGTTGTGGAATGCTATTCTATGTCCCTGCTCCAAAATATGTCCTTATACTATTCTCAGCTACTAGACACTGTATTTGACAAAATTTGAATAGCTTACTAGAACTCTATTAATATTTCGGACTTCTTAGCACAGGCCAAGCAAAATGTGACCCCAAAACTGACAGGGGGAAGAATGAATAGTGCATGCTTCCTGGCAAACACCAATGAATAGTAGAAGTACTGCTAAGGATTTTACAAGCACTATAGGACTGTATTAATTGGTTACATTGTGGTGGCACAAGCCTACCTAAATGTCAACACAAAAACAGCATCTAGTGCATGCTTTGTAGAAGGCAGTAGAAATTGTTTGTAGCTTTTTGGCTTGGGCACCAGCATCGTGTTAAAGGGACTGATGTGGACATTATAAGGCTCTGACCTCAAAAACAGTAGAGAAAATTGACTGGTGCATGCTTTTAAGTAGTATATGTTTGTAGTACTGCTATGGCTAGGGAACTAGTACTGTATTAAAAAGACTGATGTGGACAGCAGAAGCCAGGTTTGACCCCAAAAACAGCAGGGAAAATTGACTAGTGCGTGCTTTGTTGCAGGCAGTAGTAAATGTTTGTAGTACTGCTTTGGCTAGAGCACTAGCACTGTATCAATGCTACTGATGTGGACAGTAGAATCCAGGCTCTGACCCCAAATACAGAGGGGAACATTGACTGGTGCATGCTTTGGAGCACGCAGCAGTAAATGTTTGTAGTACTGCTTTGGCTAGGGCACTCACACCATATTAACGGGACTGATGTGGACAGCAGAAGCCAGGCTCTGACCTAAAAGTGGGGAAAGCTGACTGGTGCATCCTTTGAAGCAGTCAGTAGTAAATGTTTGTAGTACTGTTAGGGCTTGGATACTAGCACCATATTAATGGGACTGATGTGGACAGCACAAACCAGATGTTGACCCCAAAAGAGTGGGGAAAATTGACTGGTGCATGCTTTGTAGTAAATGTTTGTAAATGTAGGCAGTAGTAAATGTTTGCAGTACTGTTCTGGCTTGGGTACTTGCACCATATTAACGGGACAGATGTGGACATCAGAAGCCAGGTTCTGACCCCAAAAACAGTGGGGAAAATTGACTGGTGCGTGCTTTGTTGCAAGCAGTAGTAAATGTTTTTAGTATAGCTTTGGCAAGGGCACTAGTACCATATTAATGGGACTGATGTGGACAGCACAAGTCAGGCTCTGTCACTAAACAGCAGGGAAAAAAGACCAGTGTTTTTAAACAAAAGGCAGCACAAAATGCTACTACTGTGTGTGCTGGAAAAGTAGAGCTTTGCCTCTGACAAGAGCTGTGTAAAGATCGACACTGAAAGAACAGTGTAACTTCTCACTACCTAATCCACAATCTATCCCTCCCTGTACCCTGAGCTTGTTCTGTGGTTTCAGCTCTGAAAATAGTTTTTTTTTGTGGTACTATGGCGCTAGTGACTGGCTCAGCATCTCTGGGAACTCCTTTCTGAGTGTTGGAAAGACCATTTCTGGTGACTACCTCTTGAAGTTCATCAAGAGAATGCCAAGAGTGTGCAAAGCAGTAATCAAAGCAAAAGGTGGCTACTTTGAAGAACCTAGACTATAAGACATATTTTCAGTTGTTTCACTCTTTTTTGTTGAGTATATAATTAAACATGTGTCAATTCATAGTTTTGATGCCTTCAGTGTGAATCTACGATTTTCTTAGTCATGAAAATAAAGAAAACTCTTTGAATGAGAAGGTGTGCCCAAACTTTTGGTCTGTACTGTATGTATAGTGTTATTCAGTAATAGCCCAGTTATCCGTTGAGTTTCTCTACGACTAGGTTGTGCTACGGAAGAACCTGGTTAGGGGCCCACTCAGATGCTTTGTTCCCCCTTGTGAGCTAAGCTCCTAGGTATGCTTCTGAGGCAGATAGATGACAGTATGATATATAGGACCTATATTTTCAAATGTTTTCTTAAATCAGATAAGCTCTAACATTTTTTAATGATGGAAAGACACTTTAAAAAAATAAAATTTTTATTATATAAAATTTGTACTTAGGTTTGTAAACTACATCGAGCTCATAATAGACAGGCAATGTGTCCAGTGGTGCAAACAAGTAACTGGGAATACAGAGTCTGGAATGTAGACTCCTATTAAACTTGGAAACCACATACTCCGTAAACATTAGTATGCAAACTGTGTTTACAATGCCAGAGGAAGAAATGTTATTCTGCTCCTAGATTAAGTAGTACAGCAAGGTACATCTCCAAATAAGATTAGGTAGACAATAGCATATTTTTTCCTATCTATAACTCCTCGTCATTTAACTTGCAAGAATTGAATAGCTACTCCAGAGAGCTATGTCAATCAATAATTGTTTGCACAGCAATATCGCTAGTGAACAAAGGAATTATTTTGTAATGGGAAAAGAACTGTGTCCTTTAGTCCTTTGTGATGTGCCATGAATATGAATTAATGTTAGAAGCAGTACAAGTGACAGCACCAAAAGTAACATGATTTTAAGTGTTCAATAAGAAAAAGGAAAACAGCTGCCAAATTATCTTCTTTACTACCATTGAGATAATTTGTAAAACATATCCATGTTATGATCTTATCCATTTGTACTATATAAGAGGTATTAAATTAAATTAAAGGAATCTGTCCGCAGTTTTTTGCAATGTAATCTGTGAACTACATTAGGTAGGGGCTGAGACACTGATTTCAGAGATGTGTAACTTATTAGGCTATGTAATGTTATTTCCATAAAATTAGTATCAGCAGGAGATTAATACTGTGTGGACTAGGTCGCATGTGAGCAGTTTTCCATTTATGCTCACAGCACTGATTAGCATCTATCTGTCAGTAGACAATGTATACAGAAAGCAGTGGTGTGGGCATGATTAGCTTTCAGGGTTTGCTACATTCTACATCCAAAACCTCTGACTATATTACAACTATTTCCCACAGAACAGAATGGGTTAAGAAAGTGTTCTTTTTCTCTGCTGAGATACACAGGATGCAAGTTTAATAGAGGGGCTATGTGTGGCCTCCTGGTGTAATATGGGGGCTATGTGTAGTTACAGGCTCTAATACGGTGGCTATGTGAAGCATAGGCTGCAAGTGTAATACAGGGGCTATGTGTGGGATCCTGGTGTACTACAGGGGCTATGTGTGGGATCCTGGTGTACTGCAGGGGCTATGTGTGGGCTCCTTGTATAATACAGGGGCTAAGTGTGGGCACCGTCTCTAATATAGGGGCTATGTGAGGCTTCAAGTGTAATACAGGGGCTATTTGTGTTCTCTTGGTGTAATACAGGGGGCTATGTGTGAGCTTCTGCTTTAATACAGGTGAGCTCCTGGTTTAATACAGAGGTTATGTGGGGCCTCCTGTTGTAATACTAGGGAGTGTGCATGACCTCCTGCTGTATACTGAGGGCTGTGTGTGGCCACCTGCTATACACATGGGCTGTGTTTGGCCTGCTGCTGTATGACAGTGGACTTGTTGTGGCCTCCTGCTGTATAGTGGGGACTGTGTGTTGCCTTCTGCTATATACTGAGGGCTGTTTGCAGTCTCCTACTATATACTGGAGGCTTTGTGCAGCTCCTGCTGTATACTGGAAGCTGTGCAGGCTCCTGCTATATACTGGGGGCTGTGCAGACTCCTGCTGTATACTGGGGGTGATATGGCCTCTTGCTGTATACTGGGGCTGTGTGATGTTTCCGCTGTATACTGGGGCAGTGTGCTGCCTCCTGCTGTATACTGGGGGATGTATGTGGCCTCCTGCTGTATACTGTGTTTGACCTCCTGCTGTATTATTGAGGACTAGAGCAGCCTCCTGCTGTATATGGGGAGCTGTATATAGCCTCCTCCTGTAATACTGGGGGCTGTGTGCGGTCTCCTGCTGTAATATTGGGAACTGGATGTGGCCTCCTGCTGCATATTGGGGGCTGTGTGTAGCCTCCTGCTGTATATTGGGGGCTGTGTGTAGCCACCTGCTGTAATACTGGGGGCTGAGCATAGCCTCATGTTGTATACAGGGGTTATATGTGATCCCCTACTGTATACTGGGGGTTGTATGCGGCTTCATGCTTTGTACTGGGGGCTGTGTGTGCCATCCTGCTATATACTAAAGGCTATGTGCAGCCTCCTTCTGTAATACTGGGGACTTTGTGTGGCCTCCTGCTCTATAAAGGGACACTATGTGGTCTCCTACTGTATACCAGGGCTCTGTGCAGCCTCCTGCTGTATACTGGGGGCTATGTGGACTCCTGCTATATACTGGGGGCTATTTGGCTTCCTGCTCTATAGTGGCGCCTGTGTGCAGCCTCCTGGTGTATAGTGGGGGCTTTGTACTACCTCCTGCTGTATACTGAGGGCTGTGCAGGCTCCTGTTGTATACTGAGTGTGATGTGGCCTCCTACTGTATATTGGGGGCTGTGTTCTGCCTCCTGTGGTATACTTGGTGCTGTGTGTAGCCTCCTGCTGTATACTGGGGGCTGTGTGTGGCCCCCTGCTGTATCTTGGAGGCTGTGTGTGGGCTCTTGCTGTATACTGGGGCTGTGATTGGCCTCGTGCTGTATATTTTGGGCTGTGAGTGGGCTCCTGATGTATACTGGGGGTGGTGTAGCCTCCTGCTGTATACTGGGGGTTGTATGTAGCCTCCTACTGTATACTTGGGGCTGTGTGTGGGCTCCTGATGTATACTGGGTGCTTTGAGTGGCTCCTGCTGTACACTGGAGGCTGTGTGTGTGGAGCTCACTGGGACGGGGTACTCGGTACCGGACCGGGGTATCATGGGGGTTATCACGGCGGTCTTGGTCCGGCCCGTGTCCCGAGCTCACAAGTAATGGTTGGGGGTCGTGATGCCACCCGTGGAATGTTGTCTTGGTGACCACCACTGCTGCAGAACCTCCGGGGATGATGGATAGCAGCCTGTGATATGACGGCTCTCCATGGGCAGAGCCTGGTCCCCGGGGCAGTAGTGATGAAAACAGTTTGTGAGGAAGAACAGGGTTTGCAAGGATTACACAGACTCATGGTTGGTTTTGTAGTTTCCAAGTCTTTACTGAAGCAGATGGTGATTCAGCTGAGTACTGTCCACGAAGTCTGTACAGGGGCTGCTGTGGTACAGTGAAAATGTGGGACCTTCACTATTCCAGTGTTCACTGTGCTGTTTGTGTCAGGCACAGCATCGGATCCGGTATCCGTTATATGCGCTTCTCTAGGGTGAGTTCAGGGTAACTCTGTCTCCCAGGTGTGCTCCTCTCTGCTCCTTCTCCTTTCCTCAGAACTTGGCCGGCCTGGAACTGGACAGTGGACCGTGGGGTGAGCCTAACGCTGCTCTTTTACACCCAGGTCCTTCTTTCTCAGTCCTCTCAGGAACTTCCTCTCCACCCAGAAGATATAGGGAAGCAGCTTTAGCTCCCCCTTCTGGCCTGGAGGTGCTAGTGTAGTGTTGTGGGTTGTGTGGGGAGTTAACCCTTTGTGGTGTTACTGTGGCACATGAACCCTGGGGTATGAGATTCAATGGCTAGCACACGATAGGTGTGGGGGTATGGTGCTAGTGAAGGAGGCTCGTAAGTCCCACATAAATGTCTATTAGAATCACTGCACACATACACTTAAGGAGTTTTTTTGCTTGTTGGTGAAATTTATTGAAACAAGTGCTCTTATAGTGATTGCGACAGAATGACGTTTCGGTCATTCAAGACCTTGATCACACAAGTCGCCTTGAGCTATGTTGTGGTTCATGAAGGATGTGGTCCTTATGGTCCTGACCATAAGGACCACATCCTTCATGAACCATAACATAGCTCAAGGCGACTTGTGTGATCAAGGTCTTGAATGACCGAAACGTCATTCTGTCGCAATCACTATAAGAGCACTTGTTTCAATAAATTTCACCAACAAGCAAAAAAACTCCTTAAGTGTATGTGTGCAGTGATTCTAATAGACATGAACCCTGGGGTGCCACATTCCCCCTTAGTAAAGAACAGTACTCCGGGACTGTAGGAAAAGCAAACAAATAACATACCAAAAATTATGATATACAGAGTCTTAAAAATAAAAATATACAAAAACCACTGAAAGCAGTAACATTAGGTCTATGGTGGTGCGCTGCCCATAGACCTAATGGTAATGCTTACAGGACCAAGGACAGTGGCTGATACTATATGCACATTACGTACAGTATCTCCTCTACTGTGAGAAGCCGCGGCTTCATTCAGAAATTTGTACAAAGCTGACAAAAGCCGTCAATAGCATAACTGCCTCATTAACCCCTCACATGCCCACAGGAGTGGACAGCATGTCTCTAGGGAGAGTGGACACCCCCTAGAGACATGTTGCCCACAGCTACTATTAATATTTAATGTTTTAATAACATCTAACACTTTGTTGATCCCTGCGGCAGCAGGGATGAACAAAGTATACGGTAACCGCATTGCTCAGGATTACACATCTGGGGCAATCCGGTTACCATATTTCAGTTTGCAAACCACTCCGAAAACTGCAGCCTGAATGATTTTTACCGCAGGCTGAAGATCCGCAGCGGGTAACCGGATTGCATGTAGAGCAATCCGTTTAACATAATGGGCTCCTATGGGAAGCGGTTCCTGATCCGGTTTTGACCTTTTTTACAGCTCAAAACCGGATCAGGATTTAAAAAATTCTGCCGCAAGTGTGACCCTAGCCTTGTTCTATTGTCATTCACCAATATGTCTGTCAACATTACATAAAAAAGAGGGTCTTTACAAAATATGAAATGTGTACAGGAATTTATTCTTATGATTTCAGAATGTTTCTCAGCTTTCTGCTTGATTTCAGCCTATTGACTTATTCAGCTTTATACTTGGCGCTCAGTATTTCCAAATGAATAAGTCTGACAAGCATTCCTCTCAACATGAATATCGGTAATGTGAATTGCTGCTCCCTGGCACCGTACATGTTAGCAAGCTTTGTTCCTCACATTCTAATTGAAAGTGACACGTAGGCAAACTGGTAAGAGAGCATTGTGGGCATATGCTTGTTAATGAGCGCTTGCACCTTTGGGAATGCAAACCGAGATGAAAACTGAGAAATGAAAAGTGATCTCAACAACTAACATTGTCACTGAACATCCCTCAATTTGTCTCCTGGGCTCCAGTTTAACTCCACATTGCTATATATATGTCATTCTGTAGCTTCCAGGTGATGTGTTCCCAGTGGAGGCTGACAAATTGTCTGCCCTCTTATGACTTGGATGGTTCTCATGCTAGGCTAACCATTTAGGCTGCTGTCCATCTGCTTCATGGAACGAGGACAGGAACTGAATATTGTTATCTTCACTATTTAGTGACATTGTCGTCAATAGGGAAACATTTTTGGTTAACAAAATTTTATTTTTTGAATGTTATTTAAAACATTAATAAATCTAATTTTCTATTACAGATTACAATTGTTTAGTAGTCCTAGTATGCCACAAGAGACTGGCATAGACTAAAACCATGTTCTCAAGGTATGAATAAGAACTGCTCCTTTTGCAATTAGTGCCAGTAAAAAAACGTAATAAAGGTGAGGTAGACATAGGCCAGGGTCACATCTCCGTTTTGACCCTAGCCTGCCGGATTCCGGTTTCAACTTAGAACTTTTTCCAGCACCGCATAGCGTTACCGCTATGCGGTGCTGGAAAACTCTGCCCCTAGTTACCCGATGTTTACCTTAACTACCTGTCACACAGGCAGCTGCTCGGAGTGCGCTTTACAGCGCCGCACAGGAAACGCTGTCTGCAACGTTTCCTGTGCGGCGCTGTAAAGCGCACTCCGAGCAGCTGCCTGTGTGACAGGTAGTTAAGGTAAACATCGGGTAACTAGGGGCAGCGTTTTCCAGCACCGCATAGCGGTAAAGCTATGCGGTGCTGGAAAAAGTTCTAAGTTGAAATCGGAATCTGGCAGGCTAGGGTCAAAACGGATATGTGACCCTGGCCTTAATAAATAAAAGAATGGTTGAGGTCTCTAGGGGGGCTTAGTCCCCCCTAGAGACCGGACGCCCACTCAGGTGGGCTACACCTACAATGCCCCCATGCCACGGGCTCCTCCGAGCTCCGTGCATGTTCCCCAACCTCCCCCCCCGTATCTCTATAGAGGGGTGCTTGCACCCCTCTGTTATAAGTATCCCTAATTGTGGCATAAACTAAGTTATTACAGTACAAATATAGTTGCATAGTTACATGCTTCTTCATGATCTTTCAATATCCCTCCATGGGCGGGGCTGTGTGCTTCTGCCTCTGCCCACAAAATCATCCCATGGAGGGATATTGAAAGATCATGAAGAAGCATGTAACTATGCAACTATATTTGTACTGTAATAACTTAGTTTATGCCACAATTAGGGATACTTATAACAGAGGGGTGCAAGCACCCCTCTATAGAGATACGGGGGGGGGGAGGTTGGGGAACATGCACGGAGCTCGGAGGAGCCCGTGGCATGGGGGCATTGTAGGTGTAGCCCACCTGAGTGGGCGTCCGGTCTCTAGGGGGAACTAAGCCCCCCCTAGAGACCTCAACCATTCTTTTATTTATTAAATTACAATCTTTAGAAGAGAAAGAACAGTTTGCTCATGACGGCAATAGCCGGGATCAGCAAACTATGCAGTTGCCGGATTGCTCAGGATTACACATCCTGAGCCATCCGGTTACTGCAGAGCCGATCATAGAACCGCTCCGAAAACTGCAGCCTGCATGATTTTTAACGCAAGCTGCAGTGCCGGAGACGGACACCGGATGGCTTGTGAAGCCATCAGGTGTTTAGCATTGGCTCCTATGAGGAGCGTTTCCTGGTCCGGTTTTGAGCTTTTTGAAAGCTCAAAACCGGATCAGGATTCTAAAAAAAAATGTAGATGTGACCCTGGCCTATGTCATACATTTTTACTTTCATAGTTATATGGAACCAACATGAAGCACTACACAAATCGCTGTATAAATAATGTAATATTCCTTTCACAGACTGTAATAATGTATATGGTCAGAATAATTGGAACATTGATTTCAATCAAAACATGAATATATTATTATTGTATATGATACAATACACTTTATTGATCCTGAGCGAAATTGTAGTATCTCACAGCAGCAGAACATAGACATCTATTACTTAATTAAAACATAACAGTAGAATTGACAGAAGAATATCACACATTACTATTATTCCTGAACAGGTCATACTGTGAAGGCAAACAAAACTTGACATCACTGATCACAGAAGCATGAAAATGCTGCACTCCACAGAGGACCAGGTTTGCTTGCTCAGGTCCTATCCTTTCCCTTTCACAAAGCACCTCTAGCCCCTGCTCTGTCTCCATGGCAACCTACTGCCCCTAACCACACAAGCCTCATTTCTCTCCTGGAGTAGCAGAGCGATGATGCATTAAACGTATTTTACCCATCCAGCAACAAAATTGCATTTTCACTGCACAGTTCTTTTACTAAATACATCACAGTATATATGCAATTATTAAAGCTTTATTTTTATCAATACTTAATAACTTAAGAACAACAGTGAGTGTTACTGACATCTAGTGGTCAGATGTTATCATTACATGTGTGAACCATTTGCATATTTACAATTGAAATGTATAGCTCTTTACACCCTCTTACACATCAGTACAAAATATGCTTTATCACACCATTGCAAAAAGGTGTTTGTAAATTCCTTTTACTGTTGATTGGATACATAATTTTTAACCATTGTAAAATGGCTTACTATTTAGTTTATATTTTTATGAATATAGTTTTCTTCACACTATTGTAAGGTTTCATTGAGTTATTATTTTCCTTTGGGTCAAATGCAAGTTTGAGTTTGACTTATTATATTTAGCAGAGCCGTAAAGAAGCATTTGCCATTAGTAATACATCATATTTTACTTCTTTGACTAATGTGTAAAGCTGAAGAAAATTCTTGCTTTAAATTACAAATAGGCATAATATTTCCACAGTTAAATTTAATGTTGTAGAATTGAAATATATCTGTATTTATCACTGTAAATCAGATTCCATTACAAAATGAGGCTTAGTATGTAATAGTCATATATTCATCACAAGCATCAGTTGATAAATCTTTCATTTTGTGTACTTTTTAGAGTATTTGCAAAGATGGCAGTAAATGTCGAATATGAAATCAAACCTCTTTAAACGCAATATACATCAATCACGTTTTAACAGTAGAAGTCAATCTTGAATAGTCTTTGAACATGTGCCAAAAAGAAAACTGTCATAGTCCTTGCTCAGCAAATCATCAGAAACACTGTACAATTCCCACCAGAATATTCTGTACTTGCCAAGCGAGTACTTTGATTTATCCAAGTGCAGAAGTCACTATCAGGGGAAAGATAGAAGAATCTATTAATTGTAGATAGACTAGTCTAAATCAGATTGATATAAGCTTTTAGAGCTTTGTAGTTCACCTCTATGAACTTAAGATGAACCCATATATAGTTTTTATATAAGAACATTCCATAAACATCAATTTCCTATAAACAGTACTCTAGTTTCCTGATTCACACTACCTATAATCAGGGTCCTATCTTTTACCTGTCACATAATCAGATCAGTCATATTTGTGATGACATATTTCTAAAACATGCAAATGTGGCACCCTGCAGTAGAGGAAGCCACAGGAACACCTAGTGCATGGAGGGATTTCCACATCAGGTGCCCTTAACACACATCACCTTCCACCCCAGGTCTGTAGGGGAAGACCCACTTGCTGCCTTAGGCAAGATTCCCTATATATACAGTTGCTGGGGGGGAGTTAGTCAGTCCATGCAGTACAGAGCAGTACTGTGAAGACAACCTGGTAGCGGAGCCGTGCTAGGCACGTACCAGAGCAGAGCTTAGCCACAGTAAGGAACCCGAGAGTGAGGAGCAGAGACAAGGAGAGAGACAGAGTGGGGGCAGAGGAACCATACCGGTTCACCCCAGGAAGCAACCAAGACACCGGAGTCCGAGTCTGCAAAGGAGCACTTAGACCAGCAGAAAACACCTGTTCACCAAGGAAATTCCAGTCTCCCGGAAACCTATATCAGCAACCAACACAAGAGCCAGGAACCACAGGAGAGAGAGATAGCGGCATCCAACAAAAGGTTCTTACTACCTACCATATGGGTGAGAGACACAGGGGAGGCCAGGCCAGGTTTTACACAGGTCAGGGCTTCAACAAAAGTAATACAGGGACAAGGAGGCTTTACAAATCACTCACTGTGGAAATCCTGAAGTGCTTCCCGACCACCTGCAGCGTACCCTAAACAGTGCTGGTTTAACATCAGTAAAGGTATGGAAAACTATCCCAGTATGTGTGTCAGTTCTTACCGCCCTGATCCTGTCCAACCCAAAGACTGTAGAGACTTCCTGCCTGCAGAGCCACCTCCCTGTGCCAAAGCCTATTCCACATCACTGCCCCGGGGACACCTACAGGGAGCATCACCATCAGGCTGCCCATCCATCATCCCCGGAGGTCTGCGGCAGCGCTGGTGCCATCACCAGACACCATAGGTGGCGTCACGATCTCTTTAGCACAATATCTTTTTATTTTTTGCAAACCTTTTTTTAAGCAACCTCCAGGGTCACTGACACGGGTATCGACCGCCCATGACAATCCCCCATAATCAATGCCCGGGATCCGAGTCCCCACTGCCTTGGGGTGGGTCACAAGCACCTTCTGATAATTAATTAGATGTCATATACTGATTATGTGATTAAAGTAGCAGAAGTGATGGTTTATTGAATTACTGGTAAGATGGCATGGGGGTATATGCATTGAAAATCCCTGATGTGGACCTCATATCTCGGGATTTGTATAAAGGTTCCAGGATACCATTGATCAAAAAGTGGTGGCATATCTTATTTTTGGTTTCAATGGGATATATTATTAGCAGTGGGTAGGCAATAATTCTGTTAAGGTACCTTTATATTATTACCTACAGTTTCAGACATAGCATGTACCATATAAATGTTTGCTTATCCAATTATTTTATTGACTAATTTCAAGATAGGTATGCCAACACAGTGTCATTTCAGTGAGAGAGATTTTTTTTATATATTAGTAAAGTACCTTGCTTTAACTTAAAAATGTTTTTTTTTCTGTTAAGCACATACATGGTAAGGTTTTCTAAAAGCCATGGTTCAAGGTTAGTACCATGGATCAGATGCAATGATGCTGCAAATGGGTTCTTGCCAGACAGCACATGACTTAACCAGAATCAGAGTGAGTTATGCAGGGTGGCAGATAGACAGGTGGCAGGTTTTGCCAGACGCTACATAGATCAATGACAACAAGGACATCAATATATTCAAGATGGCAGAGATACAAGCAAAGCAGGAGGCATCATTTGTAGAGGAGCCGGATAGGTGGATACACACACACACACAGGAACAGAAAATGTATACACAATCTTGTAAGTTGCTTGCAAAGATGCAGTTATGCATAGAGAATAGTATAGTTATAGGAATGAGAAGCTTTGGAATATCAAAGAATAATAATAATCAGGTATCTTACAGAGCTCAAGGTGCAACTAGCATCAGTATTAGCAGAAATCAGTTAACTATAGTTTATAGCAGCAGATGTTTAATAGCACCAGAATTCATGTGACACCGATTTCGACTTCTGAGTCACACCTGGTGTCTATGGGTAAGACAGAATTCACTTTTACAATGTAAGTATATGGACCTTGTTCTGACGCCCTATAGGCTTTCATTGTAAAAGACACTTCCGACTCACAAATAGACTCCTGAGTGAACATGCAAGTTGGAAAAGCAATTGCATGAATCAGAAGATAGCCAAAATAGCACTTAAAATAAGAAAATACGCTAATTACGAAATATACTAAAACATTTACACTACACTACTCTAATGGTACCTTTACACGCTGCCACCAAGGGTAGCAACAGGTAGGCACCGCACGTGCACGTGCGCGTTTTCAACGGTTGCTAACGGTACCTGATGCCGCAAATACACGCCGCCACAAGGTGCTCCACAGAAGGTATTTTCGTTCCCCGGAAGTGCCGACGGGTGCCGCAGGTTACCTTCTGTGGAGCACCTTCCCTGATTTACACGCAGCTACCACAAGGTAATATGGGCGTACATATTGTGTGCCGTAACTACATAGACGTGACAGAGTAGTGTATTACGCGACGCTCGTACGGTGATTGGACAATGCAATAACATCATGATTGGTCAGCCAGCGCAGGGAGGCTGGCTAATACATGACGCTATAGCAAATGTGTATTGTGACTTGGCAGCTCGTTAAATATGCCGCCCTGTGCAGGGACAGCCAATGGGTACACAGTAGTCCCCACCAATGATAGCTGATGGGGCGTGGTATACATGACGCTGTGGCACGCCCCAGGTAACTCAAATACCGTGCCTGTGCCCCGATTACACGCCGCCACCATAGGGGTTATGCCTGCTTGTTTTTCAGCACGGCTGAAACACAGGTATCCAAAGACACAGGAAGGAACTTCCTGAATTACACGCCGCCACTTCGCGGTGTTTTCAAGGTATAAGGTACAATTGTGTCCGATACCTGGCGGTTTTTATCTTTCGGTAGCGGCGTGTAAAGGTACCATAATGTTTACACAACTTTAGTACATAAATGAGAGCACTTTTTAAAAAAGGAATATATATGTAATATTGTGCAAAAAAAATGTTAATCAATGGGATAATCAGCTAATACTTTGTTCCAACAAGTTTTTGTTAGGGAATTTTACTAACAAAATATCTAAGGGAAGGAAGAGGGGGAAGTAGGTATGGGGTTAAGGTACATACATACAAGGATAAACAGGGAAATACAAGCATTATAAGCAATAAATCATGTTGGTATCCAAGAAGACAGCAAACAATATTTATGACAAAATGCATTAATAAAAATCACTGAGGTAGGACATAATACTATAAATGAGTCTTAGTCCTGTCACTCAAAATATGAGATGGGTAATTGCTACCCAAAAATTATCTAATCTTGGGCAATTCCAAAAAATATGGGACATAGTACCTTTCAGATTAGGAATCAAATACTCCAATACCTCCAAAGGAATGTTTCGAGGAAGAATCGGTTTATACATTTTACTCGAGTAATAGTCTCCAAGCCATCATGTAGAGTGTATTGTAGGATGTTTTGAGAGAGGTAAAGAAAGATTGAATAGAGCAGTAGATATTAATGTGTTTAGATTTCTGTTATTATAATGTTTTTCTATGCTGAGCCAGGAAAAATCATTTCATTTGACCACCACCCTCTTGACAATGATAAAATAGATGCTTGTTAATGGTTATAATAGTTACGTACTCCCAACAAACCTATTTTTTCTAATTTTCCAACATACTTTTGGCTGATCTGTGTTTTTTGTTCCCCCATATACATTTTTTCAATTGACACTGAAGTTTGTTGAACCGTGTTTTTAAAATATGTAAAGGGAGTGTCCTGACTATATACAAAAATTTGTTAACAGAGTCATCTTAAAAACAACTGTTCTGCCTATCCAGGTTAGCTCCAGTTTAGGAAGGTGGAGATAGTCGGTTTGAAAATATTTGTCAGATTAGAGAGATTATCACTGGTTATTGAAATCAAAGGGTTTGTTATTGTTATACCCAAATAATCTATGGATTTTTGTTTCCAAGTAAAATCGAAGTTTGACTTTAAATAATCTAATAAAGCGGTGTCTAAATTAATATCTAAGATCTGAGATTTTGCTTTGTTAACTTTAAAGAGTGAAATTCAAGAAAATTCCTTAATTGTGGTTAACAGATGTCTAAGGAATTTAAGAGGGTTGCTTATAAAAATGAGGACATCACTCGCGAAAAGCGAGATTTTGTGTTGACTATTGTGGTGCCCCACTGGTCAGTGCGCCACAGTAGGGGTAATGCACCCATGACTGAGTTTGCAGAATTCCTATCATCGGGGAGTGTAATATCAACCTGAGGCTCTTATCCTGCATCCACACACTCTAGAGCAGGGGACTACAGGGTTAAATCCTCTGCTGAGAGACCCAGTCCTGGTGGGAGGCGTTTCAGGCTAGAGCAGTGTGAGCACGGGAAGCAGACAAAGAGAACGTCTGTGGAAGAGACAGAGAAGGATCCTTCAGGGAGCACCACAGGGAGGGCACCCAGAAGGAGCGGTGACCCAGACAGAAGGAGGAGACCCAGTGCCGGACCTGCTACAGTCCGGGGGAATCCTAGTCCACCAATGGAGTGCCAGCTCCGAGTCATGGTACAGGCGAGTTCACCCCTGAGCTGTCTACACCGTCCAGTCAAGAGGTTGAATTATCAGCCCGACCCCCTAATCCAGAATGTGCAGCCCGCCAGAAGCACTAGACCGGGTTGATCCCTTTAGAGAGAGTAAGAAGGTTACCTCATATTTCCCAACAGGCGTGGTAGACAAGCAGGCTGTGCAGGGCAGCACAAGGATAGTAAGGAGGCGCAAGGAATAGAACGGGACAGAGAAATAATGCAGAAGGTACTTGCTGGGAGCCTCAAAGAGATGTTATTCTCCTCTGTGACTACCCGGCCAGCTACCCGCTAAAGACTGTTTAATTGTGAAACTGATCTGTGCACTTTTACAAGTAAACACCCGTACAGAGTCCATAAGCCTCCAGTGTCTTATTCCAGCAAGCTAACTCACAGGGCTGCTACCACATCCAGCACTATGACAACCAGCACAGCAGCTACACTGCCCCAGGGACTCAGCTCCACCTGCAGGGACCTGCAACATCCCAGCTCAATACCATCGTCTCTGGAGGTCTGAAGCGGCGCTGGTGCCCATCACCAGAATCTGCAGGTGGCGTCACGACGAACTTTTAAACTCTTTACTACCATTCCCTAACCCTTTTAAGTTGACCACCGAGGCTACGGGTCTGGGCAGGCCACCAGTGACATCCCAACCACAGCAAGGCCCAGACACCCGCGTTCCCATAGGCCCCTGGGTGATTCACTATCAGCTAATGTGATCCATTTAATTTTTTGGGTTTGATCTCACATTTTGAGCGAAGGGATCGATAAAAAGCGTTGGGAAAAAGGGGCATCCCTGTTGTTTTCTATTGAATAAACTGAATTTAACGGACAACGAGTTGTTAGAATAGACTCTTGCTGTGCGAGAGGAATACATAGCTTTAATTGAGTTTAAGATACTGCCTCTAAACCTAAATTTCTCCAATGTAGCTAAAAGAAACCCCCATTCACTCTGTCAAATGCCTTCTCAGCATCTAATGCTAAGAACGCTGCTGCTTTTTTGGTATGTTCAATAGAGTAGATCAGGTTTATGGCCCTTCTAGTAGCGTCAGTAGTATTCCTCACTTGGATAAATCCCACCTGATCCCGGTTGATTACTTTGTGATGACTTTGTGGACTCTATTCGTTGAAAGTTTTGCCAACAATTTGGTGTCACAATTAATAAGCAAAATAGGTCTATAATTTTTGATGTCTTCAGGACTTCCTTTTCCCTTAGGTAGCTGCTCCCAGGACACAGTACCTCGAGGTCCGCGCTGCCACTTCAGAAAGGAACAAAAGAAGCCAGTACAAGGGAATGTCTGGATCAATGATTCTTCTTTATTATCCTACACGTTTCAGAGTTATTTCCCAACTCCTTCATCATTCCCTGATGAAGGAGTTGGGAAATAACTCTGAAACGCGTAGGATAATAAAGAAGAATCATTGATCCAGACATTCCCTTGTACTGGCTTCTTTTGTTCCTTTCTGAAGTGGCAGCGCGGACCTCGAGGTACTGTGTCCTGGGAGCTGATTATACCACAGGGATCTGTGGAGAGTAAGGTCCTGCAGCAGCTACTTGTTCTGAGCGATCATTACCAGTTGTGGGTTTTCACAACTACATCTGGTGAGCAGCCTCTTTATATAACCTTTGTTCTTCTTTAAAGAAGATATCACCCTATGTGCACATTCTTGAATTTTAGATTTTCCCTTAGGTAATACTACTATAGTTGCCTCCTTCATTTCTTGGGCGAGGTGAACTTCTTTTACATATTGATTCACTAGTTTTGTGAGATAAGGTGCTAAGAGATCTCCAAATATTTTATATAGTTCGTTCTGAAATCCGACATTCTGAGATTCCTATCCAACCATCCCTTGAGAGATAAACAATTCTTATGGCACTCCTTCACATCTAAAAATGTCAATTGCCTGAATTCCCCACAACGTAGATTTGCAACTTGGAAACTAATAAGAGTCTAATGCTGACATTGCGGGACTGCAGGAGACTAAATTTACAGCTTTAAACCCTCCTAAATTTAGTAATAAAAATTATTCCCACATCATATGTACTTCTAATTCAAAGACAAAATGGGGATAGCACTTATTATAAAAAAAATACAGTATCTTTTGAGGAAATTCTGAGAATTGAAGATCCCAATGCCGTTATCTTATCCTCATTTGTAAACTAAATGATTTCTTGTGTAAACTGTCCAAAGTCTATGCTCCCAATAAGGGCCAGATAACCTTCCTCAATAGGATAATGAAAATTATTGACAAACATAAGAGGGGAGTTCTGGTGCTTTTTGGGGATTTTAACACCGTCCCCAACAGAACATTGGATTCCTCAACTAAATCACGCCAATTCCTCCAAAATTTAGATCCCTGGTTGATAAAACACAATGTACCATATATGAAGTGTTCCACTGCTTAAGCACATCATCTATAGAATACACCCACTTTTCTAGTAGACATAGGTCATTCGAGGCGCGGCCTGGCTGGGCATGTAAGCGGTCGCAGAGAAGGAGTGCTCCGCAGCCCTGTCTAAAAATCCTTCTTGCACGGGGGATATTTTAGCCGGTGACTGCTCTTACTGGTGATGCAGATGTTCAGGAGTGCAGTGGTGAGCTCGGTGCCGTTCTGGGAGATGACGCAGCGGGATAGCAGGCTGCGGCAGGCAACAGGTCCCGTGCCGCAGGGAGACCAAGATGGCGCTGAGGAGGTGTCAGTCTCAGTGGATACAACGAAGCAGTGGGAAAAGAGAGTGGAGATGGCAGCTTGGCTCTCCCAGCATGCCCATCCACAACAGCACACTGGGCAGGCTGCTACAGATGGCGTGGAGGCATCACTAAACATGGTACCCAGTGGGGCAGAGGAGGTGGCCATAGTATGTGGGGGAGAGCAGAGATGATGTGGAAGGATACTCAGGCTGACACTACTACAATCACCAAATGGGGGGATACAGCCAGTACGTGACAAAGTGCAGGCAGTACAGGAGGATGAGCCTACACTCAAGTGTACTGAAAGCCTTTTCACAGTGTAATGCTGATCTTACTGGCCATATAGGCTGCCAGAAGATGGACATTTCCCTTACCCGGCATGACATGCAGAAAATAAGGGAATGTCTTTCTGCCGCCAAAGGTAGAGTCGATAAATTGGAGGACACAGTCACCCCGCTAGCCAAAAATTTTAAAACTACAAATGACTCCATTAACTATTTGTCTAATAAGACTGATGATTTGAAAACCGCCTACGAAGCAACAATGTCCGAATAGTGGTGCTTCTTGAAAAGGCGGAGGTTAGAGATGCAGTTGAATTTTTCGATGCATGGCTGTTGAAGACTTTTGGTAAAGTCCCTACTAGACCCGGTCCACTGGGTGGTTTGCCAAGGACTGTGCTAATCAGGATGCTGCATTTTCGGGACAGGGACAAAATCCTACAACTGTCACAAATGGCTACTGATTTCCGTATTGAGGGGGCGAGAGTGCCCTTATACCAACATTTTTCGTTGGAAGTGCAGAGGAGGCGTGCACAATTCCAAGACGTCAAACGTCGGCTTAGGACACTTCAGGTTCCATACTCCATGTTGTATCCAGCATGGCTGCGCGTGACGGCACTTGGTGGGACTCATTTTTTTGATCTCCCAAAGGAGGCCGCGAGGTGACTGGATATAAAAGAACACCAAATCTGTGCAGGCTGATGCTGATATTATAATGAATGTTTTTGCCAGACAGTATTTTTGAAGTGCTTTTATTTACTTGTTTGCATATTATTCGATGATTTGTCATTTTTCCCTGTCACCTTAGTTTATTACTTATATATCCCAGGCAAGCTGATATCTGATAATGTGTTTATGTGACTTTACTGTTTGTAATTGCAGGGGGAGGATGCTTGGTGTTCAGTGAGCTACCTTTTTTCTCCACCATAGGGTTGTCAGTATGGCGCATTTTGAATGTGCCTCGCATCTGGTTCGAATGATGCGATTTCTATTTGATATCTGCAACAGTCATTGGTATGGGTTGGGTTCGGGATGTCAGGGTTAGAGGGCGGGAGGGGAGGGGATAGGGAATAGTTCTGTATACACTGCTCTGAAACGTGCACATTCACAGTATCTTCTGATTGTTCTGCACATGGCTTTTTGGGCTAGGTTGGAATTCGTTGTCAGTACTCTTTATTTGCAATTTGATGATGGCTGGACAAATTAATATATTCTTTTGGAATGTCAGAGGTATGGGTGACCCTAATAAAAAGTCTGCAATATTTAAATATCTTAAAGATTACCGAGATTCCATAATCTGCATACAAGAGACGCATTGTAACATGGAGTTCTCTTTGGCCCTGAGTAAATTATGGCGGGGACCTGAGTTTCATTCTACACATATTCTAGAGGGGTTAGTGTGTGACTCAAGCAGGACAGGGTACTCAGATCTCAGCGCAGGCTGTAGGTCACGGGTGGCGGTGCCTGAGGCTGTGGCCTGGTGGTCAAGGTAAAATGGAGGAAAATAAAATACTAAAAATGAAGAATTGTTCATGATGCCACCTGTAGGTCCTGGTGATGGTACCGTCACTGCGGGAACCTCCAGGGTGATGGACGGCAGCCAGATGTAGTAGCCCTCTATAGGTAGGGCGATGTCCCTGGGGTGTTGGAAGTATGAACAGAGGAGTATGGCAGCACAGTCACTGTGGAGCAAGGCAGGTAAATAACAGTTCAAAGGAAGAAATCACCGACACGCTGCTCATTCTGAATGGGTACTTTACTCCAGTATTCTGCAGGCATACAAGGTAATGCAGTTCTCTTTGCAGAGTAGTGGACCGGGTGGTTCTGGCAATGAGCAGTGTCCCTCTGACGCTCCACTGGTGTTCCTTCTCTATCACACTCTCTGTCCCTTGCTCTGCTGCCCTGCACGGTTCCCGCTTACTACCAGTCAGTCGGATGATGAGTCATCCCGTCCGCCCAAAAGAGGAGAGCTCAACCCAAACTTAGTATTCCTGGTGGAGACCGTGTTGGTTGTAGGGCGTTTGGATCGTGCTCCTAAAAAACATCTACCACTCTGGGTTTGTGGTTCAGGGATTTAACCGGCTGAGCCACTTCGGAGCCGGTACTCCTGGATTGGACTGGGCTAGGGTATTTAGTTACCCTTTTCTGTCTTGGCCACTTTCTCTTCTGGGTCACCGGGTTGAGGTGCCTTCCCTGTTAGCTTACTTCTGCTGTTCTGTTTCTCTGCAGCTTCTCCTTCTCGCTTACTCACTAACTGCTAACTGCTTGCTCCTTTCCCCACTTGCTTTATCACCTATCTTCTCCTCCCACCGGGACCAGTTACCATAGAAACGGGCTGTCTGATTGGTCCCCCCTATCACTAGGTGTTTGCATGTGGTGCTGGAGCTTCAGGCTTATTCTACTCATTACCAAAACAAAGCATACCGCACCTTCAGTCAGGGGTGCAGTACCCTTTTGTGGCGCGCTCTTAGCGGGGCGCCACATGTGCTAGTACATCCGAGTTTGCCCTTTGAATGTGAAAAATATAAATGTGATCCAGAAGGGAAATATAGGGCTTGGTGTGTAGACTGGTTGGCTTGCAAATGTGTTTGCTTGCTGTGTATATCCCCCTGCCTTTCTCTGTGAAATACCTGCAACAATTGATTCCATGGATTGTGGAATATGCCAGTATACGGCCGGCTTCACACTGCAGTTTTTTCACTGATCAGTGTCCATTTAGTTTGTGTGCCAAAACCAGGAGTGTCTCCAAAACTCAGAACAGGTGTCAATCTTTCAATTATACTTTTTCTCTGCAAGTTCCTTTCCTGGTTCCTCTCCAGGTTATGGCACACAAACTAGATGGACACTGATCAGTGAAAAAACTGCAGTGTGAAGCCAGCCTACCTCTTCTCGTCCTTGGTGATTTTAACATGTATTTGCATGCTGGTCTTGATAAATATTGGGGAAAAGTGGAGGGTGGAGCCATACATGAGACATCATTGGCAAAAGTATTGCAAGAACTTCAGTTAGGCTAGGGTCACATTAACGTCATAGAAGTGCTAAAAGCTAACATTTTCATAGGCTCTCACGCAAAAAATGCATTGCCAAAGTGCAATGTGTTTGATGCAAGGCGTTTTTGCAAATGCACCAAAAAACACGGTAAGCAGCATTTTTGGGGGCGTTTGCAAAAATGCATGTTTTTTTAACATGGGACTCTATGGGAAGCACATGCGTTAGCACATGGTACATATATGTACCATGCATTAATGCATGTGTTAACACTAGTGCTAAAAATGAAAAAAAAAAGCCATAAAAATGGCATGGAAAAAAACAGCATCATTGAATGCACCCTTCCAAAGCATGTTTGACACCAAATGTGACCCTAGCCTTAGTGGATATTTGGCGGGCTAGATTCCTGGAGGTTAAGCAATATTCTTGCTTTTCCGCTTCCTATTCCTCCCTTTCTAGAATTGATCTGGCCCTGGGAAACAGCAGTTTGATTCCGTTTGCTGCTGAGGTGGAATATCGTACACGACTGCTTTTGGATCACTCTCCATTATAGGTCATTTTGAATGTGGGGCCCAGGTCTTTAGATAGGAAAGGGTCATGGAGATTTAACCCCTCTGGCTGGGTGCATGGGGACAATATTGGTTTGGCCAATAAATTAGACCTTTTTTTCAGAGATAATATTGGTTTTGCTTCCATGCTTACGGTATGGGACGCCATGAAGGCTTTTTGGAGGCAGGTATTAATCAAAGAAATCTCCTTGATTAAAACTAGAACTAGGGCTCACCTTCAGACTCTTCAGAGGGATGTGGATATTTTGGAAGCACAATATGTAAAGCAAGGGCGGACCCAGACTGTAGTGGGCCCAGGTGCAAGGAATTTTTCGGGGGCCCCCTTCCCCCCCATTTCCACCCAGGTACCTTATAGATGACCTTGTCTCTGATCGGGGTCGTCTTTTTCTTTTATTCATCTTGTCCTGACGCCATGATGACTTTTCACGTCTTTGCAGACTTCCATCTTCTCTACTTTTCTGCAGCACATCCTGACACGGTGCCCTTAAAAATAAGTGTCATTATAATTCTGTCTAAATAAAAATATCTGCCCTATACTGCACTCCTGAACAAATAATCCCACTGTCCTCTCACACTGTGTCCTCTATATTGAACCTTCTCATCACACTCTCTCTCTTCAACATACTGTCTCATCCTTGCTGTGGCCTCACACTGTCACCCCATGCAGCCTCCTCTACCCCATGCAACCCCCCACACAAACACATACTACCCAGTCGTGTCTGCATCCATCCCGCCCCCATGCTACCCAGTCTTTATTATGTTTGACCTCACATTTCTCTTATCCCGTACTCTCTCCAAACTACCTCCGTACTCATCACCCACTTGCTCCCCATACTATGTCTGCACACAAAATACCCCCTCACCACCATACTGAGTCCACACCCGTCCCTCCTTTCTCCTCATACTGTGACTGCACCCCTGACCCACCCATTCTGTGTCCATACCCATTCCTCCTCATTCCACATATTGTGTCTGCACCCACCTCCCCTCACTTCCTATACTTTTTCCGCACCCATTCCCCCTAACTACTCATATTGTCTGCACACATGCCCATACTGTGTACTCAGATTTAGCCTATGGCTCCCCATACTGTGTCTGCACCTATCACCCCCTTGCTCCCCATTCTCTGTTCTCAAATCCTGTCCTCCATTTGCTGCACATGATACACTCCCCACCCCTCCATTTACAGACCATCACATGCACCCCCTCCTCCATTTGCAGACCATCACTCTCCCCTCCCCCTGCTGACCATTACTCTCCCCCCTCTGCTGACCATCACTCTCCTCTGACCATCACTCTGCTCTCCTCCTCCCTCTGCTGACCATCACACTCCTCACCCCTCCTCCCTCTGCTGACCATCTTGCCTCTCCCCCTCCCTCTGCTGAGCATCACTCTCCTCACCCCTCCTCCCTCTGCGACCATCTCTCCTCTCCCCCTCCCTCTGCTGACCATCACTCTCCTCTCCCCCTCCCTTTGCTGACCATCACTCTCCTCTCCCCCTCCCTCTGCTGACCATCTCTCTCCTCTCCCCCTCCCTCTGCTGACCATCACTCTCCTCTCCCCCTCCTTCTGCTGACCATCACTCTTCTCTCCCCCTCCCTCTGCTGACCATCACTCTCCTCTCCCCCTCCTTCTGCTGACCATCACTATTCTCTCCTCCTCCCTCTGCTGAGCATCACTCTCTTCTCCCCCTCCCTCTGCTGAGCATCACTCTCCTCCCCCTCTCTTTCCATTTACTGACTATAATAATGTCCCCCACCCTCTCCCTCCCCCCCACCCCCAATTACGCTGGCATGAGGACTCCATCTTTGGTGTCTTCAGCTCCATTAGAGCGGAGCACTTTCCACCGCTGCTGTTTCGCGCCTCTGCGGCGCTGTGACTTCTTCAGCGTGGAGATGATCACCCTGACGTCACCCTGACCCGGAAGTGTCCGCGGTCAGGGGTTCAATTTAGCTAGCTGAGCAGTGGGAGCCGGCGGGCATAGCACTTTCTTCGGCGGCTCAGAGAGAGAATGTCCGACTCACACTGCAGCCGCCGGGGAGTCACCGTGACCGCACACTGCCGACGGCGCCCACCTGCCTTGCTGCACCCCCGGGCCCCTCTTCATGTACGCTGCTGAGCTCCGCCCCCTGCCCTTGGAGCTCGGCCAGAAGCAGAGTGACAGAGGAGGAGCCCAGGCTGTGAGTGTCTCCGGGCCCCCCTCCTGGCCTTTGCAGCCCGGGGCCCCCCCTGGAGTCAGCCCTGTGAGGCACAGCACCCCACGGGGGAGTGAATGGCGGCAGCGGCGGCACTGTAGTTTATCAGCGCACCCCCCCCTCCTGGAATGGACCGCCGCTGGAGCCTTCAGGGGCCCCCTATCTGGCCGGGGCTCTGGTGCAGCTGCACCAGCTGCACCACGGTAGTTCCGCCCCTGATGTAAAGACACCAACTGACGACACTAAAACATCTTAGATGAACAAACAGTCACGTCTCAATGATCATCTATTGCAACAGGCTGAACATAAGAGATTTTTCCTCAACAGCAATTTTATGTTGAGGGAGAGAGTGTGGGCCACTTGCTACCTATTGTCACTAAGGCTCAGGCTGGTATTTCTACGATTAAGCCAATTAAGGGGGCGGATGGGGTGACGACAACAGACACGGGGGTGATTACGGACTTATTCTATCAGTTCTGCAAAACATTATATTCTTCCCAACTGACTAAAACACAGAATGACATCGAACTCTGTCTTGGTAATATGCCAGTACCCCGACTGACGGTCGTTCAGAAAGAACAGTTGGATGCGCCAATAACGTTGGAGAAGATGGAGGTGGCTGTGAAAGATTTTCAAAATAACAAGGCCCCTGGTTCGGATAGAATCCCTGTTGAAATCTATAAGGAAATGGGTGAAGTATTACTGCCCAGGTTAAGAGAGGTGTTTGAGGAGGCACTGTGTGGAGGGTACTTTGCCAGCGTCAATGAGGGAGGCCATAGTTGTTCTTCTGCCGAAACCGGGCAAGGATCTGTTATCTCCGGAGTCTTATAGGCTTATCTCATTACTCTCTGCTGGTGTTAACAAAAATTTGGCTACAAGACTCATGACAGTTATCACTCACCTAGTGGAGGAAGATCAGACAGGATTCATGCCTGCTAAATCCACAGCTATCAATTTACATTTGTTATTTCTTAATATACAGCTGTCATCACAGAATGTGGGTACTAGGGCTGTGCTCTCACTTGGTGTTGAGCAGGCTTTCAATAGCGCCGAGTGGGAGTACCAGTGGGTTGTGCTGAGAGGAATGGGGTTTAGCGATGGATTTATGACATGGGTGCAGCTTTTGTACACCAACCCCACTGCAAGGGTTAGAATTAATGGTGGTTCATGGGTAATATTATACTGAGACGGGGCACTAAACAAGCCTGCCCTTTGTCCCCTCAGTTGTTAGCTCTTGCTATAGAACCTTTGGCCATTGCATTACGCTCTAGCACACAGGGCAGTCCTATGGCCTTGATCAGTACATTTGGGGATTATTCTGGTCTCAGGATTAATTGGGACAAGCCTGTTCTCATGTCAATAAGACAATCCTCTTCCTGCTACTGGGGTAGGGGTTACTTGTCTGAAGGTTGTGCGGGAGTTTAATAATTTTGGGATTCAGGTGACTCCGACAGCTAATGATTTTATCTCTCTGAATGTGATGGACGTACTTAATAGATTTTAGCAGAAGGTTAATATGTGGAGCAAACTTCCATTGTCATTGATTGGCCAAACTAATTTGGTTAAAATGATTATGATGCCCCAATTGCTGTATATTTTACACAATTCCCCAGTCTGGATCCCCTTGAAAATTTTCTATAAATTTCAGAGACTGTTTCGGGAACTGATATGGGAGAAGGGGGTAGACAGAATTCGAATTGACACACTCCTAAGGCCTAAAGATCAGGGAGGACTGGCCGCACCGAATCCGTGGATATGTTTTCTGGCATCTCAGATCCAACAGCTTAAATTGGTGCAAGGGAAATTGAATACACTTCTTCGTGAATATACTGATAATTTACTGATTATCCCATTTCTGGACCTTGAGCCTTTGGATAGAGATGATCGGAAGAAGTTACTGATATTTGTGCTCCTGAGGAAGGTGTGGCACAAGGCTAAAGGGTTGTTGGGAGCTGTGGAACATACTCCATTTACTTCTTTGTGGTGTAATCCGGGCCTCACAGAAATGTTTAAATTGGAGGGTTTTAGTTTATGGAGGGGACTGGGAATCTCTTATGTAGAACAATTGTTGGAGGGCAGTACATTTAAATCTTTTCAACAACTTAAGGATGAATATATTCTATTCCACACAACTCCTTTTACTTCCATCTTCAACTGTGACATGCCTGGTTGACACAGCCGTAACATTTACAGTGTAAAATTCAACACCACTTATTATTTAACATGCTATTGTGTCATAGTGGGGGAAAGGGAGTCATATATAGGCTTTATGGAATATTAATATATTAATGCAACAATTCCAATGTGATAGGCTTTTAGTGGTCAAGGAAAGATGGGAGCTGGACGTTGGAGCTATTAATTCTAAACAGTGGGAGGATGTGGTGGAGAGTATTCCTCTTTTGTCCACTTGTGAGGGCCAAAAGCTATCACAGCTATATTTATTGCATAGTTTATAGAACCCTCACATTTTTACACCATATTGGTGCAAGACCGGACAGTGCTTGTCTGAAATGCGGAGAGGAGGGGGCAGACCTCATGCATATGTTGTGGACTTGCAGATGTGTCATAATATTCTGCACCAATTGTGTGAGGTACATTAATACAGTATTTCAATGTGATCTCGCATTGCAACCTATAGTTTGTGTGCTGGGTCATGTGAGCATGGTTGGGTGTGAGAAAAATGAAAAAACAGCACTAAAACACACCCTACATCAAGTTAGTAAAATCATAGCTGCCCGTCGGCTGGACCCCTCACCCCTCAGATTGCAGGAGTTTGTGGCTCATACTCCACTTAGGAAATCATAGATTTAATCAAGTCCCTTAAAACAGAGAAATCCCAAGGTCCAGACAGATATCAGCTAATACTTTGGAACTACCTAACTATAAATGAAAGTAAATGTGTACATTTAAGAAAATGGTGGCCAGCTGGCCACTATCTTGTTGAACTGTGGAGGGCATGCATACTAACCATACAGCTCACTTCTATGGCCATTTTTACTGCTCTGCTCTGTTATACACTCATTGGTACTTTTTCTTATATCTGCCATATGATGAAATCCCAGGCCTCTTCAGGCTACATTGGGACTTCTGGTGATAACTAGGCCCAGGACATCTATGTGTATGAGACAATGGGACATAACAAAAGCACCACAACCTTAAAACATCCACTCTAAGCCAAGAGTTCTGGCCATGATTAGGCCAAGGACATCAATATGTTTTGCAGGGATGACCCAGGCCTAGTCATGTCTGGAAGTAGTGGCCTAGCGTGAAGCTTCCCATAGTTTCAGCAAATGGCAGCAGTAAGAAGAGATGCCAAAAGTGAGAAGCAGGGGTTAGTGATGAAATTAATATCAAGGGCAATATAAGGAACATTCTATTTGCAGAGAATAGAATTGTTGTCAATCACAGTAATATCGGCACAATTTGTCAAATTTGCATCCTCTCAAATCCATTTTTTTCTACTCTGTAGTTATAATCCTAGGTGTTCAGAGAAATTTGTATGTTTTACTATTTGTTAGTTGTTCTTATATTGTTGAAATTTCATTGACATACAGTACTTTACAGTATCTGCCATTTTTCTTTTGGTTTACTCTTAAAAATATTAGAAACTGTCAGATAACAAAAACTGTGGGCATAAACAAAATTCAAAAGTAGAAACATATCATTCAGCATTTGTAATAAAATAATGCACTCCAATAGTGAGGAAATCAGCAAAGTGCTATGTAGGCAGCAATGTGACTTGACTTCAGCTTGAGAAGCGCTTAAATAGCAAATTTACTCTCTGAACATAACAGCAGATGGGAATGGGATGAGATTTATTATACATGATGCGCTACAGTACCTTAAGTACTATACCTTGCCTTAGGGATGTACTAAAGGAAGCTTTGCTGTAAACTTTTTTGAATGGAGACAATGTGATTTTTACTAAGTAAAGTATACTACTGATACTACTGGTTAGACTAACAAATGATAACATATTTAATAATGCACCATATAAGTGAATGATAAATTGCTGAATTATATCTAATATTCATAATAAACCAACTTTATCTGACCCTTTAACTCCTTCACCTCCAGGAGATTTTCAATTTTACAGTTTTTGTTTTTCCTCCGCTTCTTTCAAGAGCCATAACTTTTTTATTTTTCCATCAATATACAATAGACATATGAGGGCTTGTTTTTTGTGGGGCAAGTTGTACTTTTGAATTAAATAATTTATTTTACCATATAGTATACAAGAAAATGGAGAAAAAAAGATCCAAGTTTAGTGAATATGCAAAACAAGTATAATTACACATTTTTAGGGGGTGGTTTATTCATGTTCACTACAAGGTAAAACTGATGTGTAAGTATGATGATCGGGTTGGTACAAGTGTGTAGATACCGAACATGTTACTTTTACTGTTATTTTGTGGGGGAAATTATTATATTTCCTTATCAATATGTAGCTATTAGAGATCATATTATATGTTAATATCACAAATATAACCAAAGTACTAATATTCTGGATAAAATATTAAGTTTTTCTATATCAATTAATATGTATATTAACAGATAAGAGTTGTTCTCTTCTCTCTCTCCCTTTCATAGTTTCTCTATATGTTTTTCCCTTCTTTCTGTCAGTATTTCCTTCAACTGCTTTCCTGACTATACTGGTTTCCTTTCTGCCTCCATCTTGTCTATTTTCTTCCATATATTTTATATATCTCTGCTTGTTTATCTCTCTGAGTTTCATTTCTCGCTTTCTACTCTGTATCCCCAACCCCCTTGCTGTTCTTGACTATTTTATGGTTTAAGTTGAGTTTTGCAGAAGCTGTGTAGATCCATCTGGACAAAGGACGTGGGATGAATGGGAAACAGACAGATAAGGTGCCAGGATGAGGCCTGTATTGAAAGGAGTATCAAGGATGGAATGTGGAATGACCTTGCATGTTACCAGCTACCAGCTTGAGGATGACACCCGGCCAGGAGGCGTGAATACAAGAAAGAAGACAAAGGACTCATTAAACTAGCCAATATTCTCATAGACATTAGCTTAAACCCACCTGACTTTTCACATAATCCCACCTTGCTCTCTGATTATGTACGCCCATTCCATGGATTATAAAATGTAGTGTATCCGGAAATGTAGGGGTTGTTGCTGTGATGTTGCCATTGTAGTTACTTGATGAACATAATATAAGTTTGAAACAGATCTCAGTCTGATTTATTCTTATAGCGGTACCATATGTTCATAGTCTAATTTGGAATGACTGGTGAATGAGCAAGACGCGAATGCCGTACTAAAGTGACCTCGGCATTTTTGGCGCCCAGCACGTGGGGCGTGATCTGTGGTCCACGGCTCTCCGGACCTACGCGTGGATATCTGTGGACGATCTGTGACGGCTGACGAGGATTGATCACCCTCCAGAGCACGAGGTAAGTGGAAAGACACATTTATATGTGCTGACCCTTCCTCGTGTCTCAGTCGTTATAGATTGTTCTGCGGGTGTCTAGTGGGTACGGGGGGCAAGCGGTCGTGTGGTGAGACCGTGTTTGACCCAGCATCACGTCTGAACCAGCAGCATATGAGTCACGCAGCCTTCTGCGCGTGTCTGTGTTTTCACCACGCCTCCTCCACTGGTCATTAACATTCTGTTAACCCTTCCCGTGACTGTTATTGTGCATTGAAACGTATAGTGAGACTTGATAGGCACGTGTGCTGGAGGACGGTGTAATGAAAGTGAAAGGAGACGCAACCTCTGTGATGTAATAGTGAAGGAGAATTTCTTCTGAACTGAAATACCGTAGCAAAGTAATCTGTAAGCACTGGGTCTCAGTGTTAGGGGAGCATAAGAGCCGGCTGGCTTTTATGACTCAGGGGTGTTGTTGAGTAGGGGCTCCGCACCTCAGAAGTGTTGTTGAGTTGTGGCTCCTCACTTCTTGGATCGGAGACGGAGCGTGGAGCCAATTGGCTCTATACTTCGTAGAAAGAACGGGACACGGAATCAGCAGATTCTGTGTTCGGAGGTACATTGAGTTGGAGCTCTGTGCCGGGTGATAATACAGTGTATGGAGTTGGAGCTCTGCACTTGTGAGTTAGTTGGCAGAACGCGGTGTCCATAGACCCAGCGTTGGGAAGCACATGGAGTTGTGGCTCTGTGCTTAGGCATCAAAGACAAGTTTGGAGACAATAGGCTTTGTATTTGTCTGCACGTGGAACTTGGATTCTGTGTGCAGTGGTATGTTGAGTTGGAGCTCCGTATCACTAGACTGAATACAGAGGCGACAAGCCTGGTATTCACTCGAGCACGTGGAGTTGGGGCTCCGTGCTTTAAGGGGAGGGTGTGCGGCAGTTGAGCGGCACACTCGGTAGAGCTGGGAGTACGTAGTACTAAGTACTGTATACTCATTGAAGTTGATCTGGGTTGAGTTGAGTTGGAGCTCCTCAAGCCGCAGGGAAAGGTACGTGGAACTTGGGTTCCGCCCCTTGGGAAAGAGCAAACTAGAACACGTGGTCGCTTGGGCTCCGTGTTCCTTAGGTAAAGGTATCACCGTACGTGGAATCCGAGACTCCAGACGGTGGGGACCCAGTGTTGTTTATTGTTGCTAGCGTTCTGAGCTGCAGTTAGGACGTAGTATTGAGTCATGTTGCGTCTTGTAGTGCAGAAGAAGACCGTCCCTCATAAGCTGGATGAGAATGTAGCAGAGGCAAAAATGTTAGTGGAATCACGGGAAGGCAAGCAGGCTGTTAAGAATGTGAAAAAGTTATACAAGCACGCAGGATTGCTTTGTCAAAGAGATTGCAGCTGTCCATATAAAATGATCTTATCCAGAGAGAAAAGAGTAAGCTGAAAGACCAAGGGCTGCTAGATCAGGCACAAGTTTATTTACGGGTTGCAAATAGTCTGAAAAGTGAGGAATGAAGAGAAGTAGATGGAGAAGGAGGAAAAGATGATGCAGAACCTGTGTTTGATTATAAGTTGTTTCCTAATAATAATTTTATACAGTGTAAAATGGCCGCCACGCCATTGTTATTGAGTACGCTATCCCAGCCACCACCCTATCATGGCGGCGATACAAGGTCCCCGGATGTGTGGGTGTGTTCCTAACTCCAGAGTGGTTAATGTAAATTAGAATAAGGTGTATATAATCTTATGGAGATCATTCTGTTTATTGAAGTCACACCGACTGCCACTACACTCTGTTCACGGTCCGTCTATCAATATAGTTTACTATTCTTCCTGTCATGGAAAATTCTTGAAGTTATAAAGAATAAATGAAGAATTAAATATTAAGCCACGGGATCTGAGATAATGGCTAAAATTGTTAGTTATATATATAGCTACAAGTGTGAAACAGTTAATCAAATTTGTGAGCTCAGTTTGGAAGAGAAGGATTTCTTTCTTCTATTGAATTCCTTATCTAAACAGATGTGTGCGAGTATGATCTTGTAGAAGCTGTCTGTATTGCAAGGAAGGAGCGAGCTAAAGAGAGGGGGGCCGAGTGAAGGGTGGAATCTGCACACTGTGACATGCAGACTGAAATCTTACACGTCTTTCCAGGGATTCTGAAAGGCAAAGACGGATTTTTCACATTTATGGTAGTTGGGTACTAATAATAATGCCTAATATTGAATACAATAATAGTAATCAGATTTTTATTGATTTATATGAGTGAATGTTGTTGATAGTCACCTGCAGCACAGGGATAATTTAGTTAGAGATGTAGTTATGGCAGGGGGAAACTTTCCCTTATTTATGGTTGTTGTATGTTTTAAAAATTAAGCTATCTAAAGGAAAGATTAATATACTGAGCGCCCAAGGGGAAATAATATATATATTGACGCTGTGGGGAGGTGGTACTAGACAGGAAAATCTAACTACAATGTGATGAAGGTATTGTTAAGTTAATGGATCCAGAATGTATAAGGTATGTCGATAAGCAGGAATATAGATTGTATTTTAAGGGGACACTCAATTGAGTCAATGTGAGATGTTAGAGATGAAAATTAGCAAGTTTGATGAGAAAAGCAACAGAAAGTATGGTTTAGAAAGTAACGCAAAGTCGAGAAAAAAAAAAAAAAAAAAGGGGGGGTGGGAAGACAAGAAAGAAGAAAGTAGTTAGGTCCTTTATCAGGATTGTGGACATCTTGTCGGTTTGTCAAGGCCGAAGAGTTTGAAAATATGGAAGGGAGTGAACCACTCCTCCACACCTCCTTAAATTCTTTCTATCAGAGCAGTCTTTGTTCTTTACTATGTGAGAATATTTTTTTGTAGTCTGTTATCTTTCCTTATATGGGAGGGGTAAGGAGCTTTCTGGAGAAAATGTTGATAGCAGGAATTTTGAATTAAAGGTGATGTTATATATGTCTGCTCTGATGTACAGCGCCCATATATTATAAGAATTTTCTAATCTCTGAAATTAATACAAATTTCTTTAAGTTTTTTATTGCAGATGTGTTTATAGACCAAAGAGATTTTATGCTGGATAATGGTAGGATCCTCACATGAGGTACCGTATATACTCGTGTATAAGCCGACCCGTGTATAAGCCGACCCCCCTACTTTTGCCCCCAAAACCTGGGAAAATCTATTGACTCGCGTATAAGCCGAGGGTGGACCCCAGCACAGGTATACAGCCCCCAGCAGTGGTATACAGGCCCCAGCAGTATAATATACAGCAGCCCCCAGTGGTATATACAGCAGCCCCAGTGGTATTGCAGCCCCTATATACAGCAGCCCCAGTGGTATTGCAGCCCTAGTGGTGTATACAGCAGCCCGTATATACAGCAGCCCCAGTGGTATTGCAGCCCCAGTGGTATTGCAGCCCCTATATACAGCAGTCCCAGTGGTATTGCAGCCCCAGTGGTGTATACAGCAGCCCCTATATACAGCAGCCCCAGAGGTATTGCAGCCCCAGTGGTATTGCAGCCCCTGTATACAGCAGCCCCAGTGGTATTGCAGCCCCAGTGGTGTATACAGCAGCCCCAGTGGTATTGCAGCCCCAGTGGTATTGCAGCCCCTATATACAGCAGCCCCAGTGGTATTGCAGCCCCTATATACAGCAGCCCCAGTGGTATTGCAGCCCCAGTGGTGTATACAGCAGCCCCTATATACAGCAGCCCCAGTGGTATTACGGCCCCAGTGGTATTGCAGCCCCTGTATACAGCAGCCCCAGTGGTATTGCAGCCCCAGTGGTGTATACAGCAGCCCCTATATACAGCAGCCCCAGTGGTATTGCAGCCCCAGTGGTATTGCAGCCCCTATATACAGCAGCCCCAGTGGTAGTATACAGCCCCTGTATACAGCAGCCCCAGTGGTATTGCAGCCCCAGTGGTAGTATACAGCCCCTATATACAGCAGCCCCAGTGGTATTGCAGCCCTAGTGGTAGTATACAGCTCCTGTATACAGCAGCCCCAGTGGTATTGCAGCCCCAGTGGTACTGCAGCCCCTATATACAGCAGCCCCAGTGGTATTGCAGCCCCAGTGGTAGTATACAGCCCCTGTATACAGCAGCCCCAGTGGTATTGCAGCCCCAGTGGTACTGCAGCCCCTATATACAGCAGCCCCAGTGGTATTGCAGCCCCAGTGGTAGTATACAGCCCCTGTATACAGCAGCCCCAGTGGTATTGCAGCCCCAGTGGTACTGCAGCCCCTATATACAGCAGCCCCAGTGGTATTGCAGCCCCAGTGGTAGTATACAGCCCCTGTATACAGCAGCCCCAGTGGTATTGCAGCCCCAGTGGTACTGCAGCCCCTATATACAGCAGCCCCAGTGGTATTGCAGCCCCAGTGTAGTATCCAGCAGCCCCGGTAGTAATAAACAGCCCCCCCTCCTTATCACGTCCCCCCCAGGCTGCGGCAGCTGTTAAAATAACAAACACTTTATACATCACCTTCCGACGCAGCTCTCCGCTCCTCCGGTCCTGTGCCCTCCGCTCGCCGGCTTCTTCTTCCTTGATGTGCCGACTTCTGTGACCGCGCGCAGGAAATGACGTCATCTCCTGCGCCCGGTCACATGACACCGGCACATCAAGGAAGAAGAAGCCGGCGAGCGGAGGGCACAGGACCGGAGGAGCGGAGAGCTGCGTCGGAAGGTGATGTATAAAGTGTTTGTTATTTTAACAGCTGCCGCAGCCTGGGGGGGGGACGTGATAAGGAGGGGGGGCTGTTTATTACTACCGGGGGAGCCATATTAAGGAGGGGGGCTGTGCAGTGCAATATGCACGGCATCCCCCCGCCGCTGATGGACGGGGGGATGCCGTGCATATTCATTGCACTAATGAGGCGGCCCCACGTGACCGCATGCGGTCACCGCGGCCCCCTCCTGCCTCCTCCAGCCCCCGGTCACAGCCCCCCCCCACACAGCATACCGTATGACCCGTGTATAAGCCGAGGGGGGGACTTTTCAGCCCAATTTTTGGGCTGAAAAACTCGGCTTATACACGAGTATATACGGTAATCAGAATATTTGGTTCTGACTTGCACTTTCTGAGCGAATGGAGCGATTTCCGGTTGAAGAATTCCTTAACAATACGGTAAGCCTACTAAATGCAGTATTGGTAAATCACGGTGAGGTAGACACTATGTTATCAGTCTAGGATGGTATAATTATACTGACAATCACCACAGGTGACCTGTCCTCTCGGAGGTAGAAGGCAAACTACAACAAAAGGTAGGAAAGGTAGTGGCGGGTGGTTGCCCCATCCCAGCCGGATTGCGCCTGGCGGCCTGAGCCTCTCTATAGTCGACTGCCTTATAGGGACTGACCGAACCACTAACAGTGTTAAACTAGGAGTCGTGAGAGGGGACAGGGCAGGCCATGATGTCTCTCATCAGCAAAGGTTTCTGCTTGGCCTCACTTTACGCCTCAAAATAGGTCACGGGTGAGATCGGGTGAGTACCTCCTAGTTCGCTCCTGGTACAGGTAAGCTGTGTATACTATCCTGCATTATTCTTGCACACAACACAACTCAGAAAGGTACGGGCTTCGAGCGGCGATCGCTCCATGGGTTTGGAAATTGCAAATAGTGAGCGGACAAGGAAACCAAGAAAACTGTATAAAACTGTCCCAATATGTGTAAATCTCTTTTTCCTATCTAAGGTATTATAGAATGTCAAACATACCCTAGTTAAAATGTTTTTAGAATAAGTAAGTACAGGAGTATATAATATGGTTCTTGTATGATTTTGTTGTGTATCTCTTTTCTCTTGTGGATAACTGTGCTTATTTGCAGATATTTAAGAAGTTCATATCCTTTTGTATACCCTCCATAATGATAGTGGTATATGATAAAGTGTTCAAGGGAGAATGAGTCTTGTATTTTTAAGGTTATATGTTACTAATAGTGTAAAACTGATACACAATTCCTCAGGCCGTTTCTAATATGTTCTGAGGTTTTCGTTAGTAGGAACCTTTAAACTGGGATTTTGTAATGAAAACAGCTCTGTAAGTATAAATGTATTCAGCTAATATATATGATATATGTATGATATTTACTAGTTGTGTGGGGATGGTAAGCTCCGATCTAGGTTACCTATAGTCTGGACAGGACAATGCACCTTGATTAAATTAGGAATGCAGTTCAGAATCTTGCCATGGGACCCGATGTCTGTTTATAAAATAGCCAGAAAACAAAGAAGCCTTGATCAGTTACACATGGGATATGAGGAAGACCCTCAGGTGTATATTGATGCTATTGGTGTGCCAAGGGGGGTGCCTGACCAGTTTAAGGCCCAAAATCAGGTATATGCTGGATTTGCTTCCTTAATTCCACAGGTACAGATCAATAAGAATGTTGATTGGATTAATTATATCTATTACAGTGAACAGAGGTTTGTCAATTATACCTGAGATGCTTTCCAGGGTATAGTTGAGGAACTAGGTCCCAATACTAGAATGACGCTACAAAACAGGTTGGCCCTTTATATGCTCCGAGCTGAAAAGGACGGGGTCTGTGGAATGGTGAAAGAGGAGGAATGCTGTATATATATATCCCGCAAAATTCAGGGGAAAATGGGAAAACCATGATAGCCCTCAGCAGAATTATTAAGGTGCATAATACTCTGCTGTGTGATTCTCTTGTATAGAAAGGTCACTGCAAAGATAGTTTCAGCTCATACCTATCTTTACCAAGAAACTGATACATCTGCTGAAGGAAATATTGAATTAGAGGAAATGCCTAAAGGTATATCCCATAAGCAGTCTAAGAATCTCCCCTATTATCACACCCAGTTGAGGGATTTGAGTTAAGGGACAGTGGGAGAACTCCATGTGAGGCTAGAGTAGGATTCAGGTGTCTGGGGACCTTTCACAAGGAAAGGGTCTCTGAGATGCTTGGATGAAGAAATCCCTTTCCCTTTTTCCCATCACATGGACAGTCTCAGAGGTTCCTAAGTTCTCTAGGGAAACATTAGGAGAAGTTGTAAATAGAAAAATTAATATTTAGGGGGGATTGTGGGGGAAATTATTATATTTCCTTATCAATATGTAGCTATTAGAGATCATATTATATGTTAATATCACAAATATAACCAAAGTACTAATATTCTGGATAAAATATTAAGTTTTTCTATATCAATTAATATGTATATTAACAGATAAGAGTTGTTCTCTTCTCTCTCTCCCTTTCATAGTTTCTCTATATGTTTTTCCCCTCTTTCTGTCAGTATTTCCTTCAACTGCTTTCCTGACTATACTGGTTTCCTTTCTGCCTCCATCTTGTCTATTTTCTTCCATATATTTTATATATCTCTGCTTGTTTATCTCTCTGAGTTTCATTTCTCGCTTTCTACTCTGTATCCCCAACCCCCTTGCTGTTCTTGACTATTTTATGGTTTAAGTTGAGTTTTGCAGAAGCTGTGTAGATCCATCTGGACAAAGGACGTGGGAGGAATGGGAAACAGACAGATAAGGTGCCAGGATGAGGCCTGTATTGAAAGGAGTATCAAGGATGGAATGTGGAATGACCTTGCATGTTACCAGCTACCAGCTTGAGGATGACACCCGGCCAGGAGGCGTGAATACAAGAAAGAAGACAAAGGACTCATTAAACTAGCCAATATACTCATAGACATTAGCTTAAACCCACCTGACTTTTCACATAATCCCACCTTGCTCTCTGATTATGTACGCCCATTCCATGGATTATAAAATGTAGTGTATCCGGAAATGTAGGGGTTGTTGCTGTGATGTTGCCATTGTAGTTACTTGATGAACATAATATAAGTTTGAAACAGATCTCAGTCTGATTTATTCTTATAGCGGTACCATATGTTCATAGTCTAATTTGGAATGACTGGTGAATGAGCAAGACGCGAATGCCGTACTAAAGTGACCTCGGCAATTTAAGCAGGGGAAAAAAATTCAGAAGATTTTAAAGAAAAAGAATTCCACTTTTGAGCCATTTCTGTGACCCGTAGTGTTCTCATTTTTCCAGTTCTGGGGCTGTGTATCGGCTTCTTTTTGTGTCTTGAGCTGATGTTTTTAATGACACCATGATGTTTGGTTAGATGTGTTGTTTTGATCACTCATTATTGCATTTTATTGTAATGTTGTAGAGACAAAAAAAACTTCATTTTGGACTTTTTTCCGTTATGAAGTTTACAGATCTAATAAATGATTTTATATTTTTAACCATTACATTTTTTATTAAAAGGAAAAACAATTTCCATAACAATGAGGTAGTGATAACTACAATGCGAGTTTAAACAAGTGATGGGTGAAACAGTAGTGGTACACAAGTGGGAGGTGTGCTTGGGGGGAGGGAAAAAGAGGTGAGCACAAGAGGTAAGTCAAGGGAGGGGAATGAGCCCAGGTTGTAACAGCAAATCTAGGTACAGTTCAAAATAACAGTGTAGAGAAAGTTATGCTATTGGTAACGCAATTCTGACGACGACCATGAGTCCCAAAAGTTGCCAATATGTTTTCGTTGTTTGAGGGAAGCAAAAGACACCAGTCAAGATGATAGTGTGAGTTAATTCTGGGAATTAGTTCCTTTTGAGTAGGTAGAGTCTCAGATCTTCAGCATTTAGCCAGACAGTACTGCGGAGCATTCAGTATATGAGACGAGACCGGAGACAACTCTGGAGGAATAGAGTCAAAACCAATACTGAACACTGCTAGGGGGACATCTAAATGGGAGTGTACTCCAGAAATATTTTTAATTAGATCTTCAACCTGAGACTAAAAAGTTCTAACTATAGTGCACCCCCATCACACATGCCCCATGTCACCTAAGCTAGAACCGGGTGGGGGGAGCAGATCCAGGGAGTGGGGAGGGGGTATCAGGGAGCGTGGAGCACAGCACAGAGCAGGAAAGCTGGCTTCGCTGCCCTGGTCCTTCGCTCACCAATCCCTGGTGCTGCGCTTCCCACCCGGTCCTAACTTAGGATCGGGATGGGAGGTGGTGGGGGGAGCAGAGGATCAGGATGGGAGACTGCGGGAGGCAGTGGATCGGGCTGAATGATTGTTTAAAAGCTGGCAGTTTTTAAACAATCATGCCCCCATTTCAGCCTTGTCCTCTGCCCCAAGACCACTTTATAGGGTCCTTTTGGTGAATGAACTGTTATCGAACATAACCTCGAACTGACGAATTTGAAGCTAATTGTTCGCATTCGTCGAATGACTCGAACACCGCCCAAAACAGCTCGAATTTGAGATTGGCGAACATTTCGAATTGAACATCGCTCATCTCTAGTCCCTATCTAACCCATTCCAGTACCAGAGTAGAGACAATATAGATTGTAAAGGAAGCGATTGCTTTAAGGGTTTCAAAAGATAATTTCCTGTAGGCTTCTGGTAGACCTTTGAGGAGCAAAGTTCAACACCATTTGAATCCACCTATGATTACTATTATTGGCCCACCAATCCTTTGCAGCTTCCAGTATCGCTGCTCTATGGTATAAGTATAAATTTGGGACTCCAATCCCACCATTAGTATACTAGAAATACAAAGATTTCATAGCAACTCTAGGCTTCCTATGTTTCCATATAAATTTCCCACGGATAGATTGTAGACGAGTTATCCACATTAAAGAAATTTTTAGAAGTAGGCAGTGAAAGAGATACTGTATGTAATTTTAGGTAATAGAATCATTTTTACAACTTGAATCCTAGTGATCCACAATAGGGGGAAGAGAATTTGTGTATTTAAATCCTGACAGATTTCACATATAAGGGATTCACAATTTAATTTTACCATGGTGGACATCTTGGAGATCTTGATACCCAGATAAGTGAAATGAGATGTTTCTCAAATAAACAGGAATTTTTTAATCAAGACAGGCCTATCCGCAACCGGGACATAAATTCAGAAAGCTATTGATTTTGTGGTGTTCAGCTTGTAGTACGAGATCAACGAGAATTCAGATAACGTATTCAGGGCTGCTGATAAAGAAGACTCAATATCAGTGAAGGAGATGATCACTTCATCTGCATACAGCCCGATCACATGTCTCTGATCTCCCACTTCAATCCCTTTTATCCCCTGATTAAGTCTAAAGGTACCGTCACACGCGGCAATATTGCTAGCAATTTCACTAGCAATTTGCTGGATGCAGTGAAATCATGGACACATTGCTCCATTTGTACACGGCAACAAAATAGAACAATGTGTCCATGATTTCACTGCAACCAGCAAATTGCAAGTGAAATTGCAAGCAATATTGCCGCTTGTGACGGTACCTTTAGAGCTTCTGCAAGAGGTTCTATCATAAGAGCAAAAATAATGGGGGACAACGGGAAAAGGGTCTGAGTACATGCCTGAGACATTTACCATAGCATTAGGGTTGAAGTATAATGACAGAATTGCTCTCTTAATGTCTCCTGCGAGACCAAATTTCTCCAGTACCTGCTCCATATAAAACCTAGTATACTCTGTCGAACGCTTTTTCGGCGTCAAGAGACAAGAGCACACTAGACATCTTGCTATTTTCCATTAACTCCAAGAGATTTATGACTCTTCTGGTGCAATCCTTCGCTTGCCTTTCGGGGACAAACCTGACCTGTTCTTGGGATATTAGAACTGGAAGAATTTTCATTAGCCTTGACGCAATCAATTTAGAAAAAAATTTTAGATCGGAATTTATTAGGTAGATGGGCCAGAAATTACTTAGGGTATCTGGAGCTTTTCCCAGTTTAGGAATAGCTGAGATAGCAGCTTCCAGATTCTCTTTGCATACAGTTGCTGTTTTTCTCCAATAGTTAAAAGTTCTAAGGAGGTAAGGGGCTAAGGATTTTGAAAAGCAACAATAGTAACCATAAGAAAACCTGTCAGGGCCTAGGGCCGAGCCCGCTTTAGTCGCGCTCGAGGTTTGTTCAATTTCCAGGGCCTTAAAGGGAGAGTTAAGTTTAATTAGTTGTGATGAAGGGACCTTGGGTAGTTTAATTTTTGTAAGGAAATTTTGTATGGCTTGTCCGGTCGGCTGAACCGTGAGAGGATCTTCTTTTGTTTTAAATCTATTTTTATTAAGATTTTAAATTGCATAGAAATATAAAAGCATCACAACCAGACACCAATAGTGTCAGAGAAAAAGAAGAACATGTATAAACATAAAAACGTAAAAACATGTAAATCAAAAAAATCATTGAAATTAAATATTTCTTCTAGTATCATCTCGTACTTTATAAATACAGGCAACAACCTATGGGGTGGCTGACCTAGACACTGCCAGAGGAGGAACTTCTCAGACCATATAGTTTACTAGTGTCCAGTAAAAAGTAGGAACTCAATCTTATAAACTTGGAATTTGGCCTTATAACTTCCTCCGGCCATACCTATGCGATGATAACCTTAATAAAGCATTGTCCAGGTTCTACGTGCCTAGCTATCCTCTCGGTCTCAGAGGACTCATCAAGTTACATATATTATATAACAGAGAAGAAAAAAAGAAGAAGACAAAAAGAAACAAGAAGTAGAAAAAAAGAAAATATATAAGTATACAGAAGAAAATCAACAAGAGAGAGAGAACACAAGGGAAAGGAGAAGACCAGGTATATAATGAAAGGAAAAGGAAAACGAATTATGGGATAAAGGAAACGTAAATTAAAGTAGGAGAAGAGAGTGATTTTCCGTGTCTCCCTCACCTCGTATCCCGCCCCAGACCACACGTGAGCAACAACACCTCAGTCCAACAATCTTAGAGCATCCGGGGAATCGTGAAACATAATCCATTCCATCCACGTCGCATTAAACTGGGCCATTCCATCAGAATGCCCCGCTGCGAGTCCCTCCATTCTAAATATGTCCTTCATTTCCGAATACCAATCCAGAATGGAGGGTGGAGTGGGACTCCGCCATAGACGAGGAATAACAGCTCTAGCGGCTGAGACAGAGGATCTTCTTTTAAATTATATAAGGAATAGTAGTATCGTCTAAATTCTGCCATAATTTCAGTAGGGTGATAAGTTTTATATCTGTCTGGGTTACATATGTAAGTGAGCTTACTTTTAACCTCTCTATTTCTAACTCTTCTCATTAGCAGCCTCCAAGCCTTATCACCCATAGAGTAGAATGTTGTTTTAGACTTCTTAAGGGCCTTCTCATATTGCAGTAAGAATAGAGACCTAAGTTTTTCTTTAAGTTTTGTAACTGAGGCAGATAGTTGGGGATTTGGGTGGTTTTTGTTGACCATCTTTAAATTATTGAGTTGGGTTGTGAGGTCCAAGATATCACCCTCCCTCTTCTTTATTTCGATAGATGCCATTTTAATTAGATTGCCTCTCATGAAAGCTTTGTTAGCCATCCACAATAACTCATCAGAAGTGGAGTTGTTGTTGTTAATTTTGAAAAATTCTTCCATTTTAGATTTCAGAAGGCTGACATTACAACTGATAGACAGTAAATACTCATTCAAACACCATATCCTGGGAGAAAGGAAAGAGTCTCCCTTTGTGACGTATAAGGATATGAGGGCATGATCGAACAAGGAAATTACTCCAATTTCTTATTTTTGGGAAACATGAATTAGTCTAGAGTCAATCAGAATGTAATCCAGCCTGCTGTAGGAACCAAATCTAGGCTAAAAAAAGGTATAGTCCCTCTTGGAGCTGTGTTGGTACCTCCAAATATCATGTAAGGAAAACTCTGACACCACCGCACCCATCTCTTTTCTTCATGATGTTTTTGAGAGCATTCTAAGGAAGCTGACATGCACAAATTAAAATATCTGCAAGCTACTTTCAATCCTGTAGCAAAGGTATTAAGCTTTGAGAGAGCCTCTTTAATAAAAGACATCTGAGCTGCATTGGGGGCATATAAAGATGCTATAGTATATAGAACGGAATTCAAAGAACAGTTCAAGAAAACATAGCAACCTTCTGGGTCAACAAGAGTGTCACGTAGCTCAAACCTTATAGACTGCTTAACAAAAATTGCTATCCCAGCCTTTTTAGATTTACAATTTGCAAAGAACTGATGAGGTTAGTGTTTGTTAAACGAGCGAAAGTCTACCGACAACAGGTGCGTTTCTTGAACGCAGACCACATTTGAGTTCTCATTGCAAATGTTTCTCCAGAATGTAGAACGTTTAGCAGGTGAATTTAAACCATTCACGTTAATAGCTGAAATCTTAATAGTCATATTTATATAAAAGGTAGAAAACTTTCAACAAGCCAAAAAATATGGGCAGAGGGCCAATCAGGGGGAGACGAACAGGTGAAGACAGATAAGGACAGACAAATAGCGATGAACTCAAAATAAGCCAAGTTGTCATTATACAGAACAAGTTCAGTCAAGGAGTGAGATGAAAAATAGAAAACTACACTCCTGGGGACAGAATGCTGTGAAAATGACTCTTCAAGAGTCTGCAACAAAAACCACAATCAGGTAATGGCGACGCTCCAACTGAACAGTCATTTCTTTGTTTTTATATTTTGATAGAACAGGCATTTCTGAACTTAGCGATACCAAGTATGTTTTTTTAAATTTTTTTAATAGTTTAATTTTCGATGGAGCTAGAGGGGGATGATTTTAATTTTTGTGTTTTTCTTTCCATATTTTCAAAAACGTTTTTATTTTACTTGGCCCACTAGGGGGCTTTAGTGCTGCACAGACCGATCACTTCTCCAGTGTACCGATGAGCAGTTGCAGATCTGAACACAAGAGAGATGATCACTTTCTGTCGCTGACGTCACTGGGTCATCGCCAGCAGAAAGTGATTGCAAATAGCTTTCGGGGTCATCACAAGACCCTGGAAGACCCCTGACCTTCGTTACCGGCAAGGAACAGCACATTCCCGCATGGCTTTGATCATGCTGTCAGTGATTAACAGCATGATCCAAAGGCATAACAGCACCGATTGTATAACTGATCTCATCAGTGGTGTTAGCTTAACATGTCACCTGATCAGATGAGCTGAGATCGCAAAAACTGGGCATGGAAATGTAAGCCTGGTAAATTTTTCAAAAATGGAGCAATGCCATGCCAGTTATAAGATGTGCCTTAAGGCATCTCTTAAGCAAAAAGGTGCATCTTGTTCCTCCGCCGTACCCATAATTAAGATTGGCATATGAAACAGCAATAGAAAAAGAATATTAAAGTGAGAATATATCACCTCACTGAGTAGGGAAATGTCTCCTAAATACTGTGCAGTGTGCGTCAGTCTAAGGTCAGTTTCTGGGTGAAAGGCAACATGGTCAAAACGAAAAGCAAAACTGACAGCAATCGCAATAGTTTGGCTTGGATGCTTCAAAGTGTTTTAACAGAAAACCAAATTTTTGCACAACTGAATATTGTGCAAATATATAGTGACTTTAGACATTTTCACACCAATCCTGGCCTAATCCAGCAAAGTGGGTGATTCATGGGGAAGATGGGGCATGAAAAATTCTGTCTGGTAAATATTTCAAAAGTGAACCAACATATACTCACAAAGTACTCACGTCTCTGATGTTTGCAGTGAGGTGCACACCAGTTATAAGATGTGCCTATTTCATTAAGGCACCTCTTAGGGTATGTGCCTACAGGACATTTTTTGTGCAGTCATGAACGCAGGAAAACCTGAGGATCCTAGAGTCCTTGACAGGAGAAATGCTAAGATCTTGTCTGCGTTTTTTGCGCGTTTTTACTGCGTTTTTTGTGCGTTTTTCCTGCGTTTTTGATGCTGCGTTTTTCATGCGTTTTTCCCATTGACTGCACCAAAAACGCAGAAAGAATGAACGTGTCAATTGTTTGCTATCCGCACCAAAAACGCAGGTATTTGACAGTTCTTGACACTTGCAAAACCAATGTGTGTGCACAGCGTTTTTGTAAACACATTGGTTTTGCTGGGAAGCCTAACCGCAGGAACAGATTAGCATACATTAACATAAAACCGATGGTTTTCTGCATGCGGAAACTGCAGGAAAACCGCGGCAAAAACGCCCTGTGGGCACATACCCTTAAGCAAATAGGTGCATCTTAGTCCTCGGGTGTGCCCATAAGTAAGATTGGCATTTGAAACAGCAATGGAAAAAGAATACAAAAGAGAGAAAACATCAACTCACTGGATAGGGAAATGTCTTCAAAATGTTGTGCAGTCTGCGACAGTCTCAGGCTGGTTCTTAGTTGCAAGGAAACATAGTAAACTAGAAAAGGAAAATTGTCAACAATTGCATAATTTGTCTATAATACATGATATTTATTGAAATTTTATTTAACCTCTAGACGACAGCCGTACGTCTATAGACGTCGGAAAAAAAGGGTACTAAAGCCTAGCCGACGTCTGTAGACATACGGCTAGAAAAAGCCCTGTAGCGCAGCCCCTGTAGCAAAAATCTCTAGGGTGTCAGCGTACCGATTGTAGCTGAGACCCTAGAGATTAGTAATTAGCTAGTTTTTTACCGTCACCTCTAATGTGATGACCGGTAAACACCGTTTACCGACCATCACATTACAAAAGTGAAAGTGCCGGTAAAAAATGCTTTCACTCTGATCCGACATGAAAACACATGTCGGATCAGGGTGAAGTATTAACCCCTGACTGTCTGAAGACCCCCTGTAACGGGGATCTTCCTCTTGCCCCCCCGATCTATCTCAAAATGGCGGCGGCGGCCGGTAAAGGCCACCGCTGCCGCTGCATCTCCATGCGATCTGTCTCCATGCGATCTGACATGTTATACATGTCAGATCGCATGGAAATGACACTGCTAGTGCCCCTTGTCCATTCACTGTGCCCATCAGCCCCCTCCCGAGAGCCCCGAAGACCTGTCCTCTGCCCCGACTCCTCCGTCCTCCCTCCTCCCTCCTCCCTGCAGCGGTGCCTGCTGTGACGTGAATAATAGACCTAATCAATCTGACGTGTCAAACGTCAGATTGATTAGATCTATATTATAGGTGGCACCCTGCAATATAGTCTCAAAGACCCCCATCCATGATCTGCATCCTTCTCCCCCCCCCCCCCGCGGCACCGGTACCGGTACGGCAGTGGCGGTACCGGCACCGCCGATCGTCACCTCTCTCCCTGAGAGAGAGGATCCTGTGCCCTCTGGTGCTCCCCCTGGCCCCCCCAGACCCCCGCTACCTGTATAAAATGAAGGGATCCCCCGCGGCCCCCCCTTTCTTGTCTTCACAAAATGGCCCTGCACATGCGCAGTGTGCCACTGAAATTCTGCCCTCTGCACCTAGCAACTAAAAAAAAAAAAGCTGATTGGTTGCAGTGATTTGAACTGTGTGATAGACCCTATCAAACAGTTCAAATCCCCATTTATTTGTAAATATGGCAGCACTTGGGTCTGCCTCTCTCCTGTGTAGTTGTTTTTGGAGAGAAGAGAGAGACAGACTACTTGCTGCCATCTGTGAAGAGAGAATCAATTTTGAGACTTATTCTTCATCAATTTATTTAGCTAGGGTTAGGGTTAGGGTTAGGGTTCAAAGCCAGAGTTAGGGAAAAAAATCATCCCCTCTGTCATTCCCCCTCCATCACTCCCCTAACCAATTCATTTTTTTTACTTTATTCTTTATCAATCCTTTATCTAGCTAGGGTTAGGGTTAGGGTTCAGAACCAGGGTTAGGGAAAAAAATCATCCCCTCCGTCATTCCCCCTCCATCACTTCCCTAACCAATTCATTTTTTTTACTTTATTCTTTATCAATCCTTTATCTAGCTAGGGTTAGGGTTAGGGTTCAGAACCAGGGTTAGGGAAAAAAATCATCCCCTCCGTCATTCCCCCTCCATCACTCCCCTAACCAATTCATTTTTTTTACTTTAGGGTTAGGGTTCAAAACAAGGGTTAGGGTAAAAAAAATCATCCCCTCCTCCGTCATTCCCCCTCCATCACTCCCCTAATCAAATCATTTTTTTTACTTTAGGGTTAGGGTTCAAAACAAGGGTTAGGGTAAAAAAAATCATCCCCTCCTCCGTCATTTCCCCTCCATCACTCCCCTAATCAAATGTTTTTGTTCCCAAAATAAAAAAATGGCCCGCAGAATGTTTACTGCTGAGCAAGCGTACGCGTTGCTCGCCTCCGGTACCTCCAGGTCGGAGACTGAAACGGCCTCTGAAGCCTAGATGTCCTCAGAGGACAGTGACAGCTCGGCATCCTCTAGGGGGTCCCCCACCCCGCCAGTCGTCCCTTCTGATGCGGCAGAGACAGGACCCAGCTCTGCAGCTCCCTGTCCTCTGTGGCAGCACGACCCATCCTATTCCCCACAAATTCCCCCTTTCACAGCAGCCCCCGGTATACAAGTTAACGTCACCAATTTTGCCCCCTTGGATTTCTTTTCCATTTTTGTAAACCCCGATGTCCTTGAGTTAGTCACCCACTAAACTAACATATATACACGCCAGTATATTGCCCAAAAACCTCAGTCTGTCCATTCCCGTTCCTGGGTCCCCACTAATGTCCCAGAAATTAAAAAATTTTTAGGCATCACCTTCAACATGGGCATTGTAAAAAAAAACAGCCTACGCTCTTACTGGGCAAAACATTCGGTCCACAGCACCCCTGTGTTTGCAGCAGTAATGCCCCGCTACCGTTAAGAAGCCATACTGAGATTTCTGCATTTCTCCGATAATTCCCAAGTCCCCCCAAGAACTGACCCAAATTACGACCGGCTAAATAAACTAAGACCCCTAATTTCCCTCCTGCACCAATCGTTCCTGAATTCATATACCCCAGAACAAAATGCATCGGTGGACGAGTCCCTAATGAGCTACAAGGGCCGTCTCTCCTTTAGGCAATTCATCCCCTCCAAACGAGCCAAGTACGGCGTAAAAATGTACAAAATGTGCGAAAGCAGCAGTGGGTACACAAGTACATTCATGATATATGAGGGTAAGGACAGACAGATAAGCCCACCTAACTGTCCCCAGACAATTGGCATCCCAGGGAAAATTGTCTGGGAGCTAATGACCCAATTTTTGTAAAAAGGGTACCACTTGTACACGGACAATTACTACACAAGCATCCCCCTATACCAAGCCCTACAAGCTGCAAACACAGGGGCCTGTGGGACGATACGGAAAAAACGTGTGGGCTTACCGTCACAGTTGGTGTCCAGACGTCTTGAGAGGGGGGCGTCATTTTCACTGGCAAGTGACAAAATACTTGCCGTAAAGTGGAATGACCGCAAGGACGTCTATATGCTTACCACCCTGCATGCGGACACAACTGTGACAGTCAGAGACAGGGATGGTGTAAAGACAGTCCGAGCTGCTTTAAATAATCAGTCACAAGTCTTTAGGTAAAAGACCCCCCTTCTTTATTTCCACCTACGCGTTTCAGTGCCACTCTGTGCACCGTCATCAGGGTATTACATGTGTCATACAACCACAAGTTGTGATAAGTTGTGGTTGTATGACACATGTAATACCCTGATGACGGTGCCCGGATTGGCACTGAAACGCGTAGGTGGAAATAAAGAAGGGGGGTCTTTTACCTAAAGACTTGTGACTGATTATTTAAAGCAGCGCGGACTGTCTTTACATCATCCCTGGATCTGATCATCTTTACACGTGCTACGTGGCGGTGGAAGTCCTGCAGCAGCTTATAAACTACATGCAATAAAAACTAGTTGTGGGTGCACACAACTAGACCAGGTGAGTGCACCTCTTTTTGATCTGAGTGTGGAATCAGTGTCATATTGATAGGGCACTATTGCGCCTCGCTTGTCTCCTTTATCTTTTTCTATAGTCAGAGACAGGGGCGCCACCAGGGACAGAGAAAAACACCTGTCTGACCAGGTGCTCCAACCATACCTGGTGAATCGGAAGACGAGGGCCTGGTATAAAAAGGTGGATATCTATCTTCTACAGATAGCTACCTACAATAGCTTCGTCCTTTATAAAAAAATCCCAAGGGGCCCTCACCTTCCTGCAGTATCAGGAGAAGGTTATCGAGTGTTTCCTGTTTGACTCCACGGCACCGGAGGCAGCCTTTGAAACGGAGAACGCCCGCAGACTAACAGAGCGTCATTTCATGAACATTATCCCTCCCACTCCCACCCAAATGCGTCCCAAAAAAAGATGTAAAGTTTGTCGCAAGCGGGGTTTGAAAAGTGAATCCCGCTACTACTGCCCCACGTGCCCATCCCAACCTGGACTTTGTATCGCCCCCTGTTTTGAGATCAACCATACAATTAACAATTATTAGGTTGGCATCCTAATGTGGTAGGCTTTTTTTCCCCCACATAATTTATATTTTTAGACCGTTGGCCCCTTTACAGATTGGGCTTGTCAAAGAAAATTTACAACTGTCATCAGTAAAACACTTATTACCCAGTTTCCCAAATAATTCCAAAACTTGATCACTCACATCCCAAACTATTATTCAGACACATTCTCATCCACAAGACCACGTCTGCATACCCCAGAATGTGGACCCCACAAATGTTCTTGAGAAGTCTGATCCCATGTGACAAATAATTCCAGGACTTGATCACTCACATAAATTTTTTTTGCCAGTTATCTTAGTTTGACTGGCATTACAACTATGTCTTGCTACACAAAACTATTTTTGGCATCTACATTACATATATATTCATAATGGTGATTACGGGCATGATTATTTTATTGGAGGATCTCCAACAATGAGGCTATTCCATATTCATGCACCAGGGCTTTACTGTGTTCTTGCGAACTTCCTATACCAGACAATAAGTTTGGAATCCTGTAGGGGACTGGTTGTTTTGTGCATATAGCAGTTCCGACCTTGGCGGGTTGGAGCCTGTTATAGTGCACCACGTCGACTGGCACATTCGTCTCTCATATAGGATTGATGGCGCTAAACAGACGTTGTACGACCAGTCTCTGAAAGATGTACTTGTCCTCCTAGCCCTACTGGTGTTTTCCTTCATATCTACAACAAGCACAAATTTGCCACATAGCTGGCTACATTTTCCTCCACATTTTGCCCTTCACGCCAGTAGAGTTTTGAGTTCCTGCTACAATATACTCAATTGCAGGACAACTATTTTGTGAGCAAGGCTATGTTTTATAATCGGCAATTGTGTTTTCTGGGGCATGCCACCCTTTGTGAGTAATAATTCCTGGAAGGATCTTCATGTTTGATAATGCAAAGTCTTGGAAAGTTTTGAATGGGTCCTGGAATTCATTCAATTTTACCCTGAAGATAGAATGATACATAATAAAAAGTGGGAACAAACTACTCAGTACGTCCCTTGACAAATACATTACAGGGTAAAGCTTACAAAAAATCAATTTCTGTGGGTTTTCACTTGTTCTTGTACTACATAGGTTCTGCAGATATGACAATCTATTCCAAATACAGCCAAATTTGCTTTCCAAAATTCAAGTAACGCTCCGTCCGTTCTGAGACCTGCCGTTTGTCCAAACAGAACTCTTTGACTACATGTGGGGTATCGACGCGCTCACAAGAATGTGTACAACAAATTGTAGGGTCCATTTTATGGTGTTACCTCTTGTAAAAGTGAAAAATGTGGTGCTAAAGCATCACATTTGTGAAAAAAAAGAAAATTTTCATTATGATGACCTATTGCTATCAAATTCTGTGAAGTACCTGAGGATTCAAAATGCTCACTATACCCTTAGATATAATCCTTGAAGGGTCTAGTTTCCAAAATGGGGTCACTTGTGGGGTGTTTCCGCTGTTTAGGTACCCCAGGGGTCCAAGGAGTGAAAGATGGTATCTGTCATCTATTTCAGCCAAATTTGCTTTCCAAAATTCAAATAGCGCTCTGTCCGTTCTGAGTCCTGCCGTTTGTCCAAACAGAACTTTTTGACTACATGTGGGGTATCGACGTGCTCACAAGAATGTGGGCAACAAATTGTGGGGTCCATTTTATGGTGTTACCTCTTGTAAAAGTGAAAAATGTGGTGCTAAAGCATCACGTTTGTGAAAAAAAACTAAATTTTCATTATGATGACCTATTGCTATCAAATTCTGTGAAGTACCTGAGGGTTCAAAATGCTCACTATACCCCTAGATACAATCCATGAAGGGTCTAGTTTCCAAAACGGGGTCACTTATGGGTGGTTTCTGCTGTTTAGGTACCTCAGGGGTCCAAGAAGTGAAAGATGGTATCTGTCATCTATTTCAGCCAAATTTGCTTTCCAAAATTCAAATAGCGCTCCGTCCGTTCTGAGTCCTGCCGTTTGGGCAAATAGCAGTTTATGACCACATGTGGGGTATCGTTGCGTTCAGGACAAATATGGTAACAAATTTCGGCATCCAATTTGTCCTGCTGTTCCTTGTAAAAGTGAATAAATTGAGGCTAAAGAAACATTTTTAGGTAAAATATAAAGGTATTTATTTTTTCATTCCACTTTGCATTCATTCCTGTGAAGCACCTGAAGGGTTAATAATCTTCTTGAATGTAGTTTTGAGTAGCTTGAGGGGTGCAGTTTTTGGAATGGTGTCACTTTTGGGTGTTTTCCATCATGTACACCCCTCAAAGGGACTTCAAATGTGATGTGGTTACTAAAAAAATGGTTTTGTAAATTTTGCTTGAAAAATGAGAAATTGCTGATGAACTTTGAACCCTTATAACGTCCTAATAATTTTTTTTTTTCCAAAATTGTGCTGATGTAAAGTAGACATGTGGAAAATGTTATTTATTAACTATTTTGTGTCATATAACTCTCTGGTTTAACAAAATAAAAATTCAAAATTTGAAAATTGCAAAATGTTCCAAATTTTTGCCAAATTTTTAATTTTTTCACAAATAAACGCAAAAATGATCGACCTAAATTTACTACTAACATGAAGCCCAATATGTCACGAAAAAACTATCTCAGAATCGCTCGGATCCAATGAAGCGTTCCAGACATATAACCTCATAAAGGGACACTGGTCAGAATTACAAAAAACGGTCTGGTCATTAAGGTGGATATTGGCTCCGTCACTAAGGGGTTAAAGACTAAAAGTCATGTTATGTCGAAATGCATAGACCTTAGTCTCTTTTTTATGTATTTTCTACTTACATAATTGTCTTAGATTCAGGGTGACCCTGATAAAATGCCACCTAATTGGCTAGTTGTAGCAAAGTGACTGTCACCTGATTGGCCAACTGAAATATACAATAAAACAGAGGATATATTGTCACACCCAAGTTATGGATGTGCTAAGATGGCAGCTGCATGTTGCTGCTGTGCTCCGAGCCTGGGTCCTCCACCTCCATCTCTTCCTCCACTGCCTTCTTGTCATCATAAGGCTGCCTCAGAACACACCCAAATTGTGACATCACACACTGTCAATGCACATGCGGCCACCATGTATAGACACCCGCCACTGCACATGAGGGTGAACAAACATGGTGGTGTCTTGAAAGTGCATGTACCCGCCTTATTCGTACACTCTGTCATGCACAGTAGCGAACTGGCTGTCAAAACATGGCATGTGCATTGGCAAAGTGTGTGACGTCATGACCCCTCCCCATCCTCACCTCAAAGGGTTGGCATCAGCATCCTTCACTACTTCCTTTCATTTTTTCCTCCTTTATGCCTTACAGAGTGAAACCGCCTAGTGAGAGAGACAGCACACCAGGGGGATTGAAAGATAATGCACAGGGGAAGAGAGCACACAATGGGAGAAGACAGCACACGGGAGAGAGAGACAGTACACTATGGAAGAGAGACAGCACACATGTGGGACAGTGTATGAGGGAGAGACAGTGCACAGGAGGTGACAGCACAAAAGAGAGAGCACACAGGGGGATGAGTGCATGTGGGAGAGACAGGGGGGGATCCTGTCTGGAATATAGGATGATCCTGGAGCCCCCAGGATCCATGCCACCGACACACCTTCTGATATCACCAGCAGCATGAGGCTGAAATTTTTGGTTCCCTGAAGGAGGGTTGAAAGCTGAGGAGCAGATATGATTTTATAGATTGATAAGCGATCTATAGATTCAAAAAGAAAGATGGCGGCACTCAGCATTCCAAATTTGCAGCTGGTTAATTTAATGCAAAAATTACAGCAGCAGGTGCATGATACTGGGAGGGAGGTGCTAGGACCAACGGTGACCGCTTCGCGGGATGTCCCGCTTCTGCAGGTCTGGTGTACCCGTATAGATCCTATATTTAGTTCCCAGCTCTGCGTCATCATGTAGGAGGGCAGTGACAGTACTAAAATGTTTTCTCCACCTGGAGTTCCCCTTTAAACTCAGTGCACTTACAAGTACATTTCTTCATTGGGAAACCACCATGGCATTTTTCATATACTTAGATTTTACTTATGTGCCAGCCACAATTTATTTGAAAACTCCTTGGTCCACAATCACTACTGTATTCAGTTGACACCTGAATTTGGTGGAAATGGCACAGGTCCAAAGGTTTACACTTGTAAATTGTGCCGTAGATTTCAAAGTATTATTTAACGTTCACCATGTATGTGGTCAACACAAAAAGACAAGAAATGCTGCAATTGTTAGGCTGTACATGTACTAATAGGCTCATTTATTAAAGAAAACCATTAAAAGAATGTATAACTATTCATAAAAGGGCTAAAATAAATTCAGATAGACAATCCCAAATGTACTAAATATATTAAGAGCCATGAATCTTTTAATGAATTAAGCTTATTTCTTGCCAACTACTCTCTCCAATTTCATTTGAGCAAAATCCTTCATTATTAATAAGTGTGGGTCTTTATTCTCTCCCCTCCTTTTCTTACTCGGCTTTATGTTTTCATCTCTAGTATATATATATATATATATATATATATATATATATATATATATATATATGTATATGTATGTATATCTATCTATCTATCTATATATATATATATACATATATATATGTTGTTATTTTACATTTTTTCTCAGGTGAGTTAATTTGCTCATTTTATGGTAATATTAACTGTTAATTAAAGATTTATAAGGAAAAAAATACATTCCCCAGAATTAAGCAAGTTTCTATTTAGTTTTTTAATCTTTTTTAAATAAGGCACAAAAGTTGTGGCTTTATGCAATATAAAATTAATTGGTTGATAATTGCTCCCAGGGGTGTTCTTCACCCACTTTACATAACTCTGTTAATGGCGTAAGCTAGGAGTCATGCCAAGTGTTTTGTAAATGCTTATAAAAATGAAGGTTTGACAAACTAAGGTTAGTATTTGTTCTTTCTGCAATTTCCTTTACTAATTTTACTTTAAAATATTTGTGTCAAACTTTTTTGTGTACACATACAGTTGAACCCTACCATATTTAATTAAAAGTATAATGGTATTCATCTAGCTAGTAATCCAACTAAGTGTCACTATGGGTACCTTTACACACGGCTACATTTGTAGCTTGTCACCAGGTAACTTACTGGTTGCAGTGAAATCATGGATACATGGTTCTATCTTGTTGCTGTGTACAAATGGAATCATGTATCCATGATTTCACTGCAACCAGTAAGTTACCTGGTGACAAGCTACAAATGTAGCCGTGTGTAAAGGTACCCTATGATATTTCCACATTCATGTTCATATTTTATATTCTTTTTCTGGCACTGTCTAAATATATAACATGTATTAGATCAGCACTGACAGGGTGAATAATTGTGTTGAGTTCATCACGCATTTACATTATAGAAAGCAATCTTTTCGAATACTGGAATTATTTGTTCCTATAACATTATGTCCCTTCACTATTACTCAGTTCTGACTGTTTCTTTGTTCTTATCTTCTGTGGATTCATTTTAATGTGTGTCATGCCTTAGCCTTACGATATGGCGTAGCAAGAACTAAAGCTTTTAGGTGTAATGTTATTGTACTTATAAATTAGACTGGATTTTCTGCACAATTGCATCTTTTGCCTTTTATATATAAAATTGCAGTGGATTAGAGCTATTTTTCTAAATGTAGCATTGATGTCTATTTTCTGCATTACAAGCTTTTTTGAACTTTATAAATGAATCAAGTGACCTTTAAAAATCATACATGAAAAGCATACAGATTCAAAGAGCACCTAATGACCTGCACACCAAGGGGTGATCTCTATTTTAGAGAATATGAAATGCATTTATTATTGATGCTTATATTCCTGTATTAATCAAATTGTCACTTCAGTGAGGAAGTGGAAAACTCTAATGCCACCCAATATGGGTAGCAATTCTTGAAGTCATAATCGACTCTTTAACAAGCCTTTTAATATGACTTAAGATTTGTGCCAGATCAGAACCCCAAACTGCAGACACCTTGCGTTTCAACTCACTCAAAGATTTTACTTTTTTTTGTATTGTTTCTCTTATAGAACAGTGCATATCTTATTAACAGGGTTGTCTGCCGTAATTCACTTCCGCATCATGAGAAAAGTGACCTTGATGCCATGAAATCTATACATATCTGCCAGAATGCATGCACAGTCAAAGAAAGAGAAAGGGTAGATTTATTTGTAGTACTTTAGTAAAAGCATGTGGGCCAAGAGCTCGATCTTTAAAAATTATTTCTGGGAGACATCAGCTCAAGCTATCAATGTTTATTGAAGTGATGTGATACAGAAGGCTTTATCCACACGTTCTGCTCCACCCAACGTTGCAACCTGCTTAGGTCTTCATTGGGGTTACCAGAGATACAAAACAACATAGGAATATAGAATAAAACAAAAAGAGTGAGAAGTTTCTAGTGGCAACTTCAGTGCACCAAGAAATACAAATGGGCATAGAGTATAGTCATCATGAAGTGTGGAGAGAGTTCACATTTATATCAGTTTATTAAACAAATATACCTATGCAGTCGTGCAATCTGAGATACATTTCAATTTTTATTATGGCCACATTATTGCGTCCTCTTAAATATAAAACATGGCTATTAGGAAAAACCCATGTGTACTATGTACGGTGCCTTGTGAAAATAATTTGCCCCCTTGAACTTTTCAACATTTATTCACATTTCAGGCGTCAAACATAAAGATATAAATTCTAATTTTTTGTGAACAATCAATAACAAGTGGGACACAATCATGAAGTGGAATGAAATTTATTGGATATTTTAAACTTTTTTAACAAAAAACTGGAAAGTGGGCGTGCAATAATATTAGCTGCGTTTACAGCTGCAAGTCGCTTGGGGTATGTCTCTATCAGTTTTCCACATTGAGAGACTGAAATTCTTGCCCATTCTTCCTACAAAACAGCTGGAGCTCAGTGAGGTTGGATGGAGAGCTTTTGTGAACAGCAGTTTTCAGCTCTTTACACAGATTCTCGATTGGATTCAGGTCTGGACTGTGACTTGGCCATTCTAACACCTGGATATGTTTATTTTTGAACCATTTTGTTGTAGATTTTCCTTTATATTTGGGATTATTGTCTTGTTGGAAGATAAATCTCTGTCCAAGTCTCAGGTCTTTTGCAGACTCCAACAGGTTTTCTTCCAGAAAAGCCCTGTATTTGGCTCCGTCTATTTTCCCATCAGTTTTAACCATCTTCCCTGTCCCTGCTGAAGAAAAGCAGGCCCAAACCATTATGCTGCCACCACCATGTTTGACAGTGGGGATGGTGTTTTGAGGGTGATGAGCTGTGTTGCTTTTATGCCAAACATATAATTTTGCATTGTGGCCAAAAAGTTCGATTTTGGTTTCATCTGACCAAAGCACCTTATTCCACATGTTTGATGTGTCTCCCACGTGGCTTGTGGCAAACTTCAAATGAAACTTTTTATGGATATGATTGAGAAATGGCTTTCTTCTTGCCACTCTTCCAGAAAGGCCAGATTTCTGCAGTGTACGACTGATTGTTGTCCTATGGACAGACTCTTCCATCTCATCTGTAGATCTCTGCAATTCATCCAGAGTGATCATGGGCCTTTTGGCTGCATCTCTGATCAGTCTTCTCCTTGCTCGAGATGAAAGTTTAGAGGGACTGCTGGGTCTTGGTAGATTTGCAGTGGTCTGATACTCCTTTCATTTCAATTTGATCTCTTGCACAGTGCTCCTTGAGATGTTTAAAACTTGGGAAATCTTTTTGTATCCAAATATGGGACCTGCCTGTTGTGTTCCTTGGTCTTCATGATGCTCTCTGCACTTGAAACAGAACCCTGAGACTATCCCAGAGCACGTGCATTTATACGGAGACTTGATTACAAAGAGGTGAATTCTATTTATCATTACCAGTCATTTAGGACAACATTGGATCATTCAGAGATCCTCACTGAACTTCTGGAGTGAGTTTGCTGCACTGAAAGTAAAGGGACTGAATAATATTGCATGCCCCACTTTTCATTTTTTTATTTGTTAAAAAAGTTTAAAATATCCAATAAATTTCGTTCCACTTCACGATTGTGCCCCACTTGTTGTTGATTTTTGACAAAAAAATTTGAATTTATATCTTTATGTTTGAAGTCTGAAATGTGGAAAATGGTTGAAAAGTTCAAGGGGCCAAATACTTTCACAAGGCACTGTTTTCTCTGACCCTGTACTACAGCAGACTAGACATGATGAGATGAGCTAGAAATTCATCAACAGGGTTTATCCACAACCGGTGGTATCACCTGTAAGGGCTAACAACACTGACACAATGAAACACTAGTAGGATGGCATTTGTCAACACGTTCCACCCTTACCAAACTCTTATCCACAATATCATCAGAAAACATTGACCCCTTATAGAGCATTCTTATCCCTTTATCCCAGAATTTCAAGAACCTGTATTATTGTGCCATAAAAAACCCAATAACCTCAAAAACAAATTGATACGTTCTGATGTGGGAAGCCTCAAAAAAATGGCCAGACAAATGAATACCCCTAGCATGGGCAATTTTCCATGCCTGGTTTGCATCTATAAAAAATCCAAGAATGCGCACATAGGGTGATATCTTCTTTGAAGAAGGATAAAAGGTTATATAAAGAGGCTGCTCACCTGATACAGTTGTGATGACCCACAACTGGTAATGATCTCTCAGATACAAGTAGCTGCTGCAGGACCGTACTCTCCACAGATCCCTGTGGTATAATCAGCTTCCAGGACACAGTACCTCGAGGTCCGCGCTGCCACTTCAGAAAGGAACAAAAGAAGCCAGTACAAGAGAATGTCTGGATCAACGATTCTTCTTTATTATCCTACGCGTTTCAGAGTCATCTCCCAACTCCTTCATCAGGGAATGATGAAGGAGTTGGGAGATGACTCTGAAACGCGTAGGATAATAAAGAAGAATCGTTGATCCAGACATTCTCTTGTACTGGCTTCTTTTGTTCCTTTCTGAAGTGGCAGCGCGGACCTCGAGGTACTGTGTCCTGGAAGCTGATGCCTGGTTTGCAGACAGTGCTCCAACATGAAGAGGGGTTCTATATTTAAACACCCTATGGCAGGTAAGATATTTCAAATTAAAGGCTTTTTTACGTGCGACTCTTTGTATGTTGTCTATTTACTTAAGTGCCCATGCGGCCTCGGGTATGTTGGTCAGACTATTCAGCATATCCGGGACTGCGTGAGCAAGCACAAATTGATGATTCCAGTGTGAGGAGACACTTCTACCCATCTCAGCCCATTTCAGGTCTAAGCAAGATGCCATCTCACATTTGAGGTTTCAAGAAATTGACCATGTACCAGACAGTAGAAGGAAAGGGGGTGACAGAGTGCGCCACCTTAGGGAACAGGAGGCCTTCTGGATATTTACACTGAAAACCCTGGAACCACATTGCTTCAACCATGAATAAGAAGTCATATATTGATATGGCATAGAGAGGATGAGCATATGATGCACTTGATTCCTGTGATTTCTACCATCTACCCATTTACTTTTAGGGTACGCTCTACAGTACACCCCCACCCCTGGGTCAATGTTATAACGTATATTATTATCTGTTAAACCTAAGAATTGACCCTTTATGTTTTCTGACTGTACGTTGTGGTGAATATCTATCTCCATTCCTTGAACTTCGTGCATAATGCTACCAGTACTGTTGTCTAATTTGCTTATTGTAACCCATTGTAACACCTTATTCTTCTCTTTCCTACAGATGCACCAATGCTGAATATGCTATTGAACAATACGAATCACTCTTCGCTGTTTGTTCACAATATCCCATTTGGAATTCCGTTGTTCTGACTGTGGCATTTACATACGTGCTCAGTGTATCCTTTTCTTTATAGCGAGTGTGCTTTCCTGAATACCGCTCAAAATGCAGCTGCAATGACAATGAAGACATCCACTTGTTTCACTGTGCATGTGTGAGCTCGGAAGCCTGCATTCCACGTAATGAAAGCAGGTAGCCGGCGCTCTGCCTCCTACACCAATATATGAAGGCTGAAAGCGTTCATTCATTACCACACATGCCCAAATCAGGACGCAGACACTTGAGGTAAAACAAGGCTCCCAGACCATTTTTTTTGCCAACTTAACCCCTTAACTTGCTACTTATATGGTACACTTTCCCTTTACAAATTTTTAACCTCTATTCCCCCAACATAGAAATTTCAGGTAACTTGTATCTTGCACTCATAATCGTGGACTGCAATCAGGATGGATTGGATATATAGTACCCATGAGTTTTACCTTATAGCCATGTTTAATACTTAACAGGACGCAATAGTGTGGCCACAATAAAAATTGAAATGTATCTCAGATTGCACGGCTGCATAGGTATACAGTTGTGGCCAAAAGTATTGACACCCTTGCAATTCTGTCAGATAATACTCAGTTTCTTCCTGAAAATGATTGTAATGACAAATTCTTTGGTATTATTATCTTCATTTAATTTGTCTTCATTGAAAAAACACAAAAAGAATTGTCCTAAAGCCAAATTAGATATAATTCCACGCCAAACATAAAAAGGGGGTGGACAAAAGTATTGGAACTGTTAGAAAAATCATGAGATGCTTCTCTAATTTGTGTAATTAACAGCACCTGTAACTTACCTTTGGCACCTAACAGGTGTTGGCAATAACTAAATCACACTTGCAGCCAGTTGACATGGATTAAAGTTGACTCAACCTCTGTCCTGTGTCCTTGTGTGTACCACATTGAGCATGGAGAAAAGAAAGAAGACCAAAGAACTGTCTGAGGACTTGAGAAAACAAATTGTGAGGAAGCATGAGCAATCTCAAGGCTACAAGTCCATCTCCAAAGACCTGAATGTTCCTGTGTCTACTGTGCGCAGTGTCATCAAGAAGTTTAAAGCCCATGGCACTGTGGCTAACCTCCCTAGATGTGGATGGAAAAGAAAAATTGACAAGAGATTTCAACGCAAGATTGTGCGGAGGGTGGATAAAGAACCTCGACTAACATCCAAACAAGTTCAAGCTGCCCTGCAGTCTGAGGGTACAACAGTGTCAACCCATACTATCCGTTGGCATCTGAATGAAAAGGGACTGTATGGTAGGAGACCCAGGAAGACCCCACTTCTTACCCCAAGACATAAAAAAGCCAGGCTGGAGTTTGTCAAAACTTACCTGGGAAAATCTAAAATGTTTTGCAAGAATGTTCTCTGGTCAGATGAGACAAAAGTAGAGCTTTTTGGGCAAAGGCATCAACATAGAGTTTACAGGAGAAAAAAAGAAGCATTCAAAGAAAAGAACATGGTCCCTACGGTCAAACATGGCGGAGGTTCCCTGATGTTTTGGGGTTGCTTTGCTGCCTCTGGCACTGGACTGCTTGACCGTGTGCATGGCATTAGTCTAAAGACTACCAACAAATTTTGCAGCGTAATGTAGGGCCCAGTGTGAGAAAGCTGGGTCTCCCTCAGAGGTCATGGGTCTTCGAGCAGGACAATGACCCAAAACACACTTCAAAAAGCACTAGAAAATGGTTTGAGAGAAAGCACTGGAGACTTCTTTTTTTTTTTTTTTTTCAATTCTTTATTTAATTTTTAAAGACAACAAAACATGGTACATAATAATGTTTTACCGTACGTATTACATATATCTGTTGGTACCTATGTCTTCCTTATATAGTACTTTGACAAAATAAACATGTTCTAAAACTTAAACAGGTGGTTTCTCAGTTTTTGTACATAAATGGTTAGACGTCACAATATTTGTATTTCTTTCTAGAAAGTTATACAGTTTCCAAATCGTAGAGTTGTATGATAGTAAATTTTTAAAGTTGTAGGTTTATAGAGTTGTAGAATTGTAGAATTGTAGAACTCCCATGGCTAGCGACCAGCGGTTTGTTATCCTCGCCTCCGAGGAACCTCTCACGAATCCTCAGTAAGCGTGTAGATGTTAAAGTAAGTGTGGGGGAAGGGGGTCGTCGCGGCTCCCCATCTAGTTACTCATTTCACCTTTCCCCATTCTATCCCTCCATGGTTGCCATGTCTTAAGAAAAGAGTCATGGGAACACATTTCCCAGCTAGAGAGTTCTTCTAGTCTATATAGTTCTAAGATTTTGGCTAGCCATTCTTTCACTGTGGGTGCGTGTTGTTGTTTCCATTTCTGAGCAATTAAATGTTTCACAGCCCCTATCATCACTGGGGCTAGCCCATGTTTTTTGGGGTTATATTTTTCTGATGGGAGTGATAAAAGAGCTTCAACTGCAGTTAGATCAGATTCTATAAGATTCATGGATTTCAGTATTGCATTTACTCCTGTCCAGAACTCGTCTAGCTTCTGGCATGTCCAGAATATATGGGTCAGATTGCCCCTCGATATCCCGCACCTCCAGCATTTTGGGGACTCTGTTAACCCCAAATGAAACAGTTTCTCAGGAGTGTAATACCATCTTGAGAAAAGTCTGTAAGACATTTCCTGTAGTAGTACACATCTGGAGAAACCATGCGAATTCTGGCAGAGTTTTATTTTATCATCTCGAGAGAGCGTGACACCGAGTTCGATCTCCCATGAATGTACGGAAAGTGGGAAATCAGTTAATGTGTTGTCGAGCAAATTATTATAGATCTTAGATATAATTTTAGGGATTGGTGGTTTCACGTTTACCAGTATCTCTAGCCATTTCCACCGAGTTGAAACTATCAGTGGGCTTCTGATCTTTTTTATGTAATGGGCCACGTGTAATTCTTGTAGGAACGTCTTTGGTTGTTTTTTGGCTTCTATCGGCCACATATTTCTGCATGGGATATCACCTCGTAGTAACCTGGAGATGGGTTTGTTCGGTAGAGTCTTCCATAGATCATATGGATCCGAAAATTCGGCATCTATCAGATAAGGTATAAGCCTCATCGGTATTTTGTCCATAAATCCGCATTCAGGGAAGCGAATCGGGACCATCGTACGTCTTATAGCTAATGTAGTGGCAAGAATCTCATCAAAATTGTCTTTGTCTGGTGTGCTATCTGTCCATAATAGACTTTGTGTCTCAGGATGTAATAGTTGAAGTTCAATGTGTTGTTTATTATCCTGAGCAGCTATATGAGTGAGTTTCAACCATCTAGCTAAGTGAATGGCTCTATAATAGGAAATGAGATCCGGTAGTCCCAAGCCCTCCCGCCTCTTAGGAAGCACGAGAATTTTAAGTGAAATCCTAGCTCTCTTATTTCTCCATACGAATTTAGAGATTATATGATTTAGGGAGCGAAAGAAGAGGCTGGGTAAAAAAATTGGGACCATATTCATAACATAGAATATTTTGGGAAGAATATAGGATTTTATTATATTAACTCTTCCTAACCACGAAAGCATTGGTAGGTCATACGTTCTCAATATGTTTTTAATATTACTGATGAGCGGTATAAAGTTATGTGTGTATAGTGAATGAGGGTCATTCGTGATTTGTATACCTAAATATTTAAGTTTATCTTTAGGCCATTTGAAGGGTGTGGAATCCCGGAGGACTTGCATCTCCGTCCTGGAGGCTGTTATGGTTAGAGCTTCCGTTTTATCCAAATTGATTTTAAAATTAGACAATTCTCCAAAAGTGTCTAGGAGACCAAGGAGCTCCGGCACCGCCACCAATGGGTTGGATATCATCAATAACAAGTCATCAGCGAAAGCTGCTGTCTTGATCTGAATGGATCCGATGTTAATTCCTTGTACTTTATCGTTCTGACGTATCGCTTGCATTAACATTTCCATAACCACCACAAACAAAGTCGGGGAGAGAGGACAGCCCTGCCTGGTTCCGTTACTGATTTTAAATTTGTTGGATAAAAGGCCATTCACCCTGACTCTTGCCGTGGGGGAAGCGTATAAGCCTAAAATCGCCTCTATAAAGGGAGGAGGGAAGGCAAATTTGCGTAGTGCGCTGTCCATGAACTGCCAGCTTACACGGTCGAAAGCCTTCTCGGCATCCGTAGAGAGGACAACAAGAGGCTTCCCCGTGCGCTTAGCATACGAGACGGCTTGTAAAGCTTTAGTTGAATTGTCCTTTCCCTCTCTTCCCCCTACAAACCCGGCTTGGTCAGGATGAATAAGGTCTCCCAGAACCAAGTTTATTCTGTTAGCTAAGAGTTTAGCCCATAATTTCATATCTGTATTCAGTAATGAGATTGGTCTGTAATTTTTGCACAGGGTGTCATCCCTCCCCTCTTTTGGTATTACAGTGATGTAAGCTTCAAGAGCCTGTGGCGGTGGAATGGAGCCCGACAGTAAATTGTTGAATAATTTTTCCATGTGCGGTATTAATGTATCTGCAAATTTCTTATAATAAATGATAGAAAATCCGTCAGGACCTGGCGCTTTCCATTTGGTATAGATGCCAGAGTCTCCTCAATCTCTTTTCTTGTTATTTTGGTCTGAAGTAGTAATTGGCCCTCAAGACAAATCTCAGGTAATTTGAGCGTGTTGATAAAAGTTTGAATTTTCTCATCCAGTAACAGGATCTGACATTGAATCTGAAGGGTGTAAGTTGTATAGGGAGTGATAGTATTGTCTAAATGCTTCCGCAATATCTTCTGATTCTACTAGATCTCATTCGCCGACCTTCCGGATTCGCCGAACAAAACTACTCTCTTTTTGTTTTTTAAGCATTTTCGAGGTTAACTTGCTTCCTTTATTGCCATGCATATATATTCTATGTCTACAGCGGGCAAATATTTTGGCTGAGTTAAGGTTCAGCAAATCCTTCAGTCTATTGCGAAGCATCGTCAGATCTGAGAGTGTGGTACTGCTTTGTTTACTCTTATGTATTCTCTCCGTCGCACTGATCTGATGCAGCACGGAGGAGATTTCCTTTTCTCTCTGTCGTTTGACATGAGAGCCAAGGGCTATCAGCTCTCCCCTTAGCACCGCCTTGTGCGCTTCCCAGATTATTGGTGTGACCGTATTATTTGATATGTTTTCCCTGAAATATCTACCCAGGGAAAACTCCATCTGAGCCAAATGATCGGGGTCTCCTAGTAAAGATTCATTCAGCCTCCAGGACAGGATTCGCCGAGGTATGGTGGGTACCTCAATCTCTAGTAGCACAGGTGCATGGTCAGAGATCGTAATATTATCTATCGAGGTGTTGCGGACTAGTTTGATAGAGTTTTCTTGCAGTAAGAGGTAGTCAAGTCTGTGGTATGTATTATGTGGGATCGAAAAATATGTATAATCCTTTGTTGTAGGGTGTTCTATTCTCCATGGGTCTACCAGGTGGAGTTCTCTCAACCTATTTAGGAAACTACTCCTTTGTTTTGAAGAGATTGAGGATTTCCCGTTGGAAGCGTCTATCAATGGGTGCATTGTCAAATTAAAATAGCCTCCCACCACCAATATACCCTCTGTGAACAGGTTTAGTGTGTCTAATGTTTTGGAGAGCCATTGTACTTGCCCTTGATTTGGTGCATATATATTGGCCAATGTAAATGTCGTATTGGCTAAGACTCCTTTCACAAAAATATACCTGCCCTCTGCGTCAGAAAGGTAGTCTTTTACTTCAAATGGGCAATTTTTCTTAAAAGCGATACTGACCCCCTTTGACGCTGTAGTAGAGCAGCTGTGAATCCAGGTTGGGTATCTAGAATAGGTGGTGTTAGGTGTCCGTCCTATTTTAAAGTGTGTTTCTTGGAGGAATAGAATTTGTGCGTTTTTTTTACTCAATAAATGTAAAATCTGACTACGTTTGGCCGGTGAGTTCAAACCTTTCACATTGTAGGAAGCCACAACGACCATCCCCCTCGTTCCTCCGTCAGTCGCAGCCATGGGAGTTGTGGAAAAGTACCGTCTTTATCATACGTCTGTAAGAGAAAACCATCAGAACATATATTAAACTATTTACATATAAGTATTTCAAACTCATCTTTTGCAGGGGGGGGTATAATTCCCAACTTATAAAGATGAGTATAACTAACATAACCTCAAGTGGTGGAGGTAGTTACAATTATAGAGGTAACACAATATAACCTAATCATGTAAGATAGGAGATTATTACATCTAATCGCAACGTTGCTCATATCAATCTTACAGTTACAATTGGAACTCTTGTCTCTGAGTTATAAAGGATAAAATTTAAAAATGTAGAAAGAAGGGGGGGGAGGGGGGTGAGTCTATGATCATTCAATTTTAGCTACCCTATTGGTAATCCGTATCTGATTCTATCCATTTTTTTTTTTTTTTTTTTATATATTATTAGCTTAGAAAATCGGTGTAGCAGAATCAATGGAAGGAAATAAGAGGGGGCGTAGATATTAAGGATCAGACCTCAAGAAGGGGAGGCAGAGGAAGGGGCTCGGCCGGGGGAGGAAAGGAAAAAGAACCAAGGCAGAGGAGGAAAAAGGGGGTAACACTCAGCCACCAACGCATAAAATCGATGTAGCAGAGAGCAGATGGAGGGGAAGGAGGAGAGTGCAGATATATAGGATTAGTCATCTAGGGCAGGGGGAGGAAAGGAAAGAGAACCAAGGCAATGGAGAAAAAGGGAGTCTCAAACCGTATGTCCATCAAAATCAATGTTTGTACATCCGCTGTCAACAATCTTAGGGATGTTCTTTTCTGTAGCACTGGAGCTTCTCAAGAAGAGACGATCAGCATCAGTCCCTGTGTCTACAAAAAACAAAGAGTAATAGAATAGACAAAAAAGAATAACATTCCTTCTGGACTCAGTCATGACTTTGCAGTCAAGTGAGATCCCTTTTGTTTGTGTTCTTCTTTGATTTCGGGGAAGATGATTTCTTCTTGATGGACCATTCCGCCGGCTTGGTTAGTGTTGGGAAATCCATGCCCATGTCTACAGGAAGCCAAGATGGAATGTTCAAAGGTTCGATCTGGAGTGTTTCCCAGGATTCTGACAAGTCCTCCGGAGTACTTATAGTAATTTGTCGTCCTTCTTTAGATATCCCCAAACCAAATGGAAAGAGCCATCTGAACCTCAGACCCTTAGCAATCAGAGCATCAGTCAGGGGTTTAGGGATTCTACGTTTTGCCAATATAGTTGGGGAGATATCCTGATAGATCTGAATTGTTGCTCCATCGTAGCTTAGTGAGGAGTTTCCCCTTGCTTCTTTGAGGATCGCAGCTGTATCAAGATAGTTGAGCAGCCCGCATATTACGTCTCTCGGCGAGTCTCCGGCGGCCGGCTTCGGTCTTAATGCTCTGTGTACTCGTTCGATTATTATGACATTAGCTCTGTCGGGGCCTAGAATGTTTGAAAAGATTTCCATTGAAACTTTATTAAGGGCTTCTGGGGCATAGGAATCTGGGATGCCCCTCAGGCGGACATTTTTGCGTCTGCTTCTATTTTCTTGGTCTTCTATTGATAGATAGATGGAGTTGAGATGTTTCTGGAGGACTAGGACATGATCTTTCAGTGTTTGTGACGCATCTATGATATTTGTCTGATTACTCTCCAATGCCTCTACTCTATGGCCCATGTGTTGTAGATCCGTGCGTAGGGCGTTAATCTCCTTTGACAGTTGTTTTGTATTTTCTGCCATTAGTTTTCTCATGAATGAACGAGTTAAAGGTTCTTCTGTCATGGAATCACAATCAGAGTCCTCCATACTTAAATCTGAATGTCCCATTGCCTGTATGGGTTGTGTATTTTGCAGTTTTATTTTAGATTGGGATGTTGTAGAATCCTTCTTTTTTGTTAAGTATTTATTGAGTTCCCCTTGGGGTTGTTATCTCCTATCGCTGTGTTTTGCCTTGTTAGGCTTTTTGCTCGATCCGTTTGTGTGCGCACCATTTTCATAGAGTGTTGATCGGGCATCAATTTGCCACCACTTGAGGTTTAAACGTCTATTATTACAGCATATTCATTGTTTAGTTCCTTTCTGTAGGGAAAGAGATCATGTGTCAGAGCTTTGAAATTTATTGCTGGCAATGACTCCTGAGAGTCACTAGATGGTGTAATCCAACTGCATATTATATTCCTGGATGGGAAGAGGGATGTGATGACTCTAATTGGTCACCAGATGGCAGTCTGGAGCTTTATCACTTTTAAGTTAGGAAATGTCACAGGTGCTCACCAGGTGGCGCCCCAAATCTGGCAATTGCTTGTACAACTAGCTAAAGATGGATTCTGTCCCTAAACCAAGGGGAGATTTTCCCAACGTTGTATTAGTTCTGTAATGGCGGCCTCCTTGTGGGTTTTCTTAGGGGCAGATTTCACAGCTCTCCCCTGTTACTCCGCTCCGCTCCTTAGCCTTCAAGCCTCCTTCCCTCTCTTCTGCCACCTCCCTGGCTGTCTCATCAGGTGGGTCCCTTCCAGGCTCCCCCACCTCTTCACAGCCCCCACCGCTCCGTTCCCGCCGCCTCCGCTCTTCTCCCCGCTACCCGTTCTCTACAATCACCTCTCACAGTCGGCTGGCGCGTCTTCTGGGTGCCGCTCGCTGCCCTCCGAGGACCGCCGTCACCACCGCTGCCTCTCCGGGTTCTGCTGCAGTGAAGATCACGAGGTGGGGCTATGAAGGAAAATGGCGCCTGTGTCTCCCGCGATCTCCTCAGCACCGCCGCCTCCAGGGGTTCCAGCCAGGGCTCTCCGGGTTCTCACTAGGGCACTGTGTCTCTCTCTCCACCAGGTACACAGGTGGGCACCAGGCTCCCAGATCTCTCCGGAATCTGGGCTTATTTTGGTTGTTTTTAGTGGCCTTAGTGCAGGAGCTGGTCCTACGCACGTCTTCCTCATCCACTGCCTAGGCCACGCCCCCCAGCACTGGAGACTTCTAAGGTGGCCAGCAATGAGTCCAGACTTGAATCCCATTAAACACATGTGGAGAGATCTAAAAATGGCAGTTTGGAGAAGGCACCCTTCAAATATCAGGGACCTGGAGCAGTTTGCCAATGAAGAATGGTCTAAAATTCCAGCAGAGAAACTCTGCTTTGTAAGAAACTCATTGATGGTTACTGGAAGTGGTTGATCGCAGTTATTTTGGCTAAAGGTTGTGCAACCAAGTATTAGGCTGAGGGTGTCAATACTTTTGTCTGGCCCATTTTTGGAGTTTTGTGTGAAATGATCAATGTTTTGCTTTTTGCTTCATTCTCTTTTGTGTTTTTTCATTTCAGACAAATTAAATGAAGATAATAATACCAAAGAATTTGTGATTGCAATAATTTTCAGGAGGAAACGGAGTATTATCTGACAGAATTGCAGGGGTGTCAATACTTTTGGCCACAGCTGTATTTGTTTAATATACTGATTTAAACGTGAACTCTCTCCACACTTCTTGATGACTATACTCTATGACCATTTGTATTTCTTGGTGCATTTATCTTATTCAAAGGGTGGTATATCACTGTTGTCTCATTTCCACAGCCTGATTCAGTACCTATCATATTTTGTGTCCTATTTGACTAAACGAAGACCTAAACTGCATAAATAGCAATAATGTCATCTCTATATTATGAATTCTGTGAATTAAATGCCCTATTTTCACCCATTCTATTTACTCCTATGTGTCCATTACTGTTGTCATCTGACTTGGCTAACATATATGTCTCCTAGCTATTCATTCTCATGTGTTCTAAAACCTTTCAATTTCCTCTAGATCACTCCTAACTTATTTCTGATGGAAGGCTGCAGTGTTCTTCTCCATTGTAGATATCATTATATCCTCAACCATATTTATATAGATACTAGCTGTAGTACCCGGCTACGCCCGGGTTAATAAGTAACTGCTGATAGATGTAACAAAATAGAATTTGAATATGTCATATTAATGACCTGTAGGAAAATAGAAGCTGAGCTGTGATTGGTTGCTATAGGCAGCCTAATAAATCTCCAGCCAACAGTAAACCTTCCCCCCAGCCGGGCAGTATGTATTACCTCACACATACACATAAAAGACAGCTCATGTGACTGACATCTGCCTTAATTCCCTATATGGCACATGTGTTGCACATTGGCTATTTTTAATCAGATGTTTATTTTTGGAAATTAAAGATACCAGACGTATGAGGCGAGTTGTGTGAGGCAATTTGTGCACATCTGTGTCTGTCTGTGTGGTGTGTGTCCCTGGGGTGTGTGTGTCCCTGGGGTGTGCGTGTGTCCCAGTGGTGTGCGTGTGTCCCTGTAGGGGGGTCCCTGTGGTGTGTGTCCTTTTAGCGGGGAGGAGTGTCCCTGTGGTGTGTGTCCTTTTGGGGGGAGGGATGTCTCTGTGGTGTGTGTCCATCCCTATGGGGTCAGTGTGTTCCTGTGGGGTTTGTGTGTGTGTCTCTGTGTCCCTGTGGGGTGTGTATGTGTGTATGTCCCTGTGGTGTGTGTGTCCCTGTGGGGTGAGTGCATGTGTTCCTATAGGGTGTGTATGTGTGTGTGTCACTGTGGGGGGGTGTCTGTGTTGTGTGTGTCTCTGTGGTGTGTGTGCCTCTTTGTGGTGTGTGTGTTTGTGTTTGGGTGCGTGGTGAATATTCCATGTCAGGGCCTCACCTTAGTGACTATATGCTGGTATATGCTGTTAGTCGTTGGTGCTGTCATTAAGCCCCTCTCATTCACAACTGTCAACTGGTAACTGTCACTTTCTCTTCATTATGTAGGTAGGGCCAAAATTGTTTGGTGAATTGGAATGCACAGGGTTAAAATTTCGCCTCACAACATAGCCTATGACGCTCTCGAGATCCAGACGTGTGACTGTACAAAATGTGGCTGTAGTTGCAATTGTGTAGATGCCAATCCCGGACATACACACAAATACACATACACACATTCAGCTTTATATATTAGATATCACATGACTGAAGTTGTCACTACAAAGTTCTCACTGTTTTTGTTTTTGCCTATATTCCCATGTTGTTTTGTAGCTACGCTCTCCCTGATGAAGACCTAAACAGGTCACAATATCGAGTGAAGAAGAACGTGTGGATAAAGCATTCTGAATCACATCATTTCAATAAACATTGATAGTTTGAGCTGACATCTCTCAGAAATAATTTTTTACATTTTGTGTGCCAAGGTGTATCATTTTTTGTATATTACTATTTACATTGAGCACCATATATTGAGGGAGCCAAACCCTTTGGTTTAAAATGAGGCTATTTTCATTGGGACATGGCTGAGGTTGTCAGTGGGGTTATTAAGGGGAATCTGTCAGCATGTTTTTGCTATGTAATCTGAGGACAGCAGGCTTTAGGAGTTAAAAAACAAAGCCCCTGTCTCATGCATGAAGGCTTCGCCATTATATATTTTTTTATGTGGGCCAATTGATGCCACTTTTGTGGTGTCTGGCTCTAATTTTTTTGAAAGACTTCTTGGGGCTTCCTTGTTGTGTGTTTCCTGAATTAAGCAAGGATCTCTAATAGGGATGGGCGAGTCTACTCGCTAGGACTCGTTACTCGGCGAGTAGTAAGGGACTCGCAGGACTCGGTACTCTGCGAGTTTCCCAGCGATTACTCGCACAGCAACGAGTCCAATGCAAATCAATATCAATCCTAGTTTTGTCAGAGACTCTGACAAAACTAGGATTGCCATTGACTTGCATTGGTCTGATTACTGTGCGAGTAATCGCTGGGAAACTCGCAAAGTAACTGCTGTTACTTTGCGAGCCGAGTCCAGCTGTCTGCTCTGTGCAGGCTGCCGCAGCTCCAGGGTCCTAGAGCCCGCCTGCTCACAGAGATGATGTAGCAGAGCTGAGATTGTTCTCAGTCTGCTCATTCCCTGTGCATAGACATCTATATCTATGCACAGGGATGTAGCAGAGAGGACATCGCGTTTTGGACTATGTCGGACGGAAGAGGATTTTTTTAATTAAAGATGTAGTCCCTAATGGCTTTTTTTTTTATTTCTAATAAAAAATTTTCTCTATGTTGTGTTTTTTTAACCCTTTATTGGAGATTCTTAGTGGCCGGGTCAAACGTGGCCTGACATTAAGAATCTCGGGCTTAATACCAGCTTGTATAACAAAGCTGGTATTAACCCCTTTATTACCCAGCGTGCCACCTCCACCAGGGCCGCTGGAAGAGCGGGGTTCAGCGCCAGAGGATGGCGCTTCAATGAACGCGCCATCTTCTGGGGCGGCTGCGGGCTGCAATTTGCAGCGGGGGGTGCCCAGAAAGTTTGGGCATCCCTGCGCTGCGGATTCGAGCCCCCAGCTGCTTAGCTGTACCTGGCTAGACATAGAAATTGCGCGGAGCCCCACACATTTTTTTTTAATTATTTCATGAAATTCATGAAATAATTTAAAAAAAGGGCTCCCCTATATTCTTGTGTCCGGCCAGGTACAAATAGGCACCTGGGGGTTGGGGGCAGCCCGTCGCTGCCTGCTGGATCCGGCTGGTTCCAGAAATACGGCGAAGCCCACGTGAAATTTTTTCTGAATTGGGGTTCGGAAATTTGGTGAACTGTTCAGTAAACTTCTGGACGTTCAGCAAACCGAACCTATCAGAACTTCAAAAAGTTTCCTCATTTTTAATTGTGATGTGCATGACAATTTAACATGCCCTATTCTCTAACTGACATCTTATTGTCAATGTACAATTTCTTTGATAGCCTGGTGCAGTAGAGGGCAGCACCCTCATTTTTGCTGCATGGCTAAAATTAAATGCTTCGATTGCATTAGAATGGCTTTACCCAGTAATATAAGTTAAACATCCTGGAATTTAGTGTCTCTTTGCCTAAAACATGCTGTTCTTAGATGAGGTAGCAAAAACCTGGTGACAGATCCCCTTTAACATTTAGGCGAGGGTCACACATAGCAGGGCAATTACGTTAGACGGATGTCGTTACTGCAGAGGCAAGCCTGCTGTAACGGACAGCGTTTACATCGGGTGCTGCGAGCAAATGCTGCTCCATAGTAACCTGATGTTTACCATGGATGCAGCCACACAAGAAGGCCCAGGAACTGTGATTTTTCAGAACACACAGGAAAACTTTGCTGACGTGCGAAACGGCCCGTTGTTGCGACTCCCATCCTTCCTCCACTACCCTGAAAAACCACCTGTTTTTATGGAATAAACAATAAAGAAACACTGCTGAAACCTGCCCAGTGAGTTGCTGCCATTCTCTGGATGAATGTTCTGTGTAAGGCACAGTTCCTGTGGCTTCTCATGTGGCTGCATCCATGGTAAACATCGGGTTACTATGGAGCGACGTTTGCTCGCAGCACCCGACGTGAATGCTGGCCATTACTGCAGGCTTGCCTCTGCAGTAACAGTATCCGTCTAACGTAAGTGCCCTGCTAAGTGTGACCCTAGCCTTAGAAAGTGACGGAGAAATTGAAGAGACAAAATTACATGGGAAGAAGAGTGCTAAAATTGATCCTTACATTTTGGGGCTAAGTGCAACATCAAAATTGTTGTAAAAGTGCTTTCTAAAATGATTAAAAAAACATTTAATGTTAGTTAAGTGCTTACTTCTGGACTGTCCAAAAACAGAATCAGCTTTTGGCACCAAAACCACACAGGGATCCAAATAAGAGGCAGGGGGTAAAAGAAAAGCATCTCTCTGGGTGCGCATGCCTAACAGCTGCAGGCTGCTTCAAATTGATATAGGAGCCTTCGAAGTGCAAGCCAGCACAAACAGCCATCATCCTAGTACGATGTCTGCTTTTCTATATGTCCATCTGCGATGCTTTCAAACAACTTTGAATAAAGGGGTTTATATGGTAGAGTCAAAGTCAGCAAATGCTTAGAAAATTTATGAGACTCTGTGCTTGTTATTGAAAAGGTTTTTGTATGTGGTCTTTCATTAAAGATCATTGATCACAAAGTTAAACATTGCCAGCATTTGTTCTTATTTTATTCCAGTTCCACATATTGGAACTGAAAGTGCATTTCTTGAAAAAAACGTAACTTGGGATTGGAGCTGCCAGAATTCATCGAGTGGGATGGTGCATTTCTCAGGGGAGCTCTATGCCTTTGTATTGAAAACATCGGTTAAAGTGTAGATGTCTTGTGAAGAAAAAGTAATAAAAATGTGCTAACTAAATTCAAGGAAAGGGGAATAAGTAAAAAAGGAAGAGAAATGGAACAAAGGAAAAAGTTTGTTGAATCTGGAAGTATCCAAGGGGCGTGAGGTGGAATGTTGGAGTAAAAGTCCCATAAAGTGAAAGATAAAGGCAAAGAAAACAGCGGAGGAAGTAGAGCAGTCAAGTAATTTACAGCAGTGAATACTGGAATGATGAAATATATGTAAGTGAAGAAGTGCAATATTGTTCTAAGAGACTCAAAATAGGAGGAAACAGAATAATTATGCTAGATCATAGTTTCAGGACATGTCTATGAATTCACTAAGTCTGGAGGGAAGAAAAAGAAGCCTCTATATATACACATGCACCACCATTTGCAGGTGAAAACAAGTGATTTGTTAGTACATATAAGTGACCCAACCAAGAGAAAAATATTTCCCATTAGCATAAATAAAAGCATTTAGAAACAAGTGCAAATCTCCATCCACCCCTTTAAATCAAAATAAAGGGTCATATGGGGCAACAAAATAAGTTGCATATGTTGAAATGGGTAATTGATAGTGATGAGCAAGTACTAAAATGCTCGGGTGCTCGAAGCTCGGGCCGAGCATCCCAAGATACTCGTGTACTCGGCCCGAGCACCGAGTCCAAGGTTATCCTATGGGAGACCCGAGTATTTTTATGAAATGACTGCCGGCAGCATGTAGAAACCCTAAAAATGTCACAAAAGTCTCAGAAGAGTGCTCAAATGACATGGCAGCACCATAGGGAAGACCCCTGGAAGCATTTCTCACTCAAAAGTCACAGCTGTGAACAATGTTGTCCGAGTTTCACGCCAATTTTACGGAGTCACCAGAAAACCTTCCAAAATGACACCAAAATGAATATTCAGGGTGGAAATGTTAAGGGGACATAACCAATAGTGAGATACAGCTGGTGTATGTTACTTTTTGTGATTACATGAAAGATTTTACGTGAAAACATTGTGCGGCACTCCGATGTCCCTGAGAAGAGACGTACATGAAGGCCTCTTGACATAATGTGCCCATTTTCAGGAAGTGGTTCTATTGTAGTATTTTCCTTCGCCACGGCAGTCCAAAATTGGGAGGTTCACCAATGCCCCTGGATAGAGACGTGCATAAGGGCCTGTAAACCTGAAGTGCCCATTGTAAGGAAGTGGGTGCATTGTAGTATAGCCCTTTGTCAGGGCAGCCAAAAATTGGGAGGCTCCACATTGTCCCTGGATAGAGACGTGCAGGAGGGCCTGTAAGCCTGAAGTGGGCGTATTGGAGTATAGCCCTTTGGCAGGGCAGCCAAAAATTGGGAGGCTCCACATTGTCCCTGGATAGAGACGTGCAGGAGGGCCTGTAAGCCTGAAGTGGGTGTATTGGAGTATAGCCCTTTGGCAGGGCAGCCAAAAATTGGGAGGATCCACATTGTCCCTGGATAGAGACGTGCAGGAGGGCCTGTAAACCTGAAGTGGGTGTATTGGAGTATAGCCCTTTGGCAGGGCAGCCAAAAATTGGGAGGCTCCACATTGTCCCTGGATACAGACATGCATGAGGGCCTGTAAACCTGAAGTGGGTGTATTGTAGTATTGCCCTTTGGCAGGGCAGCCAAAAATTGACTGTTCCCCTACCTCTGGCGGATTGGACTTGTGCCCCTCTCGGCCGTACGCCTTGGTTGTCCACCAATTCCTGACCTATGCCGCTTGCGTTTTGTGAGGGGAATGCTTTGCCTACTTCCGTGACTATGGCCTTCTGGAACTGCTGCATTTTGGCTGACCTTTCTGCCTCAGGAATGAGAGACATAAAGTTCTCCTTGTAGCGTGGGTCTAAGAGTGTTGCCAACCAGTACTGATTGTCGGCCAGGATGTTCTGAACGCGAGGGTCACGAGCCAGGCAGCTTACCATAAAGTCAGCCATGTGCGCCAGACTCTTAACAGCCATCACTTCAGTATCCAGACCAACACGATGACTGAACATGCTGTCCTCCTCCTCCTCCTCCTCCTCATCTCCCCTGTCCTCTGGCCAGCCACGCTGAAGCGAGGGTATGACTGGTGTGCATGTCATATCCTCAATTTGGCCAGAGAGTTGCTCCATGTCTTCATCCTCCTCCTCCTCGTCATAGTCCTCCACTGCACGTTGTGATGAGATGAGACTGGGCTGTGTGTTATCACCCACACTCACTACTGTTTCTTGCTCAAACTCATCGCGCTCCGCCTGCAACGCATCCTCTTTGTTTTTCAGCAGAGACCGTTTTAGAAAGCAGAGTAGCGGTATGGTGACGCTAGTAATGGCGTCATTGCCACTCACCATCTTAGTGGAGTCCTCAAAGTTTTGGAGGACGGTACATAGGTCCGACATCCATCTCCACTCCTCAGGTGTTAAGTGTGGAGTTTGACCCATTTCCCGACGGCTTAGGTGATGCAGGTACTCAACAACTGCCCTCTTCTGCTCACATATCCTGACCAACATGTGCAGAGTTGAATTCCAACGCGTGGGGACATCACACACCAGTCTGTGAGCCGGAAGACGCAAATGGCGCTGAAAGCCGGCAAGGCCGGCTGAAGCAGCAGGTGACTTGCGAAAATGTGCAGACAGGCGGCGAACTTTTACCAGCAGATCAGACAGCTCTGGGTATGACTTTATAAACCGCTGAACCACCAGGTTAAGCACATGGACCACGCAGGGAACATGCGTCAGCTGGCCTCGTCTCAAAGCTGCCACCAGGTTCCGGCCATTGTCACACACGACCTTTCCTGGCTTTAGGTTCAGAGGTGTGAGCCAGTGATCTGCCTGCTGTTTCAGAGCTGTCCACACCTCTAATGCATTGTGGGGTTTGTCACCTATGCATATTAGCTTCAGCACAGCCTGTTGCTGCTTCTCAGAGGCAGTGCTACAGTGCTTCCAGCTTGGGACTGGTGTGGAGGGTAAAGTGGATGAGGATGCGCAGGAGGAGGAGGCTGAGGAGCATGACATTCCGGAGCTGTAGAGTCTGGGTGAAACCATGACTGAGGCAGGGCCTGCAATCCTTGGTGTGGGAAGGACGTATTCCGTCCCTCGCTCAGACTGGGTCCCAGCTTCCACAATATTAACCCAGTGTGCCGTCAAGGAGATGTTGCGGCCTTGCCCACAAGCACTTGTCCACGTGTCTGTGGTTAGGTGGACTTTGGCTGAAACAGCGTTGTTCAGGGCACGTGTGATGCTTTGTGACACGTGGTTATGCAATGCGGGGACGGCACATCTGGAGAAATAGTGGCGGCTGGGGACCGAGTTACGTGGGACCGCAGCCACCATCAGGTCGCGGAATGCCTCCGTCTCCACCAGCCGGAAAGGTAACATTTCTAGCACAAGCAGTCGCGAAATGTGATAATTTAGGACTGTGACACGTGGGGTGTTGGCAGCGTATTTGCGCCTGCGTTCAAAGGTTTTCTGAATGGATAATTGAACGCTGCGCTGGGACAAGGACGTTCTTGATGGTGGTGTTATTTGTGCGTGGACAACGTCAGGTGCAGGGCCGGAGGCTTGTTCGCGGCCAGCATGGACAGGGGATTGGCTCGCGCGTACAACACGCGAAGACGTAGCAGTGACATCAGCAAGCACCCCTCCTCGACTCGGTTGTACTTCCCACAAACTCGGGTGCTTGGCTGACATGTGCCTGATCATGCTGGTGGTGGTCAGGCTGCTAGTTTTCATACCCCTGCTGATGCTGGCATAGAAGGTGTTGCTAATGGCCTTTTTAGAGTCATCTGGAGCCAACTTAAAAAACTGCCAGACTCGGGAAGACCTAACATTTGCACAGGCACCTTGTGTCGTGTTGTTGTTCTGGGGAACGGTTGCCTGCCTTCTGCCTGCGGACACGACCCTGCTTCTTACTGCCTATTGGGATGCTACGCCTCCCTCCTCCTGTGCACTGCTGTCCTCGCTCTGCATATCCTCCTGCCAGGTTGGGTCAGCTACTGGATCATCCTCCACATCGTCTTCCTCTTCCGCACCCTGATCCTCCTCCTGACTTCCTGGCAATTGTGTCTCATCATCGTCCACCCCTTGTTGAGACACGTTGCCAAGGTTCCCTTCGTGAGAACGTGGCTGCTCAAATATTTGGGCATCTGTACATAACATCTCATCACCCACTTCAACAGGAGCTGGAGAGAGGCCAGATTCTGCGAATGGATATGTGAACAGCTCTTCCGAGTGTCCTAGTGTGGGATCAGTAATGTCCGTGGACGTGTACTCGGCCTGGTGGTAGGAAGGAGGATCAGGTTGGGAAATGTGCGGTGCAGTATCACGGCTACTGACACTTGACTGTGTGGAAGACTGGGTGTTTGTGGAGGTGCCCATCTGACTTGAAGCATTATCCGCTATCCAAGTAACAACCTGTTGACACTGGTCTTAGTTCAAGAGCGGTGTACTGCTGCGGGCCCCAAGAATTTGGGACAGGACGTGCGAGCGAGTAGATGTGCCACTTTGTTGTTGCGAAAATAGTGCTTGCACACGACCTCAAAGCTGGATTTTAGACCCTGCCTGTGTACAGCTAGTCAATTTTAACAGTCTGGTGACTGTTCTGGTCACAGGAAAGCTGGATTTTATACCCTGCCTGTATACAGCTAGTCAATTTTGACAGTCTGGTGACTGTTCTGGTCACAGGAAAGCTGGATTTTATACCCTGCCTATATACAGCTAGTCAATTTTAACAGTCTGGTGACTGTTCTGGTCACAGGAAAGCTGGATTTTAGACCCTGCCTGTATACAGCTAGTCAATTTTGACAGTCTGATGACTGTTCTGGTCACAGGAAAGCTGGATTTTAGACCCTGCCTGTATACAGCTAGTCAATTTTAACAGTCTGGTGACTGTTCTGGTCACAGGAAAGCTGGATTTTATACCCTGCCTGTATACAGCTAGTCAATTTTGACAGTCTGGTGACTGTTCTGGTCACAGGAAAGCTGGATTTTAGACCCTGCCTGTATACAGCTAGTCAATTTTGACAGTCTGGTGACTGTTCTGGTCACAGGAAAGCTGGATTTTATACCCTGCCTGTATACAGCTAGTCAATTTTGACAGTCTGGTGACTGTTCTGGTCACAGGAAAGCTGGATTTTAGACCCTGCCTGTATACAGCCAGTCAATTTTAACAGTCTGGTGCCTGTTCTGGTCACAGGAAAGCTGGATTTTAGACCCTGCCTGTATACAGCCAGTCAATTTTAACAGTCTGGTGACTGTTCTGGTCACAGGAAAGCTGGATTTTAGACCCTGCCTGTATACAGCTAGTCAATTTTGACAGTCTGGTGACTGTTCTGGTCACAGGAAAGCTGGATTTTAGACCCTGCCTGTATACAGCTAGTCAATTTTAACAGTCTGGTGACTGTTCTGGTCACAGGAAAGCTGGATTTTATACCCTGCCTGTATACAGCTAGTCAATTTTGACAGTCTGGTGACTGTTCTGGTCACAGGAAAGCTGGATTTTAGACCCTGCCTGTATACAGCTAGTCAATTTTGACAGTCTGGTGACTGTTCTGGTCATAGGAAAGCTGGATTTTAGACCCTGCCTGTATACAGCTAGTCAATTTTGACAGTCTGGTGACTGTTCTGGTCACAGGAAAGCTGGATTTTAGACCCTGCCTGTATACAGCTAGTCAATTTTAACAGTCTGGTGACTGTTCTGGTCACAGGAAAGCTGGATTTTAGACCCTGCCTGTATACAGCTAGTCAATTTTGACAGTCTGGTGACTGTTCTGGTCACAGGAAAGCTGGATTTTAGACCCTGCCTGTATACAGCTAGTCAATTTTGACAGTTCTGGTCACAGGAAAGCTGGATTTTATACCCTGCCTGTATACAGCTAGTCAATTTTAACAGTCTGGTGACTGTTCTGGTCACAGGAAAGCTGGATTTTATACCCTGCCTGTATACAGCTAGTCAATTTTGACAGTCTGGTGACTGTTCTGGTCACAGGAAAGCTGGATTTTAGACCCTGCCTGTAAACAGCTAGTCAATTTTGACAGTCTGGTGACTGTTCTGGTCACAGGAAAGCTGGATTTTAGACCCTGCCTGTATACAGCTAGTCAATTTTGACAGTCTGGTGACTGTTCTGGTCACAGGAAAGCTGGATTTTAGACCCTGCCTGTATACAGCTAGTCAATTTTGACAGTCTGGTGACTGTTCTGGTCACAGGAAAGCTGGATTTTATACCCTGCCTGTATACAGCTAGTCAATTTTGACAGTCTGGTGACTGTTCTGGTCACAGGAAAGCTGGATTTTAGACCCTGCCTGTATACAGCTAGTCAATTTTAACAGTCTGGTGACTGTTCTGGTCACAGGAAAGCTGGATTTTAGACCCTGCCTGTATACAGCTAGTCAATTTTGACAGTCTGGTGACTGTTCTGGTCACAGGAAAGCTGGATTTTAGACTCTGCCTGTATACAGCTAGTCAATTTTGACAGTCTGGTGACTGTTCTGGTCACAGGAAAGCTGGATTTTAGACCCTGCCTGTATACAGCTAGTCAATTTTGACAGTCTGGTGACTGTTCTGGTCACAGGAAAGCTGGATTTTAGGCCCTGCCTGTATACAGCTAGTCAGCTCCAACAGTCTCCTGAGGACTGTTCTGGTCACTGCAAAGCTTGGTCTCTGATCTGGATCACCCTGCCTATATCCTCATAGATTAGTCCTGAGAAGGACTGTTGTGGTCAGCAGCAGTTTGCAGCCCTGATCCGGATCTACCTATGGGGGCCGCAAATCTGTCCCTAAGCAGCAGCAGACACTCTCCCTACACTCACTGTCTGGATGGCTGTGTGCAGAGCACATCGTGGCCGGGTCTTATAAAGGCTCAGTCACGCTGTGCGGGCCAGCCAATCATTGCAATGCCACAACTAACAGGGCTGTGGCATTGCAGTGGTCTGCCAGCCAATCCCTGCATGTGGGCTGGCTCTCTAAAGAGCGCCAACATGCAGGGATGAGGACCACGAGCACAGCACGAGTATCGCGAGATTACTCAGTGCTCGCCGAGTAGCCCGAGTACAGTGATACTCGTGCGAGTACCGAGTAGCGCAGAGCATACTCGCTCATCACTAGTAATTGATATCAGGGGTAACACCGTACAGAGATAGTACAAGTAGTGGCGGGTAGCTAGACAGAGTACGTATAAATTCAAATCACAAACACCTTATGTCACCTCATTTACATTATGAATGATAAGTTAATATGAGGTATACTCTTATAGATGCATATGTGCCTGTTAATTATAGTTGATCAATAAATATATTCAGATCATATACAGATATCCATAGTATAACAGTACACCAAGAGTTTAGTTGCTACATAGTGTGATAGAGCCACTCACGGGCTGCCAATTCCAGGTAGACACAGGAAGCCTTGCCGGGTAAATGTCAGGTTTATTTCTGTCATAAACCATATGAAAAACAACCAAACTGGGGATCAGCTTCTTAGGCTCAGAGCTGCACACTGCTCTCCTCCACTCTAAACTCACACCCAAGAAAAAAAAACAAAGGTGATCATTTAACTTCTCTGACCACACCTCAGGGAGGGAGGAACATGCTGAATCAGCTCCAGCTCACATAACAGAGTTCATCAACCTGGCTGAAACATATCTCCCATCACGTACGGTACCAGTAATCATATTACACATTCCCCCCTCTGCCCAAAGCCGGAGGTTTGGGCACCATCGGACACCAAACAGGGGAACCGAGACAGGGCATCTGCATTCCCATGGAATTTCCTGGGCCAGTGCTCAACGTGGAAAGTGAAATCTTGAAGAGCCAAAAACCAGCGGGTCACTCTGGCATTCTTTCCCCGTCTGTCCCTCAGCCACGTCAAGGGCGCATGATCTGACACCAGCCTAAACTGTCGCCCTAGGAGGTAATACCGTAAAGTGTCCACCGCCCATTTGATGGCCAAACACTCCTTTTCTACAATAGCATAGTTTTTTTCGCAGGACGACAACGTTCTACTAAGGTACAGGATTGGATGTTCCTCCCCATGTACTACCTGGGACAGGACAGCTCCTAGCCCGACCTCTGACTCATCAGTCTGGAGTACAAACTCCCTGCTGAAATCTGGTGCTATTAGGACTGGTCTGTTACACAGAGCTGACTTTAAGTCCTGGAAATCCGTCTCAGCTTCCGAAGTCCACTTGGCCATGGAGGACTTCGTACCCTTAAGGAGATCAGTCAAGGGAGCGGCTTTCACAGCAAAGTTCGGGATGAATCGCCGGTAATATCCGACAAGTCCCAGGAAGGCTCTGACCTGCTTTTTAGAGAGGGGTTGTGGCCAACTCTGGATTGCCTCCACTTTATTTATTTGTGGCTTGATCTGGCCTCTACCGACAACATAACTCAAATACCTTGCCTCCTCCTTCCCGATGGCGCACTTCTTCGGGTTAATTGTGAACCCCGCGGTTCTCAGTGCCTCCAGCACCCTCTGGACCTTCTGCAGGTGACTTTCCCAGTCCGAGTTAAAGATCACTATGTCGTCCAAATAAGCTGCAGCATACCTCTTATGGGGGGCTAGGATTCGGTCCATGGCCCTCTGGAAGGTGGCCGGGGCTCCCTGAAGCCCGAATGGCATCCGTGTATACTGGAAACAACCATCAGGTGTAGAAAAGGCCATCTTCTCCTTGGCACTCTGTGACATAGGTATCTGCCAGTATCCTTTTGTTAGGTCAAGGGTAGTGATGTACCTTGCTGGTCCTAACCTCTCGATGAGCTCATCGACTCGAGGCATCGGATAGGCGTCAAACTTGGAGACTTCGTTCAACTTGCGATAGTCATTACAAAACCGCCATGATCCGTCTGGTTTCGGCACCAGTACGATGGGACTGGACCAGCCACTCTTTGATTCTTCGATAACACCGAGATTCAACATTCTTGTCACCTCCTTCGAGATCACTTCTCGACGAACTTCAGGGATCCGGTACGGCTTCAGGTTAACCCTCACGTGGGGTTCAGTCAGGATGTCGTGTTCCCCGAACTGGGTACATCCCGGCAGGTCTGTGAAGAGATCCCTGTTCCGATGAAGCAACTCTTGACACTGTTGCTTTTGAGCCCTCGACAGTGTGTCCGCCACTGTGACCTCTTCGATGTCGGCTTCCATCTTCCCCACCAGACAGGGGGTTTCCATAGGGTCTCTATCCCGCCATGGCTTCAGCAGGTTGACGTGGTATACCTGATAAGGCTTCCATCTTCCAGGTTGGTGAATTTTATAGTTCACCTCGCCCACTTTGTCGACCACTTCATAAGGCCCTTGCCACTTGGCGAGGAATTTACTTTCGACTGTAGGGATCAATACAAGTACACGATCACCAGGACTGAACTGTCTCACCCTTGCAGAGCGGTTGTACACCCTTGCTTGCGCCTCTTGCGCTCGGAGCAAATTGTCTCTTACGATGGGCATCACCTCGGCGATTCTCGCCTGCATCTGAGCTACATGCTCCACGACACTACGGTGGGGGGTGACCTCCGCTTCCCACGTCTCTTTTGCTATATCCAAGAGACCTCGAGGATGACGACCATACAAGAGTTCAAATGGAGAAAATCCCGTTGAGGCCTGGGGAACCTCCCTGATAGAGAACATCAGATATGGGAGGAGACCGTCCCAGTCTCGACCGTCTTTTTCGACCACCTTCTTCAGCATAGACTTCAACGTTTTGTTGAATCTCTCCACGAGACCGTCTGTCTGCGGATGGTACACTGAGGTTTTCAATTGGGTTATCTGTAGTGTTTTACACAGTTCCCTCATAACCTTGGACATAAAGGGGGTTCCTTGATCTGTCAAGATCTCTTTTGGAAGTCCCGTTCTTGAAAAGACGTGCACCAATTCTCGGGCTATAGTTTTAGCAGAGGAATTTCTCAAAGGTATCGCCTCCGGGTACCGAGTCGCATAGTCCAGGACTACTAAGATGTACTGGTGGCCTCTTGCAGACTTGACCAGGGGGCCAACCAGATCCATGGCAATTCGATTAAAGGGCACTTCTATAATTGGTAATGGCACTAGCGGACTTCGGAAGTGAGCAACGGGGGCGGTCAACTGGCAGGTGGGACACGACCTACAATAGTCTACAATCTCCCGATGACAGCCAGGCCAATAGAACCTCCGAAGGATCCGCTCCTGGGTCTTATCTACCCCTAGGTGACCACCCAGGACATGAGAATGGGCCATGTCTAATACTTTGCGTTTATAGGGCCCTGGAACCAACAGCTGTTCTATTACCTCACCTCTCACCTGGGTAACCCGATATAGCAACTCTCTATTTACTGCAAAGTGAGGGAACCTGGTGTCAGCCCCTGGCTCCTGGGCAACCCCGTTTATAACAGTCACATTTTCAAAGGCCCCTTTCAGGGTCAAGTCCCTCATTTGAGCAGTCCCAAAATTCCCGCTGGATGTCATCAACTCCGGGAAGTCGGCTTCATGGGACTCCGGCTCATCGTCATCACCAAGCAGCACTCCCAGGGGAAACTCATCTGCCTCCTGCAGCGGCACTGTCTCTGGCTGGGCTGCCTGTCCTTCACCAGAACCCTTCGATACCGCCCCCTTTTCCCACAAGTCCCAAAACAAAGTAAAGTCCCGCCCGATTATCACCGGGTGCAATAAGTTTTCCACCACCCCAACTTCATGTGACTTAGTCCCGCAGTTTGTTTTTATGGTCACAATAGCAATGGGGTAGTTCTTGGCATCTCCATGGATACAGCGGACACCCACCTTTTTTCCTGGTATCAGTCGATGGGGAAGTGTGGCCCTCACCAGGGTCACCAAACTTCCGGAGTCCAAGAGTCCCGTTACTCGGGCCCCATTCACTTCCACAAGACATGCCTGCGGGCCCTCTCTGGGTTCCCTGTCAATGCTGCAGACCGGGTAAGCATAATATGAGGAGCGCCGACCCAGGCTACAGTCCATTTGCTCAGTAGTCAGGGGACAACGGGCGGCTACATGACCAGGGCCTTGACACCTCCAACAGATTAACGGACCAGCTGGAGATTTTGTTACGCCTCCATTTGCCCCTTGTGACCTCGGGCTCCCTCCACCCGTGGCTCTATTTCCCTTCCTTTGGGTGTCGGACGCGGTTTGTAGCCCCCAATATTTAGTTGGCAAGTCCCGTGGCTTCCCTTGGGTACTCTCCACCACCTGGTACCTGTCCACCAGTCCCACTAGGTCATCGGCATTCTGGGGGTCACCCTGAGCAACCCAGGTTTGCACTGGCTTTGGGAGGGCATGCACAAATCTGTCCATTACCACCCGCTCCACCATTTGCGCTGGTGTGGAGGTTTCTGGCTGCAGCCATTTTTGCACGAGATGTAGCAAGTCAAACATCTGGGAGCGAGGGGGTTTGTTGCCATGATAGGCCCATTGATGGACCCGCTGAGCTCTAACAGTCATAGTCACACCCAAACGTGCTAAAATCTCAGTTTTTAGCTTCCCATACTCACGAGTGTCCTGTAAAGCCAGGTCATAGTAAGCTTTTTGGGGCTCTCCCGTTAAAAATGGCGCCAACACCTCCGCCCACTGTGCCGGTGGCAGCTTTTCTCGCTCTGCGACCCTCTCAAAAATTGTCAAAAAGGCTTCAACATCATCCCCTGGGGTCATCTTTTGGAGCGCCCGTCTTACCGCCTTCCTGACGCCGGAATCCTCATCTGGACCTGGAGACGGGCCAGCTGCTCTTGCACGGACTAGCTCAGTCAGGAGTTCCTGTTGCTGCTCCCGCTGCTGCTGCAACTGCTGAATCAAGAGTTGATTTGTTTCCTGTTGCGCAAGCTGTTGTTGGTGTTGCTGCTGCTGCTGTTGCTGTTGGATCTGCACCAAGTGCTTAATCAGGTCCTCCATGCCGTCGGACTGTGTTTGCAGGCTTGTGGCTGCCTTCAACCAGGACATACAGGTCGTTTGTAGTGAATCCAGGCGCTTCCTGGGGGTCTATGCCCGCATTCTCCACCAAGTGTGATAGAGCCACTCACGGGCTGCCAATTCCAGGTAGACACAGGAAGCCTTGCCGGGTAAATGTCAGGTTTATTTCTGTCATAAACCATATGAAAAACAACCAAACTGGGGATCAGCTTCTTAGGCTCAGAGCTGCACACTGCTCTCCTCCACTCTAAACTCACACCCAAGAAAAAAAAACAGAGGTGATAATTTAACTTCTCTGACCACACCTGAGGGAGGGAGGAACATGCTGAATCAGCTCCAGCTCACATAACAGAGTTCATCAACCTGGCTGAAACATATCTCCCATCACGTACGGTACCAGTAATCATATTACAATAGGTAAAACCACATATTTCTGAGATGTGTCTAAGCACAGATTGTGTGTCTATGCATAGATTGCCCCTGGCCCTGAAAAACTACTGATAGATACAAGTGGTTATTTCCATAAGAAAGGTAGAAGAAACCAGGAGTGTGTATAATAAGAAGGACTCAAGTCTTCAAGTCCAAAGCAGCACTCAAGTCCAAAATTGCACCTAGTTATATAAGGGTGCAGTTGTCACAGGGATTAGGTCCTGACGAAGCCACCTCCTGTGTGGCGACACGCATTGGGCCTCTCCCCATCCACCCACTGCATGGGACGATACCCTCTCTCCCTGATCTGGGTCCTCCTTGGGTAATTGATCTCCTTACCTAGTATCTACCTAATCCCTGTGAACACTGCACCATTATATAACTAGATGCGGTGCAATTTTGGACTTGAGTGCTGCTTTGGACTTGAGACTTGAGTGCTGCTTATTATACACACTCCTGGTTTCTTCTACCATTCTTATGGGAATAACCTCTAGGTAGCACACTCGCATTTATCAGTGATTTTACAGGGCCAGGGGCAATTTTTTTCCTGACCCCTTCTATATTGCCAGGTTAGGTTTGTCTCTTCATTAACCATACTATTGTACAGGGATCCATAACAGGGATAGAGAAACATTTTTGGTGTATGGTGCATAGATACATCTCAGAAATATATGGTTTTTACCTACCGTATGTAGCAACTAAACTCTTGGTGTACTGTTATACTATGGATATCTGTTATATGTTCTGACTATATTTATTGATCAACTATATTTAACAGGCACATATGCATCTATAAGAGTATACATCATATTAACCTATCATTCATACTGTAAATGAGGTGACATAAGGTGTTTGTGATTTGAATTTATACGTACTCTGTCTAGCTACCCGCCACTACATGTACTGTCTCTGTACCGTGTTACCCCTGGTATCAATTACCCATTTTAACATTTGAAACTTATTTTGTTGCCCCATATGACCCTTTATTTTGATTTAAAGGGGTGGATGGAGATTTGCACTTGTTTCTAAATGCTTTTATTTATACTAATGGGAAATATTTTTCTCTTGGTTGTGTCACTTATATGTACTAATAAATCACTTGTTTTCACCTGAAAATGGTTGTGCGTGTGTATATTTAGAGGCTTCTTTTTCTTCCCTCCAGACTTCGTAATTAGCCTCTAGAACGCAGCACCCACCCACCTTATACTATCCAGGCAGTGCACCCCTCTCTCTCAGCTGCTATGAATTCACTAAGGCTAGCTTTTCACCATGGTTTTGTGCATCAGGTTCTGTCCGGTTTGAACCAGACAGAATCGGATCCGGCGCAATCCTGTTTCCATGTAATGGGAGTGTACGGTGCCGTACATGAAAAAATTGGATCGTTTCCTAGATCCATTTTTTTTGCACAGAACGTGCTCAAAAATCCTGCCGTTCTAACTTCAGCACCATGGACAGCAGTATTTCATGAACACGCTGTGAATTCAACACCTTGGATAGCGGCAGAGCAGGCACAGGCAGACTTCAGGACCATGGACAGCGGCGGAAAATGAATTGTGCAAAAAACAGGATCGGAGGGCATATTTTCCAAACACTTTCTGCACATCCTGTCCTCTCAGGTTCTGTCCAGTGGATCCTGCAAAAACAGGATGCAACCTGACAGACTGACAGACAAAATCTGTGGTGGGAACCTAGCCTAAAGGTATGTGCCCGCAGGAAAGTTTTGCTGCGTTTGAGATCAGGTTTTGCCTTGGTTTTATGTAAATATTTTTACGCTTTCCACGTTTCTGGGTGCGTCTGACTAAGTGCATGCGCGGTGATGTCAGCACAGTCACACTCGCGCTTCGGGGATGTCGGCTCCTGCGCATGGCTGTGCTCGGTTATAGAAGGTAATGGGGGCAACTGAGCACAGACGAGCGCAGGAGCACTGCATCTATGCTCTGATGTGATTGCCTGCATTTGCATTAAGCTTCACCTGCGCTTGCATTTGCGCTAGCGCTGGCAGCAAGTGCAGGTAAATGCACCAACGTATACATGCGAAAGGGGCCGTATTTATTTTTTTATTTATGTGAAACCTCTTTAACGTAATTCTGTTATGCCTCTTGTGTTGCTAGGGTCAGACTTGTGTCGTGCATTTGCTAAATGCATGCATTATTTTCATGTGCAAATGTTAAAAAACGCATGTGTTAACGTACCAATGCAAAAAAAGTTTGACGCTATGCGTTTTTTGTAGTGCCCCCAAAAACGCGGTCTGCAGCATTTTGGGCCTGTTATTGAAAATGCATGAATTTTTTTAACAAGGGAGTTTATGGGAAACGCATGCGTTAATGCATAGTACATATATATACTATGCGTTAATGCACGGGTTAAAGCATGCGTTAAAAATGAACACACGTCATGGAAATGGCAAGGGGAAAAAAAGCATCCTTTAATGTATCTCTCAAACAGATGCGACATCCCAAATGTGACCCTAGCCTATCGCTCAGATTTCCAAATACAAACCCTGTACACAATTAAAGTTACAATTATAAAGCTGTAAACAAATCAACACAATATAAACATGTTATCCGAAAAGTAACATTTATCTGAAAAGAAAAGATTCAAGCTGTAAAATTGTATTATTTAATCTTAAAACGTTAACAGTTCTATTTATTGACAAGAAAGCAGACAGCTTCCCTAGATAGTAGTGCAGACTAATTATCCAAAATGCTTGTTTTAGGTGGAAAACAAAAGCAGGCTCATAAATAATTACAATTTTTGTAGAGATAAACAAAGAAAACACACTCTGTTCTCTCATTTGAGATTATTGCAAATGCCTCTGTCAATAAAACAATGGAGTGAATACAACACAACTAGAATATGTGAGGCCTGTTTTCGCTGCTAGGAGAATGGTGGAATTGATTGAAAATAAATTGCCATACAAATGTAATCTTCTCATAATTTTAGATCTACAAAATATTTTGTACGTATATGAACTGGAAGAAGTTATGGATGTTATTTTATACAGAAGAGTTGTAGGGGAAAGCAAAAACCTATTTTATCTATCTTAGGCTGCTTTCACACTAGCGTTTATTTGAAATCGCGGCAGATGTGGTGAAAAAAACGCATCTGCCGCGATTACCGCATACCGGCTGCAGTTGCGGCACAGTTGCGGCAAGCCCCATACAATGTATAGGCGGGCTTGTGACAGGTGCGGCAAGTGCGGATTTGGCACTTGCGGCAGGTGCGGCCGCACCTGCCGCAAGTGCCAAAACCGCACTTGCCGCACCTGCCGCAAGCCCGCCTATACATTGTATGGGGCTTGCCGCAACAGTGCCACAACCGTGCCGCAAGTGCAGCCGGTATGCGGTAATCGCGGCAGATACGTTTTTTTCACCGCATCTGCCGCGATTTGAAAAAAACACTGATGTGAAAGGGGCCTTAGACACGAGGGGTCGGAAAGGGGAATTCATCAATAATAGTGCTTTCTTTTAGTAAAGTATAATATTGTGCAAACATTTTATATTGGTGCGGGAAGAAAAGTTACAAAGTAAGAATGAACACCGTAGATGTGTTAATAGTAGAGATGAGTAGATCTGCTCAGACGTGAGTATATCTAATCATGCGGATATTATTGGAAAATTAAATTTGCATCAAAGTTATTCTATGCGAATATAATGTTACTTATGCTGCAGAATCTCACCAGACCACAGAGCATAGCAGTGTTTGCCAAATGTCTGTGTATTCCCATACAGGCATTTATTATATAGAACCATTGTTTGCCAAATCTATGCATTCCCAAACAGGCCTTTATTATACAGAACCAGTGCTTGCCAAATCTTTGTGCATTCCCATAGAGACCTTTATTATATAGATCTAGTGTTTGCCAAATCTTTGTGCATTCCCATAGGCTAGGGTCACACCAGCATTTACCAGTGCTTTCAGGTGGTTCTGTTTAAAACGTAGAATTTGGCAGCATTAGCGCAGAGTTACCGGAATGGTAAGACTGTGTTAATGTTGTCAATTTATAGCTATCGATGACGGAACCCCGAATGCAGTTCAAACACCAGCATTTAAGTGCCGGAGTTTTAAATCTTGCGCTATTTCCAAGGGCATCACATGAGGCGCATGGCGAGGGACTGTTTGGCAAAGCTCATTGCATTCATATACAGGCCTTTTTTGGCAAATAACAGCCACATTCACATCAGCAGTTTGTAGCAATTGTGGTAGATCAGGCATACTTGAACTTTTGAACTCAGGTTTACCTGAGATTTGGCAAACACTGGTTCTATGCAAAAAAGAACTGCATGGTAATGCACAGAGATTTGGCAAACACTGCTTTCACATCAGCAGTTTGTAGCAATTGTGGCAGATCAGGCAAACTTGAACTTTTGAACTCATTTTGCCAGATCTGCCGACAGCTGGCACTCTTGTGGCAGGATCGAGGCAAGACTGCGTTCTGCTTAATGCATTATCTGTAGGAATTGTGGATATGTGTGGCATTTGCGGTTTTGCTGCTATCCGGCAAATGCAGCACTTGCATCAACGGACAAAAAACGCTGCTAGTTGCCATTTTAAACTTACCGCAAGTCCCGCAATTGCCAGATCACGGCAAAACCGCAAGTGCCAGGCATGCCCCAAGTCCTATAGGAAATGCCTTAGGCAGACCGCAGTGTTGCCGTGATCCTGCTGCAAGAGTGCCAGCTTCCGGCAGATCTGGCAGATTGAGTTTAAAAGTTCAAGTTTGCCTGATCTGCCGCAACTGCTACAGACTGTTGATGTGAAAGCACCCAAGCAGTGTTTGCCAAATTTCTGTGCATTACCATACAGTCCTTTTTTGCATAGAACTAGTGTTTGACAAGTCTCTGTGCATTCCCATACAGTCATTTATTGCATAGAATTAGTGTTTGTGAAATCTCTGTGCATTCCCATGCAGGGCTTTTTTTGCAAAGAACAACTGAACTCCAAATCTGTGTACATCAAACATGAGTGGAAAATTAAGAGGTCATGATGGAAGGGTTAATAAGCATGTTGGAAATTGGAATTGGCTTGGTGTTCAAGGTGTATGTGAGGTAGGTGCTAAAGTTAATGAAAGCAAACATTAGTTTGTCGTACCCAAAGAAAACTGGCAACTTCTGTTACTAGACGGCTACTCGAATTTATTTCTAATGCAACATCACAGCAGTAGCACTTGTAGAAGAGGCCCAGAAACAGAATTTGCTACAGTGGATTGCAACTGCTGTATTATGTGGCCTCTCCTCCTCTTCCTCCACTTCAGCACAACACACAATGTAGTTCTCAGAGGTGGCACCAAAATGAACCATGTTAATCTCTATGTCAGAACTCTCCAACTACCCAACTGACTGTGGGGAGACACAGATAGGCGAGTCTACAGAGCTGTTCACACATTCTATTCCATGTGCATCAGAGGTCTGTTCTCAAGATTAACACAGTCAAGAAAAGGAAAGCATGAGCACCTATCCCCAAAAAATTATGGAGTTGGATCCAGGGATGGATGAATTAGGGTCTAAGCAGAATTCTGAACCTCGTTACTAAATGTTAACAACTGGGGATTGAGGTGATAATGATGAGATTCAGATACCTGAGGTGCACCCACACTATACTTTGCTGTCAGGGCTGGAAGAGGGGGAGCGTAACTCTCATGATGAGCAGTGGGACAACAGAGAGAGTGACAATGAGTTTCAAGACCTCAATACCTAATTACTACATGCATAATCTAGCAGATGGGCATGCAACATATGATAGTATGGGAATTTTACTGTCTTAAAACATGGCCTAGTGCACCTAATTGTGGAGACAGGGGGGTCAGTGGGTGCTCTTGTCTGCTGGCCCAGCTGCCTTTAGCAAACTGAACTCCTTAGCTCCTTACCGGTGGGCGGAACACCACTCAGACAACAAAGGGTGAGGGAACCACAATATTAATGCCTTATTGGATCTCCAAACAGTTAACAGCATATAACACATAACCAGCAAAACACAAAATGTAACAGACAACAGAGTCTCACCCTTCCGCTGGCACACCAGAGATTAGAATATAGCACAGCAAAGTCTGTAGGCAGGTGACTGGATTGTCCCAACCTGCATGACTTTCTTATGCAATCTTTGTTATCCCAGCCGAATCTGATCATTCGATGCTGAAGTCCTTGTAGAATTATAATCCAGGTTCTGATCCCCTCGGTCGGCACCGTAATGCCTAGGCCTGGGGTTATGGCCAGCTAATCGGGTCTGCAGATCCTAGATTAGCTGCCTGTATCAAGTCCAGTGCACTTCTAGCCGGGACCGAAATCCCTAGACTGAAGTCACTAGACAGAATCTTCAATCACCCTGGTTAATCATCAGATCTCCTTATAAACCCTCAGCCCTCATTGCAGGATATTTGGGACTTCACAATTGGTGGAATAAAACTGTCTTCTCATTGGCTGGATCTCAAGCCTAAAACATTTCTAGTAGTATTGTAGTCCTGTCAAGAGAGAGCCACATACTGATTTACATAGCATCTAGCAGGATACGTTTAGTCTGCAATCCATGACATTAAACAATGGTGGCTGAGGCCATTTACATAGAGTCAACAATCCGCATCGTAATACGATGGCATTCTAAAAGGATTAAGTTCCTCTGACCTTCTATGACAAACAAGTATGATGTTAAACACAAACTGTTATCTACAAGACTTGCAGGAATAATGAGTGAGCCTTCACAAGGTAGATAATTATATTACCCACTTTAAATACTAGAAGGCTCCTAGAAATCTTGTGTAACCCATGAGTGGCATAGTAAAAGTATGCAAACCAAAATACAATATTGTCTGGATAAATAAGAAATCCTCATAGGTTATACATTAAAGGGGTCCATTTTGTCACACGCCTCGCCAACTACCTGCTGCCCTATCAAAAGCATCTGCTGTTTTTTCTTTATCCACAACACTGCAAACCTGGTGGCGGCTCTATTGTGAGGAAACCTCATAAACATACCTTGCATGGCTCACATGCTTAACTTGGTTGCACAACAACGTTTACACCACTTTCCTGGCCAAAGGTCTTTCAGCTTAGTGGTTAACCAGTTGATATGCAACACAGTGGAACTCCATTCTGTAAAGGTTGCAGAAACTAACAGCATGAACAAGCCCTGGTGCAGTTTGTCATAACGCATAGCATTGGTGAACATGATCCGAAGGTGGGAAAATCCCGTTTGTGGAATTGACACATATAAAGGACCTCTGCACACTCCTGCACAGTTTCAAAAAGGCTACTAAGATGTCTAGCGCTTATGATGCCATTATTAGCATCACTATTCCGGTCATCTACATGCTGGAGCACACTTTGAATAGTCAACGAGTGGAGGTGGTCCCACAGGATAAGGAGGAAGCAGGGAGAATGCGGAGGGGATACAAAGATCTCTAATCTCCGAACTGTTATTGTAGAGGTGGAAGATATGTTATGATGTAGTAGAGATCGATCAAGGGGGACTCATGGTAGGTACCCTTCAAACGAGGAACAAACGTAAGAGGACAGTCGAGAGATAAAGAAGATATTGATTCACTCTCTGTTGTCTGAGGTTTTCTAGAGAGGACAGATGAAGCAAGCTTAAGTGCTACCCAGCTACTAAGACAACAAGGATTTGGGTCTCATAGATGTGTCTGACACATGACTGCCCTCTTGCTGCACTATCTGAAACATTATGCCCTTATTGTTAGTATTATATATACTTCTAATTACTGGGTTGCCAGACTTTTAGATCCACAATACAAAAATAAATCTAGCTAAATTCTTCCCTTCCTGGAAAATGATGCATGCATGCATGCTGGAATATCAAAATGCGCTTGTAGACTATCTAAGGAGTGCTTTTCCCAAGACAGCAGTGAGGGACACAGTACGCTTTGCAATTCAGGATTTCAAACTCGGGAAACATTGAGTTGTCATCGCAGAACAATAGAAGTAGCAGTTTAAGTGTCAGAAAATATTTCTGTGAATCATTTGACCACTTTTTTAGACCATCCTGTGCACCATCAGAACAAGTTACAAGTCTGTCACATAGTGAATGACTGCAGAGGATGGTGCAGGAGTATCTAGAGCTCAATATCAATGCAATTGGGAGGTGGGATTGGACACATTTACATTTTGTGCTTGGAAGTTTTGTCATGTCCGCAAGCCAGCGTTGTCTCAGAACATGTCTTCAGCGCTGCTGGCAGTGTCCTGACTGATAAGCTCATCCACCTGTTCCCTGAAAGTGTAGAAAGCTTAAACTTCATCATAATGAAAAAGTCATGAATCTCCAAGGGATTTTCCTCCCCAGTAGCAAACTGGGCAGACTAGTTCAGAGAGTTCTTTTCAGTGTGCTGCAATGATCTTGTCATTATATTATTTCTACTCTGGGGTTATTGATGGTACTTTAGTGGTGCCTGGACCTAATTTTTTCAATTGTGGAGACTCTTATTGGGGTCCACTTTCGTGTTGCCTGAATTTGGTGTGGCTCTCTGAGCACAAGGCTTTCATGCATCCATCTGTTACTGATGAATGTTGAACTTTGAAAGGCTAGGGCAAGCCCCATTCCATGCATCCATACTGCACCATAAAACATTTTCTTACTCTGGGGCTATTTAATTACACTTTTTCATCTGTCTGGCTCACAATTTTTTAAAATTTGGAGACACTTATTGGGGTCTCCTTATTGTGTGTTGCCTGAGTTTGGCTGGGCTCTCTTAGCACCAGGCCTACACCTTCACACATTAAGCTGTTACTGATCAATGCTCAATAATGAACCTTGAAAGGCTGGACCAAGCCTTGCCCCAGGCCCTGTCTCATGCATTCTTCATGCGTTATTCTAAAACCTTTAACTCTGGAAATAGATTCCCCTTTCCTGGCTGCTTGGCCCTAATTTGAGCTGTTTTGGCAGCTTTTGGGTCAACCTTGAAGGTTTTTTCTATGCCTTTGGTATTGCCTCCTACTGAATTCAATAAGGTTCGGAGAATACATGGATGTATGGCAAACCGAGCCAAACCAGAACCTTAAAGTGTTTGCTCATTTCTAATTAGGAGTAGTAAAACACTTTGTTATCATGCATACTGTTAATGTAATTTTCTTTTACTTTCTCTCTTTTTTTGTCATTTGAAAGGTTGAAAAACAACTAATAGGAAGTAGTTGGACACAATTTGTTGTAACTTGAGTGGTATTCTGGAAATTGTAATTTTCAACAAGGATGCCCATTGGTATGAATTGTACTAATTATTTACTGTATATCTATTAGATGCATTGTCCATCTGTGATGTTCATTTTCTGTGTTCAAATAATTTTTCCTTCGGTATGTATTACTTAGAAATTCATTGTAATTTTTGACAGCTACAATATAAGGTAAAAAATTAAAGAGATTGTCCACTAGTTGGGCATCTGCTTCTTACTTACAATATTGTAAAGTAAAAACATCTTATTTTCACTTCCAGTGCTGGCACAATTCCAGACAAGTCAATGGTTAGTCTCTGACTTCTGGGCCTTTACTGATGTTGTTATATGATGTGAGCTCTGCTTACAGTCTGCAGAATATATTATTCATATTTTAAAGCATAAAGTCCTAGATCACATTTTCTTGGAAACTGATCATCAACTACTTTTTTCCGCATTACATAATGTAGTAACATCTTTTTTAAAGCTCTGCAATGTGCAGTTCCTTTGTTATTTATACTAGAAATGCATATACCGTATGTGGTTTATAAATTGACAACTGGGTGCTATCAGATGGGAGGTGTGTCACTACACACTCTGACAATGTCCAATTGATTGTGTCACAAACCCATTTTAACAAGGGGAATAGTACTGCAACACAGATTTGACCAAACATTCAGTTACTGAGAAAGTCATAGAACAACAGAAAGAGCACAATCTGACTTAAATAGCAATACTCTCTAATTTTAAGACTGTAAATTTAGGATAGATAGTCTAAAATAGGCAAGATTTATCAAACTGATCCATGCTGTTTGATAAATCTGTTGTGGTATCCCGATATCTGTTCTACTGCTGCTTAGTGAAACAGCTGTGTTGCAGTAGTAAATTTGCTTCAGTGTGCTAGAAATACTTAGCAAATTGTCACTTCAGTGAGGAAGTAGACGATCTCTAGTGCCACCTAATAAAAGGTAGCAATCCTAAAATTCATAATTGACTTAAGGTACCGTTACACATTGCAATGTTGAAACAATATCCTTAACGATCTCATGAGCGCGCTGTTCTTGGGACATCGTTTTGACACCGTTGGGGAGCGGTCACACGTCTAGATATCGTGGACGCCGCAACAACGATGTAGTGAGCAGCTATCGTTCGCTCAACCCAGGAACGATACTTGTTCACTGATGTGAATGGGCGAAATCGTTGACGACATCGTTATCGTGGTATCACACAGAATGAAGCTGCAGGTTGGCTGATCATGGATCGTTTGATTTGAGAACAAGTTCTCAGATCTGCGATCAGCGATCCAACGATTTATCGTAGTCATATCTCGTGTTACATGCAACGACGTCCTAACAATGTCGCTTGAACGACTCCAAACCCGTGATGTTTTAAGCGATATAGCTTACGATCTCGTACCGTGTAATGGTACCTTTAGCATTTGTGCCAGATCAGAACCCCAAACTGCAGATGCTGTGTTTTGGGGTATTGCTACCTTTACTAGGTGGCACTAGAGTTCGTCTACTTCCTCATTGAAGTGAAAATTTGCATATTTACATGAGGAGCATTGCGAATAATAGTCTCCTCAGCTGGCAAGCAGAATGCTCTCCACAAAGAGAATAGCTGTTCCGCAGAAATACTTTGGACACCATGAGTTAGGAAATATGTCTTATATGATGTCTGTACAGTGAGAACTGATAAATGTACATTCTGCATTGTACTTTACTGCAATCTAATCATCAATTTATGTGTATGAAAGTTAGAATAGGGAATGGTAGCAAAAAAATCATGAGTAACCCGTTACAACTAGTATGTTGTAATGTGTAGCCAACCTGTGAAGGTCTCTCCATCAGCATAGTATTACCTGAACTGTATAATATTTCCACTGATAGCAACTGAAGAGAACTGTAGCCTCTATTAGGCTCCTGAGATGCCCTGAATTTGCATGTTTCCTAAGGAGAAATAACCTTTTTTCATATGCAAAATACTAAGTGTATCCTATATGGTGGACTACTGTTACCTTACCATTAAGAGACAGACTTTATCATATTTCCCTCCGTAAAGTGTTATGTTTCCAAGTTCTTCTGTGTGTCTGGCTTAATGTAATTGCACAAACATCGCACGCCAACACCTGCACCCAGACATTAAAACTACAGGAGTGGGAGAGGGTGGGGGGTGCACTGGACCGGCCGGCTACTTACCACTGCCTCGCTCCCCGAGTCTCTGCTGCTTTTTCCGGAGATTCCCGAACACTGACAGAAGCAGTGAATAAATTAACTTGCGTCACTGCTCGGGAATCGCCAGCAGCAGAGCGAGTCTGGCTGACAGGAGAGTTCAGCTCAGGTCATAATGACCTGAGCTGAACCCTGACTGTTTAGTCAGTTCTCAGCTCTGCTACATCCCTGTCTGTCTAAGCACAGACAGGGAAGTAGCAGAGCTGAGATTGCGTTTTGGACTACAAAGAGGGTTAGTTGGTCACAGCACCATGAGGTAATTTGCAGGACCTTCAAGCTTCCAGTCCGCACCTGGACGCACGTCCACCCCGGAGAGTTCACATCCGGTTATTATACATCATTAAAGTCAAAAAAAGAGACAGCGTCACAGACCTTCGATGGTGAAAATTCTAAGCGTCCTTTATTCCATGGTCAACAGAAGCGACGTTTCGACCACTGCTGTGGTCTTTATCAAGCTCAGTATGTTTTACAATTGACCTCTTTAAATAGTGCTCCACCACACCCATAAAACAGTGTAGACCAATCACAGACCACATCTATCAATAAATACAAAACACATAAAATACACAACAGTACATAATAAGATTACATGTAAGGTGTTATATATGGTTACCCCATCTTTTTACAAGATAAATTGTCTATTATGACAAGCATAATAGCAATCATACAAAGTTTAAAATGAACATACAGGCACATGAACGGTTAACATCAGTATCCAATCAGTATACACCTGTCAGTTACCATACCAACATCCATGTAATTAAACTTGGATGCTAATAAACTTAGATGCTACATCCAGTGAGGCAATCGGTGGAATACACAAAATTACTGTCATGTCTCATTGCACTATAGAGAAACATTCACTAACCACATGTATAGATGTTTATATCCTATGCGTGAAAACCGTTCATGCCTACTCCTTCCACAAGGAGCTCATCATCCGCGGACTACTACCTTAACACCCGATCCAGAGTGACTATGCCCGGCTCGCCCACGGGTCAATATCTCCAGTCACAAATCGGCATGTCACGCATCATCTCATGTGTACCGGCTACGAGCACCAGCGAGGCACAGAGAACCGGGGACAAGCGCGCATGCCCAATGCACTACCGCTCCGCAACCAATCGCGTCTCCCCGCTCATCGCAAACCACTACTGTCCTAATAGTAAAACTAAATCTGATAGGTCAATACCACGCATGCGCCACCTCCTTATCACCACAGACCAATCCCGCTCGGCCATTCCTGTGTTTACATCACCTGACCTGACGCTCCACTCACCGATTGGTTCAGCGGTGTCAACGTGTCTAAGGAGATTGCTCGTACTCCATAACCACTGAGTGTATCTCCTGTCTATGTACGACCATATCTATAGTATTCACCCTATCTAATAGAACATGATATAAGTATTCAACCTAATCAAATCCATTACAAATGGTCTCTATCTCATATAAAGCATAAGATCAATATATAATAACCTTTCTCACCGATTACCACCATCATGAACGTGCATTAGCCTCATATTTATAATTGTGTTGTGTAAATTTCATGGTTAAACATAACAACAATATGGGTCATACTGAAGGTGACTGGTGTAAACCGAACTTATTAGTTTATAATACCAGTAGTACATGCTTAATCATATCTATACAAAACCATATTAAATGGAATCCCAAGTCCTGTATTAAATGTCCACAAACAATGTCCAAATTCAGTTCTTATAACTATTTCTCATTATTGAATATCCAAATCAACAGATATATATCCATCACTTATCTCAAGGGGTACCCCAACACCTTGTTATACGAGTCAAGTGTAGCTAAAAGAGAATACAAAAGATAAAAACAAAAACAGAGTTATCAGCAGCAGGTTCCTATACACTGATTTACTTCAATAAGCAGCTTCTTTGATTGTATTCAATATTCAAACCCTTAGGGTGTAGTGTGTCCAGCTCAAATATCCACCTTCTTTCTCTATCTTGAAGGAGGGCCAACCTATCACCCCCTCTTCGTGGCATTGGGACATCATCTATCACCCTGAATCGTAACTGATTGACCGAATGTCCACAGTCATTAAAATGTTTAGGCACCGGTAATTCCACCCTCTTGGTCCTAATAGTACTCTTGTGTTTGGAAATCCTATCCTTAATTGCCATCGTGGTCTCCCCCACGTAGAAGAGACCACAAGGGCAGGAAATAAGATATATTACAAAATCACTGTTGCACGTATATCTTTTTTTAATCATATATTTCCTGCCTGACCTGGGGTGAAAAAACATTTGCTTTTTTACCATGTTACCGCATTGAGCACAACCCAGACATGGGAAATTTCCCAAGCTGGGGATGCTCAATGTCCTCTGTACATCTCTTTTGGAACTACCCACATCTGTTTTAACAATCCTGTCTTTAATGTTACGATTTCTCCTGTATGAGAATAATGGTTGGTTGGAAAATTGTTCAATCTCACGACCTCTGCTCAATAACGGCCAGTGTCTACGTATAATACCACTCAATCTACTACTCAAATGATTATAGTTGGTAACCAATGGGATCCTCTTATCTTCCTTGATCTTTATTTTAGGAGTCAATAACGTTTCTCTCTTCATATTCACGGCTTTTTCTTTATATTGCATCACAATAGCCCTAGGATACCCTCGTTTTAGAAACTTCTCACACATAGTTTCAAGTCTTATGTCTACCCTATCCTCATCAGAAACTATTCTTCTCACCCTCAATAGCTGACTCCAAGGTAAAGATTGGACCATCCTGTGTGGATGTTGGCTTGTGTACAGAAGGGTACTATTCCTGTCGGTCTTTTTAACAAAAAGATCCGTCTGTAGTCTGTTCCCATTCTTGTAAACTAACGTATCCAAGAATTGTATATTATCGCGGGAACATTCCATTGTAAACTTCAACTCAGGAAAAATATTATTAAGGGAGTCAAAAAAGACATTTAGACCCTCCCTATCTCCCTTCCATACAAAAAAGATGTCGTCGATGTAACGTCGCCAGCCTCTGACATGTCCCCACATGGGTGAGGTGTACACATGTTCACCCTCCAGGACAGCCATGTAGATGTTGGCATAAGTGGGGGCCACGTTGGACCCCATGGCTGTCCCTCGGCGCTGCAGATAATAATCATCCCCGAAAAGAAAATAATTTCTCTCAAGGATGAACCTAAGCAGCGCCAGGGCGAACCGTGCACACCTCGGAGGCATGTCAGAGGCAGCGAGCGTTACATCGACGGCATTCAAACCCCTCTCGTGTTTAATGGAGGTATATAATGATACCACGTCAAATGATACCAACCAGGATTCATCATCGACTTCAATGGTGTTCAAGGATCCAATAAAATCGCTGGTGTCAGGTGTGAAGGAAGGTGCTTGTATAGCAAATTCCCTCAGGAGACGATCCAAAAAGATTGCCACCCTACTGCATAAGGATCCCCTCCCGGAGACAATGGGTCTCCCGGGGGGTCATTCAAGTTCTTATGTATTTTCGGAATTGTGTACAGCATTGGTATAATTGGAGAGTCAAGAATCAAATATTCTGCCAAATTACGATCAATAATACCATTCAATAGAGCCTCATCCACCATATTCCTCAATTCACTCAAAAATTTTTGTGTTGGATTAAAGCTCAACTTCTCATAGACTTCGACGTCAGATAATTGACGTCTAATCTCCTCAATATATTTGAATGTGTCCATCACCACCACAGCCCCACCTTTGTCCGCGGGCTTGATGGTGATGGACACATTCTGTTCTAACGTTTTAAGGGCCTTCAATTCTGCCCCTGTCATATTTGGATTTCTGTTGTAAATATCCTTACGTCTCAATTTAGACACATCATCCTTAACAAATTTAATGAAAGTATCTACAGCTGGATCTCTAACAGGAGGGTCAAAGTCACTCTTCTGATAGGGGTCCAGTTTTCCCAAACATAACATATCAGTAGGATAACTATAATCACATTTCTCCTTATCTGAGAAATAAACAGTCAACTTAAGGCGTCTAAAGAATCTATATAGGTCATTGTCCAGTTCATACCAATCGATTCTACCAGAGGGGCAAAAGGACAATCCCTTAGATAACACTCTGGTTTGTATCTCATTCAGGGATACAGATGATATATTTACCACCAATGATTCGTCGATTACCGTCTCCTCGTCCTGGATCTTGTCTGGGGAGGCATAGTGTTTCCTCTTGTGTTTGGATCGGGTGTTAAGGGAGCTCCTTGTGGAAGGAGTAGGCATGAACGGTTTTCACGCATAGGATATAAACATCTATACATGTGGTTAGTGAATGTTTCTCTATAGTGCAATGAGACATGACAGTAATTTTGTGTATTCCACCAATTGCCTCACTGGATGTAGCATCTAAGTTTATTAGCATCCAAGTTTAATTACATGGATGTTGGTATGGTAACTGACAGGTGTATACTGATTGGATACTGATGTTAACCGTTCATGTGCCTGTATGTTCATTTTAAACTTTGTATGATTGCTATTATGCTTGTCAGAATAGACAATTTATCTTGTAAAAAGATGGGGTAACCATATATAACACCTTACATGTAATCTTATTATGTACTGTTGTGTATTTTATGTGTTTTGTATTTATTGATAGATGTGGTCTGTGATTGGTCTACACTGTTTTATGGGTGTGGTGGAGCACTATTTAAAGAGGTCAATTGTAAAACATACTGAGCTTGATAAAGACCACAGCAGTGGTCGAAACGTCGCTTCTGTTGACCATGGAATAAAGGACGCTTAGAATTTTCACCATCGAAGGTCTGTGACGCTGTCTCTTTTTTTGCGTTTTGGACTACGTCGGATGGAAGAGGATTTTTTTAAGTAAAGATGGAGTCCATAATGGCTTTTTTTTTTTATTTCTAATAAAAAAAAATTTCTCTGTGTTGTGTTTTTTTTTAAAACAATTTAATAGAAATTCATGGCGGTGACCTCCATAAATTTCGGGCTTAGGGCCAGCTGATAATACAAAGCTGGCCTTCACCTTATTATTACCCAGTGAGCCACCCGCCACCAGAGCCACTGGAAGAGCGGGGTTCAGCGCCAGAGGATGGCGCTTCAATGAATGCGCCATCTTCTGGGGCGGCTGCGGGCTGCAATTTGCAGCGGGGGGTGCCCAGAAAGCTTGGGCCTCCCTGCGCTGCGGATTCCAGCCCCCAGCTGCTTAGCTGTACCTGGCTAGACATAGAAATTGTGCGGAGCCCCACGCATTTTTTTTTTATTATTTCATGAAATTCATGAAATAATAAAAAAAAAAGGGCTCCCCTATATTCTTGTGTCTGGCCAGGTACAAATAGGCACCTGGGGGTTGGGGGCAGCCCGTCGCTGCCTGCTGGATTCGGCTGGTTACAGAAATACGGCGAAGCGCACGTCAAATTTTTTTCTGACAAATCCATAAAACAATTTATATAAAAGGGACTGCATCTTTATTAACCCCTGGACCATGGGCGAGGGGTTAATAAAGATGCAGTCCCTTTTTTAGGATTGTTTTATTGATTTTTCAGAAAAAAATGACGTGGGCTTCGCCGTATTTCTGGAACCAGCCATTAGGGACTCCATCTTTATTTAAAAAAATCCTCTTCCGTCCGACGTAGTCCAAAACGCGATGTCCTCTCTGATACATCCCTGTGCATAGATATAGATGTCTATGCACAGGGAGTGAGCAGACTGAGAACAATCTCAGCTCTGCTACATCATCTCTGTGCACAGACATTCATGCGGGCTCTAGGACCCTGGAGATGCGGCAGCCTGCAGGACCCGAGCCCGGCACAGAGCAGACAGTCGGACTCGGTACTGTGCCAGTTTCCCTGCGATTACTTGCACAGTAACGAGTCCAATGCAAGTCAATGGCAATCCTAGTTTTGTCAGAGTCTTTGACAAAACTAGGATTGCCATTGAATGCATTGGACTCGTTACTGTGCGAGTAATCGCTGGGAAACTTGCAGAGTACCAAGTCCTGCGAGTCCCTTACTACTCGCAGAGTAACGAGTCCTAGCGAGTAGACTCGCCCATCCCTAACCCAGGTCCTTTCTTCCCTCAGTGCTGCTCCGCACTGAACTAACTGCCACTTCCTCTCCACCCAGAATATATAGGGAAGCAGCTTTAGCTCCCCCTTCTGGCCTGGAGGCGCTAGTGTAGTGTTGTGGGTTGTGTGGGGAGTAAACCCTTTGTGGTGTTATTGTGGCACATGAACCCTGGGGTGCCACAATAGCACACAATAAAGAAGATAGGAGAATTTGGTATACTTGAGCTGTGTTACAGGTAGGAAACCCTGAAGCAAGTTATTGTACGGTTACAGAGAGATACATCTTACACAGCAAAGCATTTCTATGTATATTTATTATACAGAGGAAGTTCTTATGAAATTGCTAAAAATAATGAGAAATAATTACAAAAATGTAATTTGTTTTGTTTTGTACACGGTGGGATTATTTTTATCAGTTAGATCTTTTAAAAAAATGTATTAAAACTGTAATGATGAGGCCATATTCACATATAGCATAACTACTCAATTTTTTTCTTCTGCTCTTTTGTCTGCACATGTTCATACCACATGACACAATAACAATTTTCTCTGATTATTACATGTTTGCTGTGTTTTTTAATTCGATTTCCCCCTTGTATGATGCATTTTTGGTGTAGATGTCAACTCTAATATTTAAGGCTTATTAACACCTTCACGACCTAGGATGTACCGGTTCTTCATAGGTCGTGTCCCTCCCTTTGATGTGAGCTCCCACTGTCAGCTCCCATTATTCCGCCGACATCTCAGCTGATCTCATCAGCTGAGATGTGGGGCTAACAATGCCAATCAGATCCGCGATCTGATTGGCGCTGTTAACCCTTTGAATTGTGCTGTGATTCACTCACAGTGCGATCCAACAGTGGTGCGGTGGGGACCAAGCTCCTCCCTGCCATGATCAAAGATCCCTCAATATGATCGCAGGATCTCCATGTCACCTGATAGCCCGGAGACCTGCAGTGACCCTGCAGCACTGCGTCGCCCTATGGTTCAGTGTTAAATAAAGAAAAAATAAAAAAATAAAGTTTTTTAGAATATGGAAAAAAAACACAAAAGTTCGAATCACCCCTTTTTACCTCATTCAAAATTAAAGTGTTACAAAAATAAAAAAATTCACATAGTTGTTATCATCGCATTCAGAAATGTTCGATCTGTCAAAATATAAAATACATTCATCAGATCTGTAAACTACGTAGCTGAAAAAATAGTCCAAACGCCAAAACTAAGTTATTTTGGTCGCCACAACATTGCAATAAAATGCAATAATGCGCGATCATTACATCGCATCCACCCAACAATGGTATAATTAGAAACACCAGCTCAATCTGCAAAAAAATAAGCCGTCACATGACCCAGATCTCGAAAAATGAAAACTCTACAGGTCATGGAATATGCCGCAAAAAGCGCAATTCTTTTTTTTTTCAATCCTAAATTAATTTTCTCCATTTAGATAACAGTGAAAGTATATATACTTGGTATCTACGAACTCATACAACCCTGATGCATCATGCCGACATGTCAGTTTAACCATATAATGAACATGGTGAATAAAATAAAACAAAAAACAAACATGTATTGCACTTTTTTGCAATTTCACCGCACTTGGAATTTGTTTCCCATTTTCCTGTATACTATACAGTAAAATAAATTATTTAGTCTGAAAGTACAACTCGTCCTATAAGAAACATATGTCTTTATTGACGGAAAAATAAAAAAGTTATGGCTCTTGGAAGAAGGGGAGGAAAAGATGAAAACAAAAAATTGCTGGGTGGTGAAGGGGTTAATACTACAGAATGCCTATCATATTGGTCCTGATGCTGCAGCCAGCGGCTTGTAATAGAAAGAATAGAAGAAAGCCGACAATAGCGGCGAGGTGGTTAACAGCTAAGTTAACCCCTGACATGCCGTCCTGAGTAGACAGCATGTCTCTAGGGGGGTGGACACCCCCTACAGACATGCTGTCCACATGCATTCTTATTATTTAACCCTATGTCCATCCCTGCGGTCGCAGGGATGAACAAAGGGTTAAATGTTATTAATGGATGTGAGCAACATGTCTGTAGGGGGTGTCCACCACCCTAGAGACATGCTGACCACATAGGTCGGCATAAGAAGGGTTAATCACATCTATTTTACAGGCGGTGGCTATTGCCGGCTTTTAATTAAACTAAATGTTCGGAGGCTCCTGTCAGTGAAGCAGATACAGTACACATTGTATGCACTGTATCTGCTTCTCTCCAAGGTCCTGAAAGCTTTAACGGTAAGTCTATGGCAGTGCTGCTACCATAGAACTACTGTATAAGCGTGCAACACCCGGCGAACATTTAGTTTAATTAAAAGCTGGCAATAGCCGCCTGTAAAATAAATGTGATAAACCCATCCTATGCTGACCTTTGTGGTCAGCATGTCTCTAGGGGGTGTGGACACCCCCTACAGACATGTTGCTCACATTCATTAATAACATTGAACCCTTTGTTCATCCCTGCGGCCGCATAACCGCGACACTTGCGGCACACTTGCGGCAAGCCCCATGCAATGTCTATGGGGCTTGCGGTAAGGCTGCGGCAAGTGCGGTTTCGGCACTTGCAACAGGTGCGGCAGCGAAAACTACCGCAAGCCCCATAGACATTGCATGGGGCTTGCCGCAAGTGTGCCACAAGTGTTGCGGTTATGCGGTAATCGGGGCAGATGCGGTTTTTTCACCGCATCTGCCGCGATTTGAAAATACCGCTGATGTGAAAGGGCCCTAAGGCTGCCTTCACATAGGAGTTTTTTTTAAAAATGTGGCAGTTGCGGTAAAAAAAAAACCGCATCTGCCGCATTTTCCGTCTAGCGGCTGCACTTGCTGCATGTTTGCGGCAAGCCCCATGCATTGTCTATGGGGCTTGCGGTAAGTGTGCGGCAATATATATATATACATATATATATATATATATATATATATATAGTCCGCGATATGTACTTAAAGGGGGCCCACTGAGACCTTTTCGCCCGGGGCCCACAGAAACCTGGAGCCGGCCCTGCATGTGAACATGGTCTTAAAGACACAGAAAAGCCAGATTTTGCATAGCAAAGCTACATCAAGATGAGAAAGTACGTATGGGCTGCGTTCAGACGTGCCGTATTTGGCTGCGCATTGAGCAGTGGTGCTTTTTTGCGTGCATTTATGCGCAAAAGAGCACGACTGCATGCAGATGCCGCTCTTTTCCCAGCGCACCTTTCAACATGTAGCCTATTGGAGAAGTCTGCTAAAAAAGCACAAAGAATTGCCATGACAATTATTTTTGCACACAGGCTTTTGCAGTGAAAGCGCACACGGAAAAAAATGCGGCAAAACATGGCGTCTGCACGCCTTTCAGCAAAAGCCAAGCCATAGCGTATCCAGCTTTTTTGTTAATGCTTTTACGAGAGCGCTCAAAAGTGCCGCGTAAAAGCAGGAATACGCCCGAATTACGCTACGTGTGAAAGTAGCCATGAAAACTGTAAAAAGAAAAAAAATTCTCAAGTAAAAAAATGTAACTCCACAATGTGCTTTTTTGGTTCTTTTTTTTACCGTTTTCAATCTAATATATAAAGCTGAATATGTGTATGTATGTGTGTATGTATGTATGTGTGTATATCCGGGATTGGCATCTACACCGTCGCAACTACAGCCACGAAATTTTGCACAGTCACACGTCTGGACTCTGAGAGCATCATAGGTTATGTTGTGAGGCGAAATTTTAACCCTGCGCATTCCAGTCCACCAAACAATTTTGCCCCTATCTACATAATGGGGAAAAAGTAAATGGAAAAATATTGGAGGAAAATCGACAGCTGTCAGCTATAGCCACAAAATTTTGCACAGTCACACGTCTGGACCCCGGGAGCGTCAAAGGCTATGTTGTGAGGCGAAATTTTAATCCCGTGCATTCCAATTCACCAAACAATTTTGCCCCTATCTACATAATGGGGAAAAAGTGACAGTTACCAGTTGACAGTTGTGAATGAGAGGGGCTTAATGATAGCGCCAAAGACTAACAGCACATACCAGCATATAGTCACTAAGGTGGGGCCCCAACATGAGATATTCAGCACGCACGGGGACATGTATACACACCACACGCACACAAAGAGTAACAGCAAGTGTATAGTCGCTAAGGTGCAGCCCCAAAATTGGATACTCACCACGCACCCGAACAAACACACACACTACAAAGAGACACACACAACACAGAGACACACACACACCCACGGGGACACACACACACCCTATAGCGACACATGCACTCACCCCACAGGGACACAACACACACACACCACAAAGAGACACACACAACACAAACACACACACCACACAGATCCCTCCCACAGGGACACACACACATACACACCCCACAGGGACACACACACACCACAAAGAAACACACACAACAGAGATAAACACCACACAGACCCCCCCCCCACAGGGACAAAAACACATACACATCCTATAGGGACACATGCACTCACCCCACAGGGACACACACATACACACACCCCAGGGACACACACACCACACAGACAGACACAGATGTGCACAAATCACCTCACACAACTCGCCTCAGACGTGTGCTATCTTTAATTTCCGAACATAAACATCTGATTAAAAACAGCCAATGTGCAACACATGTGCCATATAGGGAATTAAGGCAGATGTCAGTCACATGAGCTGTCTATTATGTGTATGTGTGAGGTAACATATACTGCCCGGCCAGGGGGAGGGTTTACTGTTGGCTGGAGATTTATTAGGCTGCCTATAGCAACCAATCACAGCTCAGCTTCTATTTTCTTAAAGGTCATTAATATGACATATTCAAATTCTATTTTGTTATAGCTAACATCAGTTATTTATTAACCCGGGCATAGCCGGGTCCTACAGCTAGTACATGATAAAATCAACCTGGCAAAATGATGCTTTAGGTCAGTACGAGTACTCACATGTCAAACATTTAGTTTTATTATTAATATTATTATAATTATTATTATTATTATTTAAGTGGCGAAAGACAATTAAGAATTCTGCAATAAAAAAATAGTTTACATTTGTTCTCATTTCTCAAGATAAAGGACTTTATGAGTGCTTTTTTTAACATTGAGCTGATGACTTTACTGATTCCCTTTTTGGATAGTACTGATGTTTTGATCGCCTTTTATTGCATTGTTGTGACAAACAAGATGTAATTTAGGTATTTTGCAATTTTTTCTCATTAGGCCATTTACTGATTAGATTAATTTATTTTATATTTTAATAGATTGGGTATATCTTAATGAGCAGTATTAAATATGTGTATTTTTTGGAATTGTATTATTTTTAATAGAGCAAAAGGGGGAGGTGATTTGGCGTTTGTGTTTTTATTATTATTTTTTTTTTTAACATTTTACAACTTTTTACAGTTTTTAATAGTCCCCTTAGAGGACATGAAGCTGCATTTACCTGTGCTATATAGAGCAGTGCATTACCACTGTCCTGAATAGTAAATATCACAATCTTATGGGCCGGCATTCACAGGATGGTCGTGATGACATGGAGGTCTTTAGAAGACCCTCAGTTGTCATGACAAACCATCAGTGCCTTGTGATCACATGACAGGTACGCCGTTTAGCAGGGGTGTGCTTTCTCTCTGCACGTGTTATATGCTGCTCTCAGTGATTGACAGCAGCATTTATCTGATCATCAGATCCTCCGGCAGCAGTGAAAGACACTTGATGGCTGATTAAATGTGAAGAAAGGCAGGGACAACGTCTGATGACATATATACACGGTTAACAGCAGGCGATAATGCAGGAAGTTATAGGGTTTCTTATGTGTATTTGAAAATATCACGTTATTTTATGTGGTAGAACTCCCTTACAGTCATATGATTGTGAGGACTTCACTGCTACCCTATTTATTACACGTTTACAGACTCACTTAGACTGCTATAAAACAGAATGCCTATAAATTCTATCTCACTATAAGCTTATTAACTGAAGTCTTAAATTGCGTTCATAGAAACAAGTTTTATTTCATGGAATTGAATCTTTATAGGATAACATAGCTTATTTATATCTATTCACTAGCAAACCTGGATTTTTATTACACTAAGCACAATAGCACCTCAGTTTACTGCACTATGCTCCTAGCTGAAATTATTTCTTCTCTTTACTTTGCACAAAAAGATACAGTGATTTACCTTGAATAACCTCCGTATATGATTGTAGCATCAACAAAAACCAGCTGGCACAACATTTATATAGCAGTAAAATGATTGAATCACATTAGATGGTACTTTGTATGTGATGGCAGAGGTGACTGATACTGCCACTAGGATGCACCAATCATGCCATTTCATTTTTATAGCATTGGTGTAATCCTTTACTCATGCATGATAATTGATATGACAATTCCGTTCTTTTTAAAGGTGCATTTACTAGCTACAGAATTATGCTACAATGCTATTTATTATACAATGTTGGCATTTAATAATGGTCTGTGTACCCAGGATATTTGGAGCTAACATTGATATTAGTTATCTATCATATATTAGTACTGCACATAATTAAAAATGTTGATAGACAAGGCTGTACTATCCCAAAACATCGACAAAACAACAAACAGAAGAGTAAAACAAAGAAACTCGATAGATGAGTGTGATATTTTAATACCCCTCCCCCATTAAGCACAATATTGATGCTATCAGCCTCAAATATCAATTATGGGCCAGAACCTCAGAAGTATCCTTCTTATATCAGATTTAAACTATGAGTTGGATCTTAAGTCATAACACCTTCATCTTGGGTAAGGTCATAGTTTTTTTGTAATGTTATAAACCAGGGATGGGCAACTCCATGCCTCGAGGGCCGCACACAGGCCAGGTATTCAAGGTTTCCTTAGAATTTGATAGTTGGTAATTTAAATAATTGTAAATTACCAACTGTCAAATTCTAAAGAAATCTTGAAAACCTGGACTGTGTGCGGCCCTCGAGGCCTGGAGTTACCCACCCCTGTTACAAACCATTCCTAGATAAACCAAGAGGTTGGCAAATACAAAGTGTATGAATTTTATACCCCATTCACCCAGAAACATGGAACGTTCTCACCAGGTTTATTCACAATTCACTTAAGCCCTCTTGCGGTCTCATGCCCTTCATCACACGGCACACAAGCCTCCAAGCTTATGTGATCAATAGTTAGCCATATAAGAACTCCCGACATGTTTCACTGGCCTCATGTTCAGTGGAGTTGGGTCATATTAGAGTTACCAGTAGAAAGTAACCCCATATAGATGACAAAAGGTAGTATGTAGAAGAATAAAACCGCAGAAAAAATCTTTCTTATTTAAGGGTCACATGCCCCTTTAAGAGTAACAATCAACCCAGTGGGACAGTGTTCCCAAATATCTTCTACAGACCAACAAGATTTACTTGTTGAACTACTCACTACATGGTGACCATGTGTAGTCGAATATACCACATACGACCGCTGCTTAGAGCTCTGATTTAACCCCTTAGTGACGGAGCCAATTTCCACCTTAATGACCGGACCATTTTTTGTAATTCTGACCACTCTCCCTTTATGAGGTAATATCTCTGGAACGCTTCATTGGAACCGAGCGATTCTGAGATTGTTTTTTCGTGACATATTGGGCTTCATGTTGGTAGTAAATTTAGGTCGATCATTTTTGCGTTTATTTGTGAAAATATTAAAAAATTGGCAAACATTTTGAAAATTTCACCATTTTCAAATTTTGAATTTTTATTCTGTTAAACCGGAGCGTTATGTGACACAAATAGTTAATAAATAACATTTCCCACATGTCTACTTTACATCAGCGCAATTTTGGGAAAAAAATTTTTTGGG